>JAOTON010001628.1:1830000-1967500 GCA_034440635.1 Lepas anatifera
TGTGCTGAAATGTTGTAGAATGTCCGAGCAGGTAGAATGGTTGTCCGTGCGGCCCTGCCAAGCCCACTCACCTGTCATGGTGGATGCTGAGCTGTACCCTGCGGCTGGTCTTTCGCCTTTAAGTTTTCCCATCATTTATATCGAGGTTGGACCCTGTGCATACCCCGTGTGTTCACTATTGTTCCAATAAGCTTGATTCTAATGGGCTCGATTCTGGGTCTGTTTTAGTGCGCCTCAACCTTGAACCTCCTTGTTGCATCCATTTTGTCCGCCGCAGAACTCGCTGGGCGTCGGCACCACTGCCAGTCTGATCTCACCGCGTCTGCATCGTCGGGCCCCACTCGGCGATATCCACGACACTGTCATCCGTCGGCCTGCGTGAACGCGCGCCCCAGTGGTGGCCCCGGCCAGCTCGCTCTCAGATTCTCCCTTCCATCATGCCCCACTGGTGGCCCCGGCCAGCTCGCTCTCAGATTCTCCCTTCCATCGTGCCCCAGTGGTGGCCCGGCGAGCTCGCTCTCAGATTCTCCCTTCCATCGCGCCCCAGTAGTGGCCCCGGCCAGCTCGCCCTCAGGTTCTCCTTTCCATCGCGCCCCAGTGGTGGCCCGGCGAATTCGCCCTCAGGTTCTCCTTTCCATCGCGCCCCAGTGGTGGCCCGGGGAGCTCGCTCTCAGATTCTCCCTTCCATCGCGCCCCAGTGGTGGCCCGGTGAGCTCGCTCTCAGATTCTCCCTTCCATCGCGCCCCAGTGGTGGCCCGGTGAGCTCGCTCTCAGGTTCCCCTTTCCATCGCGCCCCAGTGGTGGCCCGGCGAGCTCGCCCCCAGATTCCCCTTTCCATCGTGCCCCAGTGGTGGCCCGGCGAGCTCGCCCTCAGGTTCCCCTTTCCATCGCGCCCCAGTGGTGGCCCGGGCCAGCTCGCTCTCAGATTCTCCCTTCCATCGCGCCCCAGTGGTGGCCCGGCGAGCTCGCCCTCAGGTTCTCCTTCCGCGGCGAGCCGTTAGTTAGTTAAGGGCTTTTTATAATTCACTCTGCGCATGGCACCTTTGCCCGCCTCTGGTATCGCATCGCTCTCAGCGGTTTCTCTCCCTCCCCTGCTCCTCACTCTGCATCCGCCCCTGCCCAGGAGCTGTTTCCCTTTTCCCCGCACATCTTGATCCTGTATGGGCTACCTTCATCATGCGGGGGTCTGCCTTTACACAGTCCACGCGCCACCCTTTTATGAATTGTTTAACTCTTTTTGTGCCTCATGTTTGTCTTCTTACTATGCTGTTCTGAATAAGTTTGTGTGCCAATATATGCCATGGTTACAAGCCAGCACACGTCACATCCACAGCCTGAGGTCTGTTAAGCCAACACATCACACCCAAAAACTGAAGTATATTAAGCCAACACACGTATACCCCATGTCTGAGGTATGTTAAGCCCAGGGGCGTAGGAACGGTTTGAAAAGTGGGGGGCCAACCGTAGAGGGGGCCCACCTCAAGGGGGCCCCAGCCCATGGGGGCCCATAATTATGAACAGTTTTAAATAGCTCGTTTGGTGTCAATGAGGCACATATGGACACTACGTTATCAATATACGAAAAATTGATAAATGGAATTTTTCTCTATGATTTCGAGTTGTATTAGGTATGATCTAAAAATCAAAAAAATTAAAAAAATTGGGGGTTTTAATTTTGCCTTTTTCGAATAAGAAATACATTTTTAAGCTCTTTTGGAATATTTCAACAGTTTTCTTACCAAGAGCGCATTTTTTATATTTACAAATGTTTTGGCCCCTAAAATTAAAATTAAAAATTGTTATGAAAACTACAAACAATGCTTTGCTACCAAATAACCTCACTTCACTCGGCCTAATCAACTTTTATTTACGTATTTAATACAAAAAAACTGGATCTTTTATTTAGGTTATAACGGATCCCTTCTTCAAAACATTAGCTATTGATTTAGGTAAAGTTTGGTCACAAGAGATCTGCATAGCCATATTTCGATGCCTAAAATGCAGAGTTCCAGCATGACTGCAAGGACAATGTACTTGATGGCCAGCTTTGTGATGCCGAGGAGGTGGGGGCATGGTGTTGCAGTGGTTAACAACTTTGCTTTCCACGCGGCCGACCCGGGTTTAAGGCCCGGCAGATTCCTTGTGCGAGGAGCAATTTGACTCCCAAGAAACCCCTCCAACAGGGAAAGAGTTGGCGACGCCATATAAACCTGGCAGTTGATGCTCCGATAAGCCCCAGCAATTATGGTGGTTTCCAAGCGGCCAACCAAGGTTCAAGGCCGGCCAGATTCCCTAAGCGAAGATCACTCTGGTTCCCGAGAAACCCTCCCAACTGGCAAAGAGTTAGCAACCGGCAACGTCGTATAACCCTGGTAGTTGGTGCGTCGATAAGCCCCAAAAATTATTGTTATTATGCCGGGAAGGTCCAGCTTGCAGTTGATCCTGAGCACCAGTTCGTCTTTGCCCGATGAATCGGTTCCTCCTCTCAGCATTACAGATTGAACTGGCTCCAGTTGTCACTTTCTTTACAGCTCTCTCTTTGGCCGATGTGTGGGCCGCAAGGGAAGTACTTTACTTTCATGTGCTTTCCCATAAACTCTAGCGACTTGCACTTGGTCAAGCTGCAGGTCATGATAAACTCGGTGGTGGCCTCCCGTTCGATTACATTCTTGAGGACAGACGCTGTGTGTTGAGGCAGGGCATGATCCACAGCCTGAGGGAGGTGTTCTCCTTTTCCTGCTCTCCTCTGATGGAGATAATCTTGACAAAGACGAACTTCCTCCTCCTCGCTGCGGAGCATGGTCATCAGGATCACCTGGGTGTGAACGAACCATTCAGAGGAGCACACCGAGGGCATGACATTCAACTGCACCACCTTGGGCTGGTTACGAAGGCAAGAGAACTCGAACGTGACGTTCCGAGGGCCGTCCAGCCAGCCGTTGCTAGTCTACACCTGTAGCCAGTAGGGAAAGTAAGGCTCGGTAATGATAGCGACGATCTCCTACCGAGTTCCAATTTCCCTCCTGACTCCAGATGAAGGTCAGCAACAACTTGGAAGACAGTCCCGGAAACGTACTATTCTTGCTCTCATGCCTCAGTATCTAGCCTTAGATGGTGCAATTGACTGTCATGCCGAACGTGCGCTCCTCTAAATGGTTTGCTCACTCCGAGGAGATCTAAATGACCATGGCATGCTCTGCAGTGAGGAGGGGGAGAGGTGGACCACCTTCCACAAGATCATCTCCATCAGAAGGGAGCAGGAGGTGGGGAACACCTCCCTCAGGCCGGGGACCCTGCCCTACGTCAACACACAGATGACCTTTCTCAAAAAGATGATTGGCTGGGACGGGGTTATCGAGCCTATTATCACATGCAGCTTGATCAAATCCAAGTTCCCAGGGTTCATGGGGAAGCCCATGGACATAGAGCACTTCGTCTGCCTCACGCAGGCCATGCCTGTAGCTGCCACGTCTGTAAAGCAATGGGCCCAGCACACCAAACTGATGCACATGATCAACAGCAAGCAGAACCTCCTCGGCATCACAAAGTTTAGTTAGTGAACAGGAAGATGGAAGTTTGCAATCGATCCGAAACTCTATATTTTAAGCTTCGAAATACAGCTTGACTTATTTTGACTATCTTTTCCCTGAATCAATCCCTAATGCTCTAAAGAAGGAGTCCGAAATGACCTAAATAGCTTTTCTCGTTTGTGCCGTGAAATAGGCGATTCAAAGCTATCTAGGCATAGAGAAGTGTGGTCGTTTGATATCAAGGCACTGTCTGTGGTTTTCTAAACATTTTTACACTTTGTAAATGTGATAAAAAAGTCCGAAAGATCTGCAAATATAAAGAAACATGCTCTTGGTGAAAATGGTTTGAATGGCCCCAAGGAAACCTAGAAATGCATTTTGCAGTCAAAACAGAATAGGTAAAAAATCCTAAAACATTTTAGGCTTTGCTTATTGTTTATTAGACCATATTAAAACTGGAAATCATGGGGCAAATCCCATTTTCCAATTTTCCATATATTGACACAACCTAATACACACCGGCATGCACCAGGTATTTCCACACGTGACTTCTCACGTTATTTCCCGCTGTTTCCTTTCATTGAATAATTCGAGGTTGTTTTTCACTTTTTAGTAGAGACGGCCGATCTCGCCACGCCTTTCGATGGCTCAGGGACGACTGTTGCTCGGCATTTGGTGCGGTGTCCGTGTCCGAATTCATGCTTTGTGTTGGGATCGATATGGGATGAGGCTTGATTGGGTCCAGTTCTCGGGGCTGATTTGGAAAGACTCGAGTTTTGGGTGCCTGGGCCTTTTTCACGAAGCGATCCTCATCCAGGGGCTTCCAGGGGGCGTACTACGGAACTGGGACTTTCCCAGACAAGCTATCGGGCCCGTTTGTGTTTCTTGTTTTATATTACAGTTGCTGATACTTGTATATTCGTTGCAGGGGCCCACCATAAAAAGTGGGGGAGGGGTAGTATCCCACTGACCCCCGGTTCCTATGCCTATGCCGCCCAGGGGCTGCCAAATTATCTTAGAGGCCCCAAGCATGGCTCAGGAACCCAAATCAGTCAGCTCAGGGGGGCCAGACCAGTGCATTGGCCTCGGGACCAGCTTATCAAGGGAACCCACATAAGTACAGGGCCCCTAGAAGCTCAGCACAGGATCACAAGCTCACGGATCCCAGCTTAGCTCAGTGACACTAGAACAGTTCAGGGGCCCCAGACCAGCTTGGGCCCCTGTTCATCACAGGGGGCCCCAGATTAGGTTTGGAGGCCCAGTTCAGCTCAGGGACCGCCAGATAGGCTGATGTAGGGTCTCGTCTCATACCAGCTCAACGGGCTCCAATCAAGCTCACGGATCCCAGCTTAGCTCAGTGACGCTAGAAGACTTCATGGGCCCCATACCAGGTCAGAGGCCCCTGTTAAGCACATGGTGTACCCAGATTAGCTTAGGGCCCAAACTCAGCTTAGGGGTTCCAGGGTGGCCTATTTAGGCTCTCAGAACATCATAGGAGGCCATTCAAGCTCATGGCCCCCAGCTCAGCTCAGGGGCCCCAAACTATGCAGGGGACCCCAGACCAGTTCAGGGGCCGCCCAGTTAAGCACAGGGTGCCCGGATTAGCTTAGGGCCTAGACCAGTTTTGGGGGCCAGCTCAGCTCAGCTCAGGGGCCCCCAGGTCGGCTGGTATAGGGTCTCAGAACAGCTCAAGGGGCCCATTTTAAACTCACGGCCTCCAGGTCAGTAGCTGTAAAGCCTTATAGGGGGCCCCAGACCATCTCAGGGCCCTCAGTTCAACACAGGGGCCCATATTAGCTCAGATGACCAGATAAGCTTGAGGGCCCGGCCCAGCTCAGG
Source organism: Lepas anatifera (assembly GCA_034440635.1). Taxonomy (NCBI): domain Eukaryota; kingdom Metazoa; phylum Arthropoda; class Thecostraca; family Lepadidae; genus Lepas; species Lepas anatifera. The sequence goes on from JAOTON010001628.1 coordinate 1,835,370, forward strand.
GCCCTTGTCGGCTTATATAGGGTTTCAGAACAGTTCAGGGTTCCAATAAAAGCTTATAATCCCAAGTTCAGGTCAGGGGCCCTATTACTGTGCAGGGGCCCCAGATAAGTTTAAGGGCCTCCCCAGCAGCGCAGGGGCGGAGATAAGCTTTGCGGTCCCAGCTTAGCTCAGGGGCCCCAGGTCGGCGGATATAGGGTTTTGGCCAACTCAAGGGGCCCCGTTCAGGCTCACGGCTCCTAACTCAGCTTAAGGATCCTAGAACAGTTCATGCTGGCCAAAACATCTCGGGGGCGCTCAGTTCAGCTCAAGGGGCCTAGATTAGCTCGTATGGCATCAAAGGCCAGTTCAGGGGTCCTGAATAGCTCAGGGGTCCTTAAAATCGACTCATAGGACCTCATATAGGTTTAGGGGCACATGTAAATTTAAGAGGTTTCCCGGGCCTGGTATGGGGCCAGTTTGGGTTTCTTGCTTGATATTACAGTTGCTGATATTCTTATCTCCGTTGCGGGGGCCCATCACAGAAAAGTGGGGGGGCAGTGGCCCCCTGCCCCCCCGGTTCCTACGCCTATGGTTAAGCCAACACATCACGCCCACAACCTGAGGTCTGTTAAGCCAAAACATCACACCCACAACCTGAGGTCTGTTAACCCTCGCCCCACCGGGGGGCATCGATGGCCCCCCTAAGGTTTTTCCGGGATAGCAGAAAAACAACGAGGCGCAGCACCGCGGTTGAGGGCTCTACCTCTCACTGCATCATTTTCACATCATCCCTGAAATTTTTTACCCCGGGTCACCCAAGGTCAGGTCACCAGACGAGGTCAACCAAGGTCACCTCACTTCACCTTTAGAGCTCTGTAAGAGCTACATTTCAAACTCGATCGATTTGAAACTTCCTACACTTCATGACCCCTCCAGGGTCTACAAGGTGTATATCCGGGATTTTTCGATTTCGTGCCCTGAGGTCAGGTCACGAGGCGACCTCTCCCATTGGAAAAGCATGGGGAAAAGCTATTTCATGATATAAAAGCCACAAAAATGATTGCAAATACTCAGACTGCTCAGAACAACGTTTTTGGACACCCTTTCACGGATCCCAGGGGTCATATTTGCCCTTTGACTTTTCCAAGGTCATCCAAGGTCACCAGAGGTCAAAAACAGTATTTTGACAATAACTTTTGATCTAATTGAGCTAGAGCGGTGAAACAAACACCATCGTGTTTGTCTTGTCACTGGCTTTCATTTGATATACGGCAAGGTCACTTTTTGACCTTTCGTGACCTCAGGTCATATTAGGTCACGAGGTGACCTCTGGCGGTCAAACCACTGGCGGGAGGTCTTTACGTTCCACATAGCGGAAAAAGTACTGGCAATTTTCTATCAAATGTGATTTACCAGACCTCAATAGCTCTAATGGCACAGGAGTTATACCCAGTTTGCTTAAGCATTGCATATTTGAGTGAAAATAGCCGATCTTGACCTAATTTGACCTCTGGAGGTCAAACCATTGACCTGAGCACTAAAACATGCGAAGTAATTTCTTACTGAATTCACGCGAGCTTTCTATTGCACTTTGCAGATTTGCGCTAACGCCCATATTTTCGGAGTTAGAGGGGGGGCCATCGATGCCCCCCGGTGGGGCGAAGGTGGCGCCGGACCCCCGGTGGGGCGCGGGTTAAGCCAACACATCACACCCACAACCTGAGGTCTGTTAAGCCAACACATCACACCCACAACCTGAGGTCTGTTAAGCCAACACATCACACCCATAACCTGAGGTCTTTTAAGCCAACACATCACACCCACAGCCTGAGGTCTGTTAAGCCAACACACGTCACACCCACAAACTGAAGTATATTAAGCCAACACACGCCAAAACCACAACTTGAGGTCTCTTAGCCAACACGTCAAACAGCCACCCCCATTTTCAAAGACATACTCTCTTCTCAACACATGCCCCACCATCTGCAGCTGCGCTACCAGGCGCCTGCGGGTATTTGGCGGAGATGCGCGGCCAGCCCCGCTGGGCTACACTGCTGCTCAGGGTCTGGGACATTGAGACAAACTCGGGGCCTGGCTACTGGTGCAAAGTGAACGGGTCCCCTGTGTCGGCCACATTTCCCACCCATACCACGCCCGGGGCCTGGCTACTGGTGCGAAGTGAACGGGTCCCCTGTGTCGGCCACATTTCCCACCCATACCACGCCCGGGGCCTGGCTACTGGTGCGAAGTGAACGGGTCCCCTGTGTCGGCCACATTTCCCACCCATACCACGCCCGGGGCCTGGCTACTGGTGCGAATTGAACGGGGTTGCGGGCCTTCGTTCACCAGAAGTTCTGCGCATAGTACCAGTGGTGAGGCACTGCGCCTGTTCAAGCTGTAAGGCAGGGAACTGTATTCTGTGCGTGCCAACCTCCCCGGAGAGCCTCTGCCCAACGGACGGTCCGCCAGCGGCCCCTACCACCAGGTTATACAATGAGAAGGAGAATGTGTGCAAGACCAAATTCTTTCGCGCGTACGGTCGGGTCGGACCAGCAAATATAGGCTACACAAAACGCATTTGCCCTCCAATTATTTCACAACGATCATGGACGCAGACGTCTGGGAGGGGTAGGGGGTAGGGGAAGACACAACACCCATCAATGTGGAGTGTCCCATAGGTTTGATGTTGCGGAGTCGTTCGCCTGGTCAGCACTGTCTCAATGCGATTCGATCCCACCCACCTGGCGGTGGATGGAGTTGTGGCGGCTTCGGCGGAAGGAGTTGTTGCGACTGCAGACAGAGCTGTGCCTGCTCACGCCCGCCGACGAGTGGTGTCTACTGCACCACGAGTTTCTTCTGCTCGCGGCGGCCGGAGAGCTTCTCTTGGCTTCTGTGGTATTTTGCCGGCTTCCGCGTCGGCTCGGCAGAGACGCGAGGCAGCCTGGCGGCGTCCCGGAGAAGCTCAGCCTGAGCGAGCCGTCGGTAGGTGGCGGGCGCGTCTGCGAGTCGCAGGAGAGGGTGCGAGGCCTGCCGTTGCAGTGGCGGCGGGCGTCCTCACCAGCTGGGGGCCTGCAGCAGCCAGAGACGTCAGGCCAACCTCCCGCCTGGCACACTAATTCCCAGGTGGATCTACGTCAGGATAAAATTAAATACCTGAAATCGTATCTATCTGCACTGCAGGGAGGAAACATTTCACATTTGTGTAAGCGAAAGAAGATCTGCAACAGGCGGTTGCTGCACTGTTCTTTCTACGTATTTCCCTCGAAGGGTCAAACATATGATAACGTCATGCCACAGTGAGGCACAGAGACCGGTCCAGGATTGCCTATCCCCAACATCAGCCAGCTGGGTACAGGACCGCAGCTGCCATGTTACCAATAATGGCGTCACCTTTAAGAAGCTCCCTTACATGCATGTGCTTGCCAACTGCCAAATATCGAGTCTTCCCGGTTCACAAACTCAAAATCAAAATAAAAAATTAATAAAACCACCCCACTTTCAACCTCAGTAATGATCACAACAGTTTCACTACACTGGTAAACAATCATAAAAACTAAAAAGAAAAGATATTAATATTCGAGGCCTTGCTACACTACGACCAAAATTCGTGCCTTTGCCTATCGTATTATGAGGATTTGGAGAAGGCTGTGCCCAAATATATACCTAAACGAAATGAAGTTCAAATGTTTAAACTTTGATGTTTTGCTGGTTCTTCATTTTAAGGACACTTTTTTACTTTTAGTTTTTTCCGAGGACACTTTTCACTTTTAACTTCCGCGTTCGTTTCTTCACTCTTTTGGTTTTTCGTTTTGCGCAGTGTAGCTTGCCCAATTCAAGCTGGGCGCCGGAAGTGATGCCCCGGCGGCCCGCGCCGGGCGCCTGCCGGCGCGGCAAACCTGTTTCGATCTGTGATCACGTATCCGCGCAGTGAGAATCATAACCACGATGTGAAAGAATCACTTTTTAATGTAAATATTATTTTGCTTTAGACGAGACTTTACTTTGCCCTACAGACAGACAAAACCATAGGTTTCGACTGCAGAGAAGTGTTATGGGCGCTATATGACCTCGCAGGTTGGCGCACCCCTAAAACCCAATAATCAATCCAATTCATGCCAATGGCGCGAACTCATTTTTGGTGTCAAAAAAGAAAAACTCAGTAAAATGTAGAAAAAAAACACACGAAAACTTCTAAAAGGTAAAAAAAACGAAGCTAAAAAGCCCGCAGCGCAGCCCGTCCTCAAGACCAGCCCTGGAGCCGGAGCCCGGAGAGGCGGCTGACCTGGCTTCTGTGCGGTGTCCACTGCGTGTGCTCCTACTCCGCACCATACAGGAGCGTGGCTGACCGGGCTGGCGACTGAGGACAACGCACACAACCGTCACATACACCGCACCACCGCACAACCGCCACATACACCGCACCACCGCACGACCGTCACATACACCGCACCACCGCACAACCGTCACATACACCGCACCACCGCACAACCGTCACATACACCGCACCACCGCACAACCGTCACATACACCGCACCACCGCACAACCGTCACATACACCGCACCACCGCACAACCGTCACATACACCGCACCACCGCACAACCGTCACATACACCGCACCACCGCACAACCGTCACATACACCGCACCACCGCACAACCGTCACATACACCGCACCACCACACAACCGTCACATACACCGCACCACCGCACAACCGTCACATACACCGCACCACCGCACAACCGTCACATACACCGCACCACCGCACAACCGTCACATACACCGCACCACCGCACAACCGTCACATACACCGCACCACCGCACAACCGTCACATACACCGCACCACCGCACAACCGTCACATACACCGCACCACCGCACAACCGTCACATACACCGCACCACCGCACAACCGTCACATACACCGCACCACCGCACAACCGTCACATACACCGCACCACCGCACAACCGTCACATACACCGCACCACCGCACAACCGTCACATACACCGCACCACCGCACAACCGTCACATACACCGCACCACCGCACAACCGTCACATACACCGCACCACCGCACAACCGTCACATACACCGCACCACCGCACAACCGTCACATACACCGCACCACCGCACAACCGTCACATACACCGCACCACCACACAACCGTCACATACACCGCACCACCGCACAACCGTCACATACACCGCACCACCGCACAACCGTCACATACACCGCACCACCGCACAACCGTCACATACACCGCACCACCGCACAACCGTCACATACACCGCACCACCGCACAACCGTCACATACACCGCACCACCGCACAACCGTCACATACACCGCACCACCGCACAACCGTCACATACACCGCACCACCGCACAACCGTCACATACACCGCACCACCGCACAACCGTCACATACACCGCACCACCGCACAACCGTCACATACACCGCACCACCGCACAACCGTCACATACACCGCACCACCGCACAACCGTCACATACACCGCACCACCGCACAACCGTCACATACACCGCACCACCGCACAACCGTCACATACACCGCACCACCGCACAACCGTCACATACACCGCACCACCGCACAACCGTCACATACACCGCACCACCGCACAACCGTCACATACACCGCACCACCGCACAACCGTCACATACACCGCACCACCGCACAACCGTCACCACCGCACCACCGCACAACCGTCACATACACCGCACCACCGCACAACCGTCACATACACCGCACCACCGCACAACCGTCACATACACCGCACCACCGCACAACCGTCACATACACCGCACCACCGCACAACCGTCACACATACACCGCACCACCGCACAACCGTCACATACACCGCACCACCGCACAACCGTCACATACACCGCACCACCGCACAACCGTCACATACACCGCACCACCGCACAACCGTCACATACACCGCACCACCGCACAACCGTCACCAACGCCGCACCACCACACAACCGTCACATACACCGCACCACCCCACAACCGTCACATACACCGCACCACCGCACAACCGTCACATACACCGCACCACCGCACAACCGTCACATACACCGCACCACCGCACAACCGTGACATACACCGCACCACCGCACAACCGTCACATACACCGCACCACCGCACAACCGTCACATACACCGCACCACCGCACAACCGTCACATACACCGCACCACCGCACAACCGTCACATACACCGCACCACCGCACAACCGTCACATACACCGCACCACCGCACAACCGTCACATACACCGCACCACCGCACAACCGTCACATACACCGCACCACCGCACAACCGTCACATACACCGCACCACCGCACAACCGTCACATACACCGCACCACCGCACAACCGTCACATACACCGCACCACCGCACAACCGTCACATACACCGCACCACCGCACAACCGTCACATACACCGCACCACCGCACAACCGTCACATACACCGCACCACCGCACAACCGTCACATACACCGCACCACCACACAACCGTCACATACACCGCACCACCGCACAACCGTCACATACACCGCACCACCGCACAACCGTCACATACACCGCACCACCGCACAACCGTCACATACACCGCACCACCGCACAACCGTCACATACACCGCACCACCGCACAACCGTCACATACACCGCACCACCGCACAACCGTCACATACACCGCACCACCGCACAACCGTCACATACACCGCACCACCGCACAACCGTCACATACACCGCACCACCGCACAACCGTCACATACACCGCACCACCGCACAACCGTCACATACACCGCACCACCGCACAACCGTCACATACACCGCACCACCGCACAACCGTCACATACACCGCACCACCGCACAACCGTCACATACACCGCACCACCGCACAACCGTCACATACACCGCACCACCGCACAACCGTCACATACACCGCACCACCGCACAACCGTCACATACACCGCACCACCGCACAACCGTCACATACACCGCACCACCGCACAACCGTCACATACACCGCACCACCGCACAACCGTCACATACACCGCACCACCGCACAACCGTCACATACACCGCACCACCGCACAACCGTCACATACACCGCACCACCACACAACCGTCACATACACCGCACCACCGCACAACCGTCACATACACCGCACCACCGCACAACCGTCACATACACCGCACCACCGCACAACCGTCACATACACCGCACCACCGCACAACCGTCACATACACCGCACCACCGCACAACCGTCACATACACCGCATCACCACACAACCGTCACATACACCGCACCACCACACAACCGTCACGTACACCGCACCACCGCACAACCGTCACAAACACTGCACCACCGCACAACCGTCACATACACCGCACCACCACACAACCGTCACATACACCGCACCACCACACAACCGTCACATACACCGCACCACCGCACAACTGTGACATACACCGCACCACCACACAACCGTCACATACACCGCACCACCGCACAACCGTCACATACACCGCACTACTGCACAACCGTCACATACACCGCACCACCACACAACCGTGACATACACCGCACCACCGCACAACCGTCAGAAACACCGCACCACCACACAACCGACACGTACACCGCATAACGCACACAACCGTCACATACATCATATCATCACAAAACCACCACATATACCACAACAGCATACAACCGACATGTTTGTTTATTTTAAGTAAATCATTAACAGAGCAGGTTCCATTAACAGGCGAAGTAAATGTAAGCAAAAGGAAAGCTATACACAGGTGAGTGACTTACATGTAAAAAGCGGTAAAAATCGAAATGTAAGTGATGAGTAAGTTGCAGCTGATGATAAAACCGATGGGAAAAATAAAGTTAATAAAAAGCTAAGCAGTGCCAATATATGTCAGAACATGTTTCCTATAAGTGCTTAAAGACCGCACCGGACTGCTAAAAGGCTATTAACCGCACCATCACACCACCGTTACATGCATTGTACCATGATACAACCGTTACATATATTGTTCCATCACAGAACCGTTACATTCACTGTACCATCACACAACTGTCACATATACCGCACCATCACACAAAAACCAAACAGTTCGATTAGCCGACGAGACGGGGTCAGCAGTGTTGTCGCAGAAAAAGGCGATGTTAACAGCAGAAGTAACAAAAACTTTCCAGTACTTCTAACAGCTATTTCTCCCTCAGCTATTTCTCTATTTTTCTCATGCGTAAACGCTTGGAATAGTGCCAATTCTGAGTTGGAAATGTGACATAAGCCCTGCATGCAGAATTTCTGCCAAATTTCCTCAGCAATTGCCGAGATAACATGCCATTGATACTTTCTAGTGCGCCTGCGCAGTAACTGTATATCGCCTATAACGTCAGACCTGACGCCAGCACGTTGTCATGCCCTCTGTTCACGTTCTTCATTGAACAACCAATACGTAAAAAGCCAATTTCCGGGGTTTCCTGCTCCACATGTGCAGAGCGGCACAGCTACAATGTGACATGTTTGGTTTGTCGGTCATATCTCACACTTCCTTGCAAAAGTTCAGCAAAATCAGCCCAGTGGAGGGCGAGATAGCCCCTGCTAACATGAGATTTAGTTCGCATGCGCAGTGACCTTTGGTTGACCTTAGAACCAGGTTCAGAGCCAGCATGGTCAATAAACTCCAGTGACATTATTCCATAGCCCTTTAATGAAAGAAATGATGCCCATTAGTCACTCCCATCGTGACTACCGGGGACGATGCCTGGCACGATGCCGGGCACGATGCCGGGCACGATGCCGGGGCCAATGCCGGGGACAATGCCGGGGACGATGCCGGGGACGATGCCGGGCAAGATGCCGGGGACGATGCCGGGCACGATGCCGGGCACGATGCCGGGGACAATTTGATGCATTTTTATGGGCTTTAAAACTGGTATGTTTAATCTTCCAATCTTTTTTAATTTTTGAGATCCCGATTCTTAAAAAATGAAAACATTTGAAAATAAGGGAATTTTTGTCAAAATTTCACAGCACGCATTCAGAAAATTAATCACTGTTCACCACATAATAAAAACGCTATGAAAAATATTGCGAAATGGGTGCTTACATTCAAAACAAGCAAAAACAAAGGAAAAATAGCAAACTCCCCAAAATGCAGTAACACGATATCTAGGCTGCATATGTATTGTGCCAATCAGTGGTGCAAGTTGTTTGTAGATATGTGCGTAGGAACACTGAGAATTATGGGATGGTCATACTTTCAAGGGGGTTAGAGCCAAAGAATAGTAATTTCACCGTCTTCGTCTCCTCCTGGAATCTATTAATGTCGCGAGCCTAGCTAAACATTGCCAAAGTGTGCAAATCAACAACTTAACAGTATTCTCCATAAAGGATCGAAAGGGAGAAAAGCATGAGACCACTGCTGGGACTGGCAGGTTACACCTGGGACTCCTGGGACATCTGGGACTGCCCCGGCAGACACCTCGCAGCTCGAGAGGCTGCCTGAACAGCCGCTACAGAGACCAATACAGCCCCCCACCGAAGTCGCCGAAAGCAAGTCACGAGACTTTAGGCTCGTCTATCTCTGCGCTAGGGCAGATATCAGTGGTCCGTTGGAATACAGGCTGGCTGAACAGAGCCATGACAAGCTGTGCGTAACCAGATGGCATACCGCTCAGAGCCGGCTGCTGCGACTCTACGTTACCGTCAACAAACCCGAATACACCCTTGTCTGACTGGTGATCTACATCGTCTGCGTGTACGTCCCCACCATCTTCAACGCCAAATACTTTTCTGGTGCTATCAACGCAGCACCTCACTTCTTCGAAGAGATCGAGCGACAAAAAGCCTGCAGTACAAAGGAAGACCTGAGTCCGGTCTGGTCAGCCACTAATAAGCTGAAATCGCCCATTGATACTCACATATAGGGCGGAAAGGCGAATTGGGTTCGCTCAGTGACACTTGCCGGGACGGGCGGGACGGCTGGGGAGGGTGCACTTTCCTCACAGTCGCACTAAGCGTCTGAGATTGTCAGTCAGTCAAAGCACCTTTTTGACGTGTTCGCAGAACATAAAATACATGTCCAACAATTTACATAATTCCACGAAGGAGCATTCCACGACAAATCGACAAGTCGATAACACCCTCATATCGCAGATTTCTATGTACTTTTTGTCAGGGGGCTATTGATGGAGCTGATGACGATTTTCGTATTCATTTTCCTCCCTAACTTACGGTTTGAAAATTATAGCCTCAGGAATTTTGACCATACTCACTTGCATGTCTTATTAAAGACGAAATTTTACCTGTATGCTTCTAAAAATGCCATTAAAACTTGATCTAGGTATCTTAACACGCGCCCCGCTGGGGGCGAAATTCGCCCCCCTCCTGGTTTTCCCCAGATAGCTAAAAAACGAAGAGACGCAGAACAATGAAAAACTTACAGTACCTTAACCCTGATTAATTTTACACATCTGACCAAAATTTTGAGTTAAGGTCATGTCAGGTCAAGGAGATTTCAGGGTCAAGTGACTCGACTTCAAAACCTAAAATCACAAGTTTGAAGCAGTGCCCAGGGAACATCAGCAAACCGATCACTTTGAAACTTTCACAAAATGATAAGGTCGTTAGGGTCTAAAAATGTGCTATCACGAAATTTTGCTATTGTTGACCCAAGGTGGGGTCAATTTTTGGTCACCCCACTATAAGTCTATGGTGAAAAATAGAATGGGTTCGTTTTCAGTAAATACTGGATAGATAAAGCTGAAAATCCTCAAACCGTCTATTCTTACCATGATCTTGACTATGAAGTTGAGTTTTTGACCATCTGACCTCTCAAAGGTCATATCAGGTCACGGGAGCATAGAGTGCTTGTTTTGCCAATAACTTCTCACTGCATTGAGATAAAGCTCCCATTTTGCTTGCATTGTGCTTATATTGTCACGGGGAGTCGATTGATATGCAACATGACCATACCAGGTCACTCTGTGACCCTGACCTAGCTCGAGGTCAAGTCATTTTGACTTTTTGACCTAGCAAGGTCATATTATACATCATTCGATTCGCCGCGATAAGAGGAATCCAATGATGCATAAATATTTGCTCTAGTAGATTCCCTGAGAGCAGATCTAGAGAGGGAAACATACACTGCTCTGTTGTAGGCCTATTGAGCCTTCTTTGACCTATGATGACCTCAATATTGGCCTGACAAAAATTATTCTAATAAAATATCTTTGTTTTGTCAAGAGCTTTCGAACGCCGGCCATAATTTTTCTTTAGCTTTCGTGGGGAACGAGATACGGAGGGGGAGGCGAAAAACGCCCCCCCCAGCGGGGCGCGTCATGCAAGGGACCCTAGCGGGGCGCGTGTTAAGGACGAATTACGAATTCTGGCTCATGAGAAATATAGTTCAAAAAATTAAATTTCAAATATATCATACATTCTTCAAATTTTCTAAATCTATAAAAACAATTGTCCTATGACTTATTTCAAACTTTTTGAGGCTCATACTACTCTTTATACTTTTCTCTATAAGATTCAGCAATAAAAAGAATGGAGACTTTAACAGAAAGCGAGATCTGAGCTCCCAAACGTCCCCATCTCCACTTTTGTGAGGTTCGTGCGCCAGCGCGGCCCGCCGTCGCTGCAACTATCAAACATCTCTGGTCACGAATAAGGTGTCAATGGTGGAATTGGTCGGCAATGAGGGTAAGGATGTATTTAAAACAATAAATTGTAATCAATGTCCCATACCTTAACACCAAAAATGGAGAGGCGTCCGACACTTACACACACTGGAGGGGGGACTGGTAGGCCCCCTGAGTTCTCGGAAACTAGGAGGTTTAGAAAAACTCTGGTTGGGGTTTAGGTGGGAACTATTAAAATCTATTTTATGACCGATCTTAATTGATCTAGATCAGTATCGTAAAGTTCAAACGAGGTCATAAAGGTCAAGTATTAGCCGTGCTGGGTATTCATCCAGAAATGCCGTGATTTAGCGTAAAGAAGTCCAGAATGCACTAAAACCAGACCAAGGTCGTAGTGAGAACGTCCCAAGAGATGTAAACTTAATTTTTGGGGTTAAGTTCATTCAAGGTCATTGACCTATGACGTCACAATATGACATATTCCCTTTGATTACACCATGACTAGCACCAAAGCAATTGTTGGACGGGAAATGAGGACTGACCTTTACCCATTACATTTTACTTTGACCTGTGACCTTGACCTTTACATTGAGTTATCTTAACAATGACGTCGTAGCATAATATACGTCATACTGGGTAACGCCATGCGACCGGAGGCACTGGGCCAATGACTTTGAGAATGCTGGTATGACCTTGAACTGTGACCTTGACCTTCATGAGGGATGAATTTGACATATAATCTCGTTTTATACGGCGCTATAACGTTGCCAGTTGGTCTTTGATGCACGCGAACTGGTGCAAGCACGCGATTGCGGCGATCTCAAAAAAGGGTTTAACTTTGAAAGCCTATCATTACAAAATTGGGGCAGATTTTCCAGGTTATTTGACCAATCGACGTGCCATTAAATATTCTCAAAAGTAACGAAATAGCGTTTTTTGGCCACGAAGGGGTTCTCCGGCCACCTAGAAAAAAGTAGGTGGGGGCCTCCCAGGCTCCCCTCCAGTGTGCTTGTTAACACGCACTGGTATGAGGCCCCGGGCCACTTTTACTGGCAGGGGAGTACACATCCCCTACGATCTCAGCAACCATGCTTGGAAGGGAACACGGAAAGCAGTGTTCCAGTGCTTGCCTCAATCTCTACCAAAAATGCTTCAACAAAAATTACTCAAATTAGCTGCTGAGCACAGAAAACGCTTCGATAAGTCAATCGCGAGAAAAGGAACATTGAAGATTCACAAGTTCGTGCCGGTTAATTCGAAGACCATTATTGTCCATGAGCTCTCGAATGATGAGGGACAGAAGGTTCGAGTTTCCCTTTGAATCTGTGAAGTTCAATGGCACCATGTGATGGAGTCGTTCTTCTGATCCGTGAGTCAGATCTGAAGTAAAGTAGCATGTCTTAATTTTATATGTTCGAAAAGCAGTTGTCGGCATGGACGCTATGTGGCTTTTTGTTTGTGATGTGTGCTTTCTTATATAAATTGAACTGGGATACATGAAACATTTGTAGGGTATGGGTAGAAAAAGAAAACTATCTAAAAAAACCTAAGACAACAGTAGGTAATAATCGGCTTCTGACGCATTATCCTTCCACAACATTTTTCAGCAAATGCACCAGTGTCGGAATCAGTGGCGTAGCCAGGATTCGGCCAAGGGGAGGTCCGATTACAGTCGGGGGGCCCCCAGGCCGGAGGGCCCCCTTAGTAGTCGGGGCCCATCTCCTATATGTGTCTTATAATATTTTGACATTATAACATTGACACGACGGAAATTTTTATATTCTTTTTTAAGTGTTTGTTATTATTTTGTTTATAGTTTGATTTTTCTCGATCCGACCAAGTGTTGGTAAATTTAGGTCACCAAATATTAAGGCTGACCCATAGCTATATGACAGCGTGGCTATAATAACAGTTTTGTGGCACATTTCGGGAAATCAAATGTTGCTGCGTGCATGATGTTACACCTGACTTTACCTCAATTCACGCTGGTAATCAGGTATGAAGTTATTGAAGGTCAGTCGTTTTGAGTACGAAGAAATGGTCTTCTACGGAAAATGATTACCAATTTTTTCCGGGTGTCGAATTCATGAACTCTTTAATCAGAAAGTTTCCAAAGAAATGGAAAAAATGAATAAAAATACAAGGGATATGGTGGATGGTGGTTTGTTCCGGACGTCATATAACGTCTATTCCGCGGAAAGATCCTGATGAATTCACCAGTTACTTTCTTACCCTTGCTATGTTGTAAATGAGCAAATTACCAAAACAATAGGCGCCTGAGATAACTATCGCCTTAAATTACTCTGCCATTGTTATTTTAAACCTTTCATGCCTATTTTTCTTTTTAGGATTATGGTCATCAATGTGTGTCATTTTCCTTGTTTGTCTGGTTTCCTACGAACATATTTGAAAGTTGTTTATTTCAGAATATTTAGAACGGTAGTTATTGGGACTAAGCTAATAGATTGAAAACCAGCTGAAGTTCCAAATTCCCTGTTTGATTTGCTATTATGGATGCTAAAATTAGATTAATTTTTGCCTTTCCTTCAGTAATGGTGCCTGTTCGACATGTTTCAATTCGTCTTTTTTGATAGGCAATGGGAAAAGATAAATTTTTCCAAGGCATATGATTTTCGAAAATCTTCTTTGAGCCTAGAATCTCAAGCGATATCTCTGGATTGTATTCTAAAATCTAAAAGAAATGGAAAGGAAAAAGGACGCTCAATAAAAAGGATATATGAGTGTGCCCCAGATGCTATATAAAACCTATTCCATGGACGGTCTTCTGATGAAACCGCTCACTTACTCCTCCCTAGCCATTGGTTGGAGATCCCGGGGGCTTGGGGAGGTGAGTACTTCCTTGGACTTTAGGTCTCTGATAGGCTTTGTACAGAGCTTGTATTGCTATGCCAGTGTTAAGCCATCCAGGACCATCGCACACCGCCCCCCTCCCTGACCCCTGGGTCGAGCAGCGATCTCAAGGGGCCTAGCACTTGACACGGCGCCGAAACCAGTATCTGGGACCCCGAAAACAACACTTTTCCCGCAAATCGGTACTTACGTCCCCCAAAACCAGCATTTGGGGGTACCATGAGACTACTTACTGGGACTCCCTGGAACTTACTCTCGTGGGGCCCTGAGGATAAATTTGAGGGGAGGGGAGGAAGGTGCTCGCTGAGACTAGCTTTTGGGGACACCTGAGGGCAGCTTCAGGGGACCTCTGAGACTAACTCCTGGACACCTCGTGAGACTAATTGTCGGATCTCTGAGATTAGCTCTCCGGCCCTCCTTACACTAGAACTGAAAAGTCCTCTGAAATAACTCGGGCTTCCGAGATCAGTTCTTGGGGTACCTGAGATTAGCTCTGGGGCCGCCTAAGACCAACACTTGGCGCTACTCACAATTTTAATTTCCGGCCCCTCTCCCGATTAGATCTCAGGGAGTCTCTGATACTGATTCACGGCGCCTCTTGACCAAAATTGTGGACTCCTGAGAATCTCTCGGGGTTCCCTAGATTAGTTATCGGCAGCACCTCTGGGCCTAATTATCGGGCCCCCAGATTTGCTCTGGGGGAGGGGAGCTGAGACTGACTCTCGGGGCCATCCAGATTAGCTCTTGGGAGTCCCCTGAGGCTATCTCTGGGGTGGGGCGGGGGCTAGGAATGACTTCCGACAGCCCTCTGAGACTAACCCTGGGGCGCCCCTTGAGACTCACACTCGAGGAGAGAGGCGTGGAAGCAGCCCTGAGACTGAGTATTTGGCACGGCACTCCTGAGACTGCCTCTCGGAAGCCCAGATTAGCCCTCAAAGGTCTAAGGCTAACTCGGAGCCGTGAGACCAAAATTCGGGAGCACCTCTGGGAATTACTCTCAAAGCCCCAAAATTAGCTCTTGGACGAACCGGAGACTAGCTCCCGGGAGCACTCTGAGACTAACTTTTAGGTGCTCCCTGAGATTGACTCTCGGGGCCTCTTATGCAACAACTAGGGGGAGGGGGCACAGCCTCAGGCTAAATCTCGAGGGTTCCCAAGATTACCCTCAGGGGCCTTCTGAGATCAGCACTCTGCGGATCAAATGAGACTAGCTCTCGGACCCCTAGATTAACTCTCGGGGCCACCTGAAAGTAAATATTGACTCCTGAGAGAGACGCCCGTAAGACTATGGGACCGAATATCGGGGGTCCTCTAAGACTGACTCTCAGGGTCCCCTTGACCGACCCTTGGGGTTCTCTGAGACTGACTCTCATGGAGCCCCCTGAAATAGTCTGTCGCGGGGCCCTGAGAACCAATCTCTGGGGGACCCTGGGACGAGCTCGGCTCCCTGAGACCGACTCTCGGGGCCCCTGAGACCGACCTTCGGGATCCCCTGACACTAACTCTCAGGGACCCCCTGAAATCTACTTTTGGGGGTCTTGAGACTGACCCTCAGGGCGGGGCCCTGAGAACGAATCTTCAGGGGCTTCGGAGACTGATTCTGGGGGCCCCGTGATCAGAGAATGCTTTGCAGTGGTTTAGATTGGCCCAAAGGGGGGTCCTCGGACTCCTACAGGGTGTTTCCGAAAGAATGATATTTTTTAAATGGTCAGTAAAGTACTAAAAATCCTTCAAATCCGTCCACAAAACACTCATTTTAATGGTAAACTGTAGGACATTTCTATATAAATAGGTTTCATTTGCATCACATGTTTTCTCTCGTCTTAAATGTACTCGGAAAATGGTGCAAGAACATAATATATGTCCGCTTATATTTTAGAAAACGGAACTTGCAGCACTCTAAAAAGGCTTTAGCACACACAAATGGCACGAGAGCATGCACATCAAAAGCAAAAGTCTCAGTAATATTACAAGTTAAAAGTTTTTGGCTCAACCCCGTATGGCTCATT
The DNA here is from genome assembly GCA_034440635.1 of Lepas anatifera. Classification (NCBI taxonomy): domain Eukaryota; kingdom Metazoa; phylum Arthropoda; class Thecostraca; family Lepadidae; genus Lepas; species Lepas anatifera. The sequence goes on from JAOTON010001628.1 coordinate 1,851,919, forward strand.
GGTTTACCTTCCATATGAATGACTGGATGCGGCGGATACAGCGCAAAAGACCCCACTGTTCACCGCAGAACAAGGGACATGGACCAATTGGGGATTGCTTGCTTGGACCCGAGCTTTCCTAAGCTTGAGAGGTATTTTTTAGAATTAATTTCCAGAGGCAATGTGCATGTGGACTGAGACGTACCATAGTGACGATATCATGTTAACAGTGCCATTGGCGTGATACTTGTCACGTGATACGCACGTGATTTCTACGAACATTTTCGATGAAGGCAAGATGGACAGTATTTTTCCAGTCATTCTTAAGACTACTTTTTACTAGCAAAAATATTAAAACAGCTATCAAAATACGAATAATCGTAAATGTCCCAAAATCATCTTTCGATTGATATGTAAATCATACCACATCAACCTATTTATAACCGCATTATGATCAATTCAAAAATATCATTCTTTATGAAACACCCTGAACCCCTTGGCTACGCCACTGCATCCACACATTCGGGGGCCCGCCGATATCAGCACTTGGAGGCCCCTGAAATCATTGCTTCCCCCGATACCAATACTCCGGAGCCCCTGGATACTGATGCGCGGGGCTCCTAAGACCAAGCTCGGGGTTCCACTTAGATCAGGTTCAGGGGCACCCTTAGGCCTATGCTTGCGCTTTTCTCTGGAGTAACTCGACACCGTTGTTTGGGGGGGGGCAGATCAACACTCGAAGGCCCCCGAGACTAATACTCGGTACTCTGGAGCCCCTCAATACCAATGCTCGGGGACCCTGAGCCCAAGCCTCGGCCCCTGAGACCAAACTCTGGGTCCCATGGGGCCAATTCTCGGGCCTCGCTCATAAGTCCCCTCGATATCGATAGCCGGGAGACACCCCGAGATCAATATTGTCCCCCCCCACTTCCCGAGATCAATGTTCGCTGCTCCGGAGCCATCGATACCAATGCTCGGGGGATCCCTGAGACCAGCTCTGGGGCCCCCGAAGACCAAGATCGAAAGACCCGTGAGACCAAGCTCGGGGCCCCCTGAGACCAAGCTCGGAAGGCCCGTGAGACCAAGCTCGGACCTCCTGATGCAAAGCTTGGGCCCCCTGAGACCAAGCTCGGGGGTCCCCTGGTACCAATCTCGGAGGGCCTCGTGACACCAAGCTTGGGGCCCCCTGAGACCAAGATCGAAAGGCCCGTGAGACTAAAGCTTGGGGGGCCTGAGACCAAGCTCGGGGGCCCTTGAGACCGAGCTCAGGGGCCCCTGAGATCAATGTTCGGTACTCTGGAGCCTTAAATACCGATGATCGGGGGTCCCCTGAGACCAAGCTCGGGGGCCCTGAGACCGAGCTCTGAGGCCCCCTGAGACAAAACTCGGAGGGCCCCCTGAGACTCAGCTCGGGGTCCCTGAGACCAAGCTAGAGGGACCCTGAGACCAAGATCGAAAGGCCCGTGAGACTAAAGCTCGGGGGCCCCTGAGACCGAGCTCAGTGCCCCCCCGAGAACAATGTCTGGTTCCCTAGAGTTCGACACCGATGATCAGGGGCCCCTGAGACCAAGTTCGGGGGTCCACTGAGACAAAGCTCGGGGGCCCCTGAGACCGAGCTCTGAGGTCCCCTGAGACCAAACATGGAGGGCCCCCTGAGACCAAGATAGAAAGGCCCCTGAGACTAAGCTCGGGGTCCCTGAGACCAAGCTAGGGGGTCCCTGAGACCAAGATCGAAAGTCCCGTGAGACTAAAACTCGGGGGCCTCTGAGACCGAGCTCAGTGGGCCCCCCGAAAACAATGTCTGGTTCCCTAGAGTCTCGATACCGATGATCAGGGGCCCCTGAGACCAAGTTCGGGGGTCCCCTGAGACCAACCTGGGGGGCCCTGACAACGAGCTCGGGGGCCCCCTGAGACTGAGCCCGGGGACCCCTAAGACCAAGCTCGGGGGCCTCTGAGACCAAGATCAAAAATCCCATGAGATTAGGCTCAGGGGCCCCTGAGACCGAGCTCAGGGGGCCCCCGAGATCCATGTTTGGTACTCTGGAGCCCTCGATACCGATGATCGGGGGCCCCTGAGACCAGGCTCGGAAAGCCCCTGAGACCAAGTTCGGAGGTCCCTTGAGGCCAAGCTCAGGGGCCCTGAGACCAAGCTCGGGGCCCCCTGAGACCGAGCTCGGGGCCCCCTGAGACCAAGCTCAGGAGGCCCGTGAGAACAAGCTAGGGGGACCCTGAGACCAAGATCGGGGGGTCCCTGAGACCGAGCTCAGGGGCCCCCGAGATCAATGTCTGGTTACCTAGAGTCTCGATACCGAAGATCAGGGGCCCCTGAGACCAAGTTCGGAGGTCCCTTGATACCAAGCTCGGGGGGCCCCTGAGACAAAGCTCGGGGCCCCCTGAGACCAGGCTCAGGGCCCCCCGAGATCAATGTTCGATACTCTGGAGTCCTCAATACCGATGATCGGGGGCCCCTGAGACCAAGCTCGGAAAGCCCGTGAGACCAAGCTCGGGGGCCCCTGAGACCAAGCTCGGGGGCCCCTGAGACCAAGTTCGGAGGTCCCTTGAGTTCAAGCTTGGGCGCTCCCTGAGACCAAGCTCGGGGGCCCTCTGAGACCAAGATCAGGGGGCCGTAAGACCAAGCTTGGGGGCACCTGAGACCAAGCTCGGAGGTCCCTTGAGACCGACCTCGGGGGGGGCTGATATCGAGCTCGGAGGGCCCCTGAGGCCAAGCTCAGGGGCCCCTGAGACCAATGCTCGTGTTTTCCAGTGCATAAGGTCAGCCCAATGGGGGTCCGCGGACCCCAAGGACCCCCCCTTGGCTACGCCACTGGTCGGAATTGTTCAGAATGTTCCGTAATACGTTTAGTTTTTTTCGGAAAGGCTCAAATTTTTCTGTTAGCAATAGTAGCCTCCACACCACATCTAGTTCATTCGCAATGTCACCGAAGTGCAGTCTTGCTCAGTTCTCCCCTCCCCCGTTACCCCACTTCCAACCGGACGCGTCTATGCGGCGTGCCGACTGCAGGCTGAGTGGCCGGCGACGGTGCTGGGCTTGGTCTGCGGTGCTCGTTTCTGATTTTGCTCTGTAGACTGCATTCTTTTTATTGGCGTTATATGTAGTTTAAGGAATGCTCTTTCACATGAAGTTGTTTTGAAGTCAATAAAGGCATAGGAAGTATGTATGCTTATCTTTGCAAAAGTTTGGAATTACATTTTATACATATTCGTGCCAATTAATATAATTAAACTTATATATTTGTATTGTTCAGACTTTGGTAATTATTTTCATGTAACCTCTTGTAGGAATGCCTTCAATTTAAATGGCTAAAAACTCAAGCGGAAAGTCCTATGCACGCGTCCGGTGCTGGATTTCCCGAGGCTATAACTCCGAAACAATTATCCGGACGAGACTAAAATACCACAGTCGTTTTCAGCGCCACTGAGAACCCTAGCCCCAAATTTTCATGAAAATCTGAGATATGAGGGTATTATTTAAACCCACCGATTTGTCGATTTGTCGTGGAATGCCCCCGAAGCGAAGGCACCATCAGTTAGGAAACAGGAAGGGAAAGCATACTTATTAATTCATTTTGGTATGCTTCCAATTTTGTTGTTGTAAGAGTTGGAAATAAAACCTCCACTCTTCTTTCAACTGTTTCAACTGGTTTCTCCCTTACATTTGTTTCACTTTACGCTTCCACGTGCACTTTGCGCGCCCCCCATCTTATCGCAAGGACGGGGCATGTCTCGTTTAGGAAGCATGGCGACCTTCCAAGCAGCAGAAAAACTGCTTTCTAATTAGGGGCAAGCATGCAGTTTTCGAGGACACTGGCCACCAGTAGAATAAAATTGAGGGATAGGGACCACAGTCAGGGTCTGGGGACCAAAGTGATCTAAAGCTGGCATACAAAGAATACAATGCGCCCTCCGAGTAGCATGGCTGGCTACATCACTGTCTCTGCGTCGGCGACTGACCCCAGCCAGGTCGGCGTCTCCGGATGGGCCGCCTGCTCTGATTCGTTCTCCTGCGAAGTGTCCTCGCTCTCCTCTGCGATTGGCTCGTGGCTGCTGACGTCAGAGCGAGTGGGCGTGGCCGGACAGGCGCCGAGGCCGCGGTGGCGCGTCTCCGCCGTCCTGGCGCCACTCCGACAACTCTCCGCCTGCCGACCACACCTCTCTTCACCTACACTGCCGGCCAGCTCTCTGGCAACCTGAGGCCAAACGGCAACCGGCTGGCCTAGCTGACCGTCTCCAAACCGATAAGCCACGGGGTAACGTGGGTTCGATCCCCACTGCGGGAAACCGCCTCCGGGACCCATCTGGCCGGATAGAGGCTCCTGAACCTCCGCCCCAATGCGCCTCCTATCAGTGGCAGATCCAGGACTCAGTTTCGGGGCAGCTAGGGGGCTCGGGCCTCTCGCGCTATTGCCTTTAGACAGCCTCCAGATATGCATTTACCACAGGCACTGGGACACTTTGGGGGAGGGAGGGCTTGAGCCCCCTTGTATTCGCCAATGCCTCCGATCCACATTCACCCTGGTGGGCAGGGGGCTTCAACTAGGGGCGTCGCCACCACGGGACCTATGGGGGTCATGGCCTCATGCATCGTTTGGAGGCCCCCACCTAATCCAGGAGGCCATCTTTGATACTTAGAGTCTAGAATAGCCCTTGAGTAACAAAGAGCCTAGCCTTCCTGCTTTTACGGCAGGCCTCCTAATTGGCCTATGCAGGAGACCCCATTAGCTATAAAGGAAGCCCCATAACGGCCTACCTAGGGAGTCCTTTTGCCTACAAAGGAGGCCCCTAACTGGGCCACATAGGTGGTCCCTTTACTTATTACGCAAGTCCCCAAAACGATTTATCCAGAAGGGCCATGTACTTATAAAGAAAGCCCACTAACTGACCTACGTGGATGTGCCTTTACTTATAAAAGAGGCCCTAAACAGCCAACATAGGTGGCCCCTTACTTACAAAGGACATAGTTACTTGCTCACTTAAGTCTCTTGATGACCTAAGTAACGCTCAGATTGAACAAACTGGGAACAGCTTGGACAAAGTCATTGATAAATTCCATCATAGAAATGAAAATTTTCCCTCAGGGGCCCGAAATGACAGACCCCGGCACGAGGACCTGAGCTGGGATGTCCACGATTCAAAAACTGGTGAGGCCTACCCAGTCAGCTAGGGTCACCTGAATAGAGATTTAACAGAGCACTGATATGAAACTGTCCTTTTTCGTATTATGCTATGCAGCATAAAGCAAGGCCATGTTGCAAATATACATCCGGTCCAGCTCTCTATGAAAAAAATGTACTAGGTAAAAGGCTCTGGAAACAAATATTTTGTTTGATTGACAACACAGGGACGGCGCATCGGCCCTGGGTCTGACCTGCCGCAGGGACCCTGGGTCTGACCTGCCGCAGGGACCCTGGGTCTGACCTGCCGCAGGGACCCTGGGTCTGACCTGCCGCTGGGACCCTGGGTCTGACCTGGCGCAGGGACCCTGGGTCTGACCTGGCGCAGGGACCCTGGGTCTGACCTGCCGCAGGGACCCTGGGTCTGACCTCAGCGGGGGCGGACGCGGCCGGCGAGGTTTCGGGCACCGATACACTATCACCGGACACGCCAGCGCCAACAGATTCCAGAACTGGACCAATGGGGAGGTGGTGCCAGGCGGGTAGTGGTGCCAGACGCCGTGCTCCACTGCGCTCCGACCCTGGCTTCGCCCCTGGCTCTGCGGGAACGCCTGGCGGTCGCTCGCCAGCTGATGCCGCACACCAGTCACGTCGCGGCCGCGGCGGTGAGAGGGGCAAGGGTCGTCCCAAGTAAGTTAAGCAGTATATGAAAGCTGTTAAGATGCAGTGGTGAAAACGAAACCAGTATTTTTCAGGTATTCTCGAAGTCAGGAGTGAGGGACCAGTCTCTAGTGTGTTCCTATTTGAGTGTGTTAGTTCGATATTGTTTTGGTTTTTTCACTTAGGTACCAAATGCATTACGGAAAAGTTTATATGCATTCATAATGACTGTGCACCGAAGTCTTAACTCTGCAAGTCAGTTTCAGTGGAGTAGGTAAATAGTTCCCAATGAACCTTTGATCGTGCCGAATGTAGTCTCTGAATAAATCTGTCTTCGGTCCTATGATCTCACTGTTACCACGTAGGCGATTGACTTGGAGCTATCTTTGCCTTAAGCATTATAGTTACCTCGAACGAAGTACCTTATGATTTCCATCATTGCTCGATGTACATGTTTGCGACTTACTAGTGTGATCAACATCGTAGAACTCACCGCAGGAGCAGATTAATACTTATACGCTCAGAAACGAGTATTGTTTCCAGGATCGTTCTTATAGTTGCCGATTTATCATATTCAAAGAAATCAACTAGTGTTTCACATGGGAAATATTCCTAATGGATGTGTTTTTGTTAGCGTTCATTCTGGTGAAGGTACATGGCTACGGAAAGTACGGTTAAGTTTCGTGTGCTACATGTCTTCTCATCAGTGGGTTCGTTATCATTTGCGGTCTACGAAAGGTTGCGTGTTCTTCATATCCATGAGAGCTTCCGTTGCACACTAAATGAAGAAGCAGAATTTAGACAAGATAACTGATATTTGTATTACGTTATGTATTGCGCATATGATGGCCATCGCAGGATCACTCTATAAGAACAATGGATAACTGCAGACTCAATGTAATGATTATAAATTTTGGTCTGGAGTAATCAAAACGTGTTTATTTGTGTCGTGGTGGGTGCCCCGCCTCGCCCCGCTGACCGCATGGCGTGTCTCTTCGTCGTCAGGTTAGTGGCGCCGGCGGCCTGGTCTCCGCTGTGCGGCGCTCGGCTGGGCGGTGCGACGGTCGAGCCACTGGGAGCCTCGTGGATCTCTAATATGTTTCCAGATATTAAAAACAATTTGTTAAAGTCAGGAATAGAGCCCAACCCAGGTCCTATCGAATCAAAGGAGTTTAAACTAGCACACATTAATATTAACTCAATAACTGCCGGTCAGAAACAAGACGAACTCAACATTTTTACGGAATTGAACGGAATAAAAGTCCTAGCTCTTTCAGAAACAAAACTTGACGATACAGTTAATCCTTGTCGTTTCACACTTAATAATTTTCAAGCACCGTTTGTGCGGAACAGAGATCGCTTTGGAGGCGGAGTTGCAATGTACTTTCACACGTCTTTAGCCGCGTCGCGACTTCCGGACCTGGAGATCGGCGAAGAAGAATGGATCTGGGCGAAAATTAGGTTAAAAAACATCACACTAGTAGTTTGCGGCCTTTATCTTCCACCGAATCTCTCATCAGATCGTCTCGAAGAGTTTTTACTTAATTTTGCGGAGAGTGTAAGTAATGCTCAGAAATATAAACCGACTGCAGTCGTTGCGTTAGGAGACTTTAACGCTGGAAATTGTTTCTTGGCCAACACTCAACTCAATCACTCCCCAATATCAAGCTTTGAACGGAAGCTAAAAGAATTATCTGACTCACTTTCACTTACCCAATTGATTCAGGACCCGACAAGAATAGAAGGTAATACCTGCAACATGCGGGACCTAGTTTTTGTTTCTGATAAAAACTGCGTAACTGAAAGCGGAGTACTTCCCTCCTTCTCTAGCCTGGACCACTTTCCGATCTTTATTTCAATACACGGACAAGTATCCAAGCATCCTGTATCACAAAAAATCATTTGGGACTACTCCAAGCTCAACGCCGAAAGACTGACTCACCAATTAATGACAACAAACTGGGACGAAATACTAAACAACGACTTAGACACCGCCACTGCTCAATTCACAACAGCTCTTCATAAGGCAGCTCTAGACTGTATCCCTAGAAAATTTGTATCATCTCGCACTTCCGATAAGCCATGGGTCACCAAAGCACTGAAAAAACTCATAAGGAAAAGAGATAGGTTGTTTAAAATTGCCAAGGGTAGACAGGCAAAACTAAAACTAGGAGAAAACAATTTGTGCGATTGGGAAAGATGGAGGTCTTGTAGAAACGAGGTAACAAAAATGATAAAACACCTCAAGAGTAGCTATTTATCCAAAGAAGCGGAAACTTTATTACAAAAACGACATAAGCCTCATAGGTACCACACAATCCTTAAAAGAATGACTGGTAGATCGAAAGCAGCCCAAATTCCCCCTCTCCAGGACAACAACCGTACATTAGTTACCGACGACAGAAGTAAAGCTGAACTTTTCAACCGGTACTTTGCTGCCCAAACACATCTACCCAACAGCGAATATCACGGAGTTCCGGATATCCAGAGCGATAATACTCCTCAGTTTCAGATAGATAGAATAACAGAAAGAGAAGTTCTGAAAATGCTTAATGGACTAAACCAGAACAAGAGTACTGGCCCGGACGAAATTCCTGTCAAATTAATTAAGCTTGTGGCTCTAATAATTGCCGATCCTCTTTCCAGGCTTTTTAACAAATCTCTCCAGGAGGGAAAATTCCCAATAATTTGGAAAACAGCGAATGTAAAACCAATTTTCAAAAACAAAGGCAGTGCGGCAGAAGTCGAAGGATACAGACCTATCAGCTTATTATGTTCTTTATCAAAAGTTTTCGAGAAAATCATATTCCGGCGAGTGTACAGGCATATAACTGAACATCACCTTTTGACTGAAAGACAAAGCGGTTATAGACCGGGGCATGGGACACATCTTCAATTATTTTACATCACTCACCAACTTTACGAATCATTAGACAATGGACGAGACGTAACAGTGCTCTACTTCGACATATCCCGCTATTTCAAGAAAATTTGGCACCAAGGACTTCTATACAAATGCGAACACGAATTCGGACTGACTGACCTTTTACCCTGGTTACGATCATACCTGACAGATAGACAACAGACAGTCCAGGTCAACGATGCCAAATCCCCGCTCCTTTCCCTAGAAGGAGGCTGTCCACAAGGTTCGGTCCTCGGCCCCCTGCTTGCATTATTGTACTTAAACGACTTATCAGGTAGAACTCAGCACGAAATTTAAACCAACACAGCAGGCAGATGAACGCGTTTCGACAAAAATTGTCTTCTTCAGCAACTATGGTAGGAGGGATAAGGAACCCGTCATCCCTCCTATGACGGGTTCCTTATCCCTCCTACCATAGTTGCTGAAGAAGACAATTTTTGTCGAAACGCGTTCATCTGCCTGCTGTGTTGGTTTAAGTGTTAATATCTGTCAACCACTGTTATACAATCAGCACGAAATGTTATTTTTTGCCGATGATGCTTGCCTGGTTGCATATCACACACCAGAGAACATTCATGCTGTTCAGCAATCCCTTCAGTACGATGTCAATAAAATTCAAACATACGGGAACGACTGGCTTATTAAATTTAACGCTTCCAAAACTGTCCAGCAGTCATTCTCATACCGTAAAGATAAAGTATTTCCGAAACTCTTTTTCAATGCCCAACCGATACCCGTAGAAAACAAACACAAACATTTGGGAATCATTCTATCAACTGACTTAAGATTTCACGAGCATGTGAATTATACTGTGAAAAAAGTTATAATTACCCTAAGCCCGCTTTATCCAATTGCCCCCTTCTTGTCCAGAGACATCCTAGCTCAGATTTATAAGACGTACGTGCTGCCTCATTTCGATTACGCTGACATGATATACGACGGACTCTTGACAGTTGACGACGCACAACGACTCGAGAGACTCCAAAACCGGGCGGCCAGACTTGTGACTTCGACTCTACCCAGGACCCCGACAGAAAATTTACGACGGGAGCTTGGGTGGTCCTCTCTAAAATCTAGACGCGAGTTACACAATTAAAGTTCTTTAGCCGGCTAAACCGAGGAGCAACACCAAACTACATAAAGAGAATTTTACCAGCAACCAGGGACAACACCATTAACCGTACTTTACGAAATGCTAGGAATAGAACTCAAATACCATTTAGAACTTCTAACTACAAGTTTTCATTTCTGCCTAGCACAATAAAATTATTAAATAAGCTGCCAGGACATCTCTTAGAAATTCAATCCGAGACTACATTCAACCATCACCTTGAGCGGTATTACAACCAAAACAACCCTCCAAAGTACTTTACCTTCGGCTCAAAAATAGATAATTCTCTCTTAACCCGCCTGAGGGTGGGTATGTCCAAATTAAACGGCCATTTGTTCATAATTCAAGCCATGGAATCTCCGTGCTGCGACTGCGGTCACTCTTGCGAGGAAACCGCACATTTTCTTCTCGATTGCCCGAAATTCACCTCACAGAGGGAGACTATGATGAATAACATTACAGCACTATTGAATATTCCATTCCGAACTATCCACAGAAAATTAAAAATAGACACTCTCATCTTCGGGCACTCTCTCCTACCCGGCGTTGACCAAGCTGTGGCCCAAGAGGTTTTCAGATACATAAAAACTAGTGGAAGGTTCCGTGGTGAGACCGAGCGCCGCTGAGCTGGTGGGCCGCTGCGTGGATGACCTGGCTGCCGGTGCCCGGCCGGGCGTGGGACCGTGTGTGGTGGCGTGGGCGGGGACGTCTGACTGGCGGCGGCATCGTTGTCGTGTTCAGTGCTACCCGAGCGGCGTCGTGACTTAAGTGCCTCGGCGCTTTTACGCCAATCGGGGATTCATCTTGATTTACTTGTTTTTGGCAATGTCGGAAAATAAATGTATGTATGTATGTATGTATGACCTGGCGCAGGGACCCTGGGTCTGACCTGCCGCAGGGACCCTGGGTCTGACCTGCCGCAGGGACCCTGGGTCTGACCTGCCGCAGGGGCCCTGGGTCTGACCTGGCGCAGGGACCCTGGGTCTGACCTGGCGCAGGGACCCTGGGTCTGACCTGGCGCAGGGACCCTGGGTCTGACCTGCCGCAGGGACCCTGGGTCTGACCTGGCGCAGGGACCCTGGGTCTGACCTGCCGCAGGGACCCTGGGTCTGACCTGCCGCAGGGACCCTGGGTCTGACCTGCCGCAGGGACCCTGGGTCTGACCTACCGCAGGGGCGGGACCTGGGTCTGACCTGCCGCAGGGGCGGGGTCTGATCTGCCGCAGGGGCGGGGCCTGGGTCTGACCTGCCGCAGGGGCGGGGTCTGATCTGCCGCAGGGGCGGGGCCTGGGTCTGACCTGCCGCAGGGACCCTGGGTCTGACCTGCCACAGGGGCCCTGGGTCTGACCTGCCACAGGGGCGGGGTCTGATCTGCCGCAGGGGCGGGGCCTGGGTCTGACCTGCCGCAGGGGCGGGCCCTGGGTCTGACCTGCCGCAGGGGCGGGACCTGGGTCTGACCTGCCGCAGGGGCGGGACCTGGGTCTGACCTGCCGCAGGGGCGGGACCTGGGTCTGACCTGCCGCAGGGGCGGGACCTGGGTCTGACCTGCCGCAGGGGCGGGGTCTGATCTGCCGCAGGGGCGGGGCCTGGGTCTGACCTACCGCAGGGGCGGGGTCCGACCTGCCGCAGGGGCCCTGGGTCTGACCTGCCACAGGGGCGGGATCTGATCTGCCGCAGGGGCGGGGCCTGGGTCTGACCTGCCGCAGGGGCAGGCCCTGGGTCTGACCTGCCGCAGGGGCAGGGCCTGGGTCTGACCTGCCACAGGGGCGGGCCCTGGGTCTGACCTGCCACAAGGGCGGGGTCTGACCAGCCGCAGGGGCGGGGCCTGGGTCTGACCTACCGCAGGAGCGGGGCCTGGGTCTGATCTGCCGCAGGGGCGGGGCCTGGGTCTGACCTGCCGCAGGGGCGGGGTCTGACCTACCGCAGGGGCGGGGCCTGGGTCTGACCTACCGCAGGGGCGGGACCTGGGTCTGACCTGCCGCAGGGGCGGGGCCTGGGTCTGACCTGCCGCAGGGGCGTGGCCTCGGTGCAGTGGCGGTGCCTGCCGTCCAGGGTGGCGTGTGGTGACGACTGCGGCGTGGCAGCCGTCCGGGTGATGATGGGAGGCAGCAGAATGTCGGGCGCAGCACCGCAGCCCGACTCTGTCAGCAGCACCTCACAGTCAGCCTGACTCTGTCAGCTGCACCTCACAGTCAGTCCGACTCCGTCAGCTGCACCTCACAGTCAGCCCGACTCTGTCAGCTGCACCTCACAGTCAGTCCGACTCTGTCAGAAGCACCTCACAGTCAGTCCGACTCTGTCAGCTGCACCTCACAGTCAGTCCGACTCCGTCAGCAGCACCTCACAGTCAGCCCGACTCTGTCAGAAGCACCTCACAGTCAGCCCGACTCTGTCAGAAGCACCTCACAGTCAGCCCGACTCTGTCAGCTGCACATCACAGTCAGTCCGACTCTGTCAGAAGCACCTCACAGTCAGCCCGACTCTGTCAGCTGCACCTCACAGTCAGCCCGACTCTGTCAGCTGCACCTCACAGTCAGTCCGACTCTGTCAGCTGCACCTCACAGTCAGCCCGACTCTGTCAGCTGCACCTCACAGTCAGCTCGACTCTGTCAGCTGCACCTCACAGTCAGCCCGACTCTGTCAGCTGCACCTCACAGTCAGTCCGACTCCGTCAGCTGCACCTCACAGTCAGCCCGATTCTGTCAGCTGCACCTCACAGCCAGCCCGACTCTGTCAGCTGCACCTCACAGTCAGCCCGACTCTGTCAGCTTCACCTCACAGTCAGCCCGACTCCGTCAGCTGCACCTCACAGTCAGCCCGACTCCGTCAGCTGCACCTCACAGTCAGTCCGACTCTGTCAGCTGCACCTCACAGTCAGCCCGACTCTGTCAGCTGCACCTCACAGTCAGTCCGACTCTGTCAGTTGCACCTCACAGTCAGCCCGACTCTGTCAGAAGCACCTCACAGTCAGCCCGACTCCGTCAGCTGCACCTCACAGTCAGTCTGATTCTGTCAGCTGCACCTCACAGTCAGTCCGACTCTGTCAGCTGCACCTCACAGTCAGTCCGACTCTGTCAGCTTCACCTCACAGTCAGCCCGACTCTGTCAGAAGCACCTCACAGTCAGCCCGACTCTGTCAGCAGCAGCTGACAGTTCAGCACGAATGTTAGCACGACTCTGACAGCACCTCAAAATCAGTGCAAATGCAAGTGCAACTCTATCAGCACCTCACAGTCAGCAGGACTCTGTCAGCAGCAGCCGACAGTCAGCTCGACTCTGTCAGCACCTCAAAATCAGTACAAATGCTAGTGCGACTCTGTCAGGACCATGTTCGGTCTGTTAGCACAGTTTGGTCAGCAGGGCCTCTAATGCCCACTCCCCCCCAGAAAAAAACTTCAGCGCAACAAGCACCTCCGGCGTCTGCTAACTCAACACAAATGAAACACATCCTTATATATAATTCCCAAACGACAGGCTGCTGCTGTGCTGTGGATACGTGTTTCAGCAGCACAACAGCAGACCGTCGGCCCGTGCAACCTCTAAGACCAGTTCTCGGGGAGAGCAGCAGTCCTGTGGCGTAGGCGCAATGCTGCCCGCTGATCAGTGCTGACAGACGAAACAGGGGTACAGCCAGCACAATACTCTACGCTGCAGAATGAGGCAACACTTTGGCATGTCGGACAGAACAAATCGAACGCTCGCAAAATCAGATACATTAGCAGTTAGTGATGAATGCATCAAGTGTGTGTAAAGACACCGATCAATTCTGCAAGCACCACAATACTGGAGGCCAAGTACAGACAACAGTGTTCTCTGAACCATTGCATAAGATGAGGGTGGTACCCGCAGAGTGAGGGCGGTACCCGCAGGGTGGGGGCGGTACCCGCAGGGCGGGGGCGGTACCCGCAGGGCGGGGGCGGTACCCGCAGGGTGGGGGCGGTACCCGCAGGGTGGGGGCGGTACCCGCAGGGTGAGAGTGGTACCCGCAGGGTGGGGGCGGTACCCGCAGGGTGGGGGCGGTACCCGCAGGGTGAGAGTGGTACCCGCAGGGTGGGGGCGGTACCCGCAGGGTGAGAGTGGTACCCGCAGGGTGGGGGCGGTACCCGCAGGGTGGGGGCGGTACCCGCAGGGTGGGGGCGGAACCCGCAGGGTGGGGGCGGTACCCGCAGGGTGGGGGGCGGTACCCGCAGGGTGGGGGCGGTACCCGCAGGGTGGGGGCGGTACCCGCAGGGTGAGGGTGGTACCCGCAGGGTGGGGGGAGGTACCCGCAGGGTGGGGGAGGTACCCGCAGGGTGGGGGCGGTACCCGCAGGGTGGGGAGGTACCCGCAGGGTGGGGGCGGTACCCGCAGGGTGAGGGTGGTACCCGCAGGGTGGGGGCGGTACCCGCAGGGTGGGGGGCGGTACCCGCAGGGTGAGAGTGGTACCCGCAGGGTGGGGGCGGTACCCGCAGGGTGGGGGGCGGTACCCGCAGGGTGAGAGTGGTACCCGCAGGGTGGGGGCGGTACCCGCAGGGTGAGAGTGGTACCCGCAGGGTGGGGGCGGTACCCGCAGGGTGGGGGCGGTACCCGCAGGGTGGGGGCGGAACCCGCAGGGTGAGGGTGGTACCCGCAGGGTGGGGGCGGTACCCGCAGGGTGGGGGCGGTACCCGCAGGGTGAGAGTGGTACCCGCAGGGTGGGGGTGGTACCCGCAGGGTGGGGGAGGTACCCGCAGGGTGGGGGCGGTACCCGCAGGGTGGGGGCGGTACCCGCAGGGTGGGGGCGGTACCCGCAGGGTGGGGGCGGTACCCGCAGGGTGGGGGAGGTACCCGCAGGGTGGAGGCGGTACCCGCAGGGTGGGGGGAGGTACCCGCAGGGTGGGGGCGGTACCCGCAGGGTGGGGGCGGTACCCGCAGGGTGGGGGCGGTACCCGCAGGGTGGGGGCGGTACCCGCAGGGTGGGGGCGGTACCCGCAGGGTGAGAGTGGTACCCGCAGGGTGGGGTGGTACCCGCAGGGTGGGGGGAGGTACCCGCAGGGTGGGGGCGGTACCCGCAGGGTGAGGGTGGTACCCGCAGGGTGGGGGAGGTACCCGCAGGGTGGGGGCGGTACCCGCAGAGTGAGAGTGGTACCCGCAGGGTGAGAGTGGTACCCGCAGGGTGGGGGCGGTACCCGCAGGGTGGGGGCGGTACCCGCAGGGTGGGGGCGGTACCCGCAGGGTGAGAGTGGTACCCGCAGGGTGGGGGCGGTACCCGCAGGGTGGGGGGCGGTACCCGCAGGGTGGGGGCGGTACCCGCAGGGTGGGGGCGGTACCCGCAGGGTGGGGGCGGTACCCGCAGGGTGGGGGCGGTACCCGCAGGGTGGGGGAGGTACCCGCAGGGTGAGAGTGGTACCCGCAGGGTGGGGGCGGTACCCGCAGGGTGGGGGCGGTACCCGCAGGGTGGGGGCGGTACCCGCAGGGTGAGAGTGGTACCCGCAGGGTGGGGGCGGTACCCGCAGGGTGGGGGCGGTACCCGCAGGGTGGGGGCGGTACCCGCAGGGTGGGGGCGGTACCCGCAGGGTGGGGAGGTACCCGCAGGGTGGAGGCGGTACCCGCAGGGTGGGGGAGGTACCCGCAGGGTGGGGGCGGTACCCGCAGGGTGGGGGCGGTACCCGCAGGGTGGGGGCGGTACCCGCAGGGTGGGGGCGGTACCCGCAGGGTGGGGGCGGTACCCGCAGGGTGGGGGAGGTACCCGCAGGGTGGAGGGCGGTACCCGCAGGGTGGGGGAGGTACCCGCAGGGTGGGGGTGGTACCCGCAGGGTGGGGGCGGTACCCGCAGGGTGGGGGCGGTACCCGCAGGGTGGGGGGAGGCACCCACAGGGTGGGGCGGTACCCGCAGGGTGAGAGTGGTACCCGCAGGGTGGGGGCGGTACCCGCAGGGTGGGGGCGGTACCCGCAGGGTGGGGGCGGTACCCGCAGGGTGGGGGGCGGTACCCGCAGGGTGGGGGAGGTACCCGCAGGGTGGAGGCGGTACCCGCAGGGTGGGGGAGGTACCCGCAGGGTGGGGGCGGTACCCGCAGGGTGGGGGCGGTACCCGCAGGGTGGGGGCGGTACCCGCAGGGTGGGGGCGGTACCCGCAGGGTGGGGGCGGTACCCGCAGGGTGGGGGAGGTACCCGCAGGGTGGAGGCGGTACCCGCAGGGTGGGGGGCGGTACCCGCAGGGTGGGGGCGGTACCCGCAGGGTGGGGGAGGTACCCGCAGGGTGGGGGCGGTACCCGCAGGGTGGGGGAGGTACCCACAGGGTGGGGGAGGTACCCGCAGGGTGGGGGCGGTACCCGCAGGGTGGGGCGGTACCCGCAGGGTGGGGGCGGTACCTGTAGCCGGTCGGACGTCCGGCCTGCAGCTGCTGATGCCGCCGGCGGCGTCCGAGCAGGCCGTCATGCTGAGTCGACTGCGACGGCGCTGTCCCTGAGCAGGCCGCAGTACGTTAGTCGCCGCGTCTCCCTTCTCTCCAAGGGCAGTGAGTATTAAAAACAAAGGGTAGTTCTACAGCTTTACTTTTACATACATAACCATAGTATCAACATAGAATAACCATAAAACCATAAGCAACCAAATGTTTTGGGATGTTTTACCGGAATATTTTAATGTTCTTCTCCTTTCACAGCATTGCACGGCGGGCGGTAGAGAGGAGCACAGTGAAACCCGTTTTCGGCAATTTCATTCACAATGGGCTAGGTTCCATGGCCAAGATGCAATCCGGATCGGACTGCTAATCTGATCCATCAAGGAATATTTCGTCAGCACGATAACACAGTCTGTGCTAAAGTGCTGGTGAAATAACACTTTATGGGCTCGATAGCTTCATTATTATCCTGACCAACGGTGCGATCCGGTTGCATTATCTGAACATATCGGTTGCACCGATTGATCAGTCCAAAGAACTCGCCGAAGATTTTAGCTAGTGTTAGTGTTGCCTTACTTTCTTGAACAACCGGCAGCAGCAAACGGAGCACCACCAGTTGAATAAGATAATAAGGGAGGCGATCGAGGAAAAGTTTATGAGAGCTAAGTTTTGACCGCGGGACACCCAGCACTGATCTGTGGCGCTCTATTCAACTGCACCACGGCAGGAGTCGAGTTGGACCGCGCTTCATCAGACTGTGGAACACAGGGCTGGCTCACCGTTGGACCGTGCTTCATCAGACAGTGGAACACAGGGCTGGCTCACCTCAGACGAGAAGCCCTCCACCAGAATGGCCACCAGCAGGTTAAACAGCACGTAGTTGCCGAAGGTCATCAGGGCGACGAAGTAGAGCGCTGCCCACGGGCTGGTTCGCTCCATGCCGTTAAACAGCACCACGTTCCAGTCCTCCTGCGTCAGAATCTGGCGGGCAGCGCCCGCGTGTCACAGGCCTCAGTCAACAGAGTCACGCGTGTCACAGGCCTCAGTCAACAGAGTCACGCGTGTCACAGGCCTCAGTCAACAGAGTCCCGCGTGTCACAGGCCTCAGTCAACAGAGTCGCACATGTCACAGGCCTCAGTCAACAGAGTCCCGCGTGTGACAGGCCTCAGTCAACAGAGTCCCGCGTGTCACAGGCCTCAGTCAACAGAGTCCCGCGTGTGACGGCCTCAGTCAACAGAGTCCCGCGTGTCACAGGCCTCAGTCAACAGAGTCCCGCGTGTGACGGCCTCAGTCAACAGAGTCCTGCGTGTCACAGGCCTCAGTCAACAGAGTCCCGCGTGTCACAGGCCTCAGTCAACAGAGTCCCGCGTGTGACGGCCTCAGTCAACAGAGTCCTGCGTGTCACAGGCCTCAGTCAACAGAGTCCCGCGTGTGACGGCCTCAGTCAACAGAGTCCCTGCGTGTCACAGGCCTCAGTCAACAGAGTCCTGCGTGTCACAGGCCTCAGTCAACAGAGTCCCGCGTGTGACAGGCCTCAGTCAACAGAGTCCCGCGTGTCACAGGCCTCAGTCAACAGAGTCCCGCGTGTGACGGCCTCAGTCAACAGAGTCCTGCGTGTCACAGGCCTCAGTCAACAGAGTCCCGCGTGTCACAGGCCTCAGTCAACAGAGTCCCGCGTGTGACGGCCTCAGTCAACAGAGTCCCGCGTGTGACGGCCTCAGTCAACAGAGTCCTGCGTGTCACAGGCCTCAGTCAACAGAGTCCCGCGTGTCACAGGCCTCAGTCAACAGAGTCCCGCGTGTGACGGCCTCAGTCAACAGAGTCCTGCGTGTCACAGGCCTCAGTCAACAGAGTCCCGCGTGTCACAGGCCTCAGTCAACAGAGTCCCGCATGTCACAGGCCTCAGTCAACAGAGTCCCGCGTGTCACAGGCCTCAGTCAACAGAGTCCCGCGTGTGACGGCCTCAGTCAACAGAGTCCTGCGTGTCACAGGCCTCAGTCAACAGAGTCCCGCGTGTCACAGGCCTCAGTCAACAGAGTCCCGCATGTCACAGGCCTCAGTCAACAGAGTCCCGCGTGTCACAGGCCTCAGTCAACAGAGTCCCGCGTGTGACGGCCTCAGTCAACAGAGTCCTGCGTGTCACAGGCCTCAGTCAACAGAGTCCCGCGTGTCACAGGCCTCAGTCAACAGAGTCCCGCATGTCACAGGCCTCAGTCAACAGAGTCCCGCGTGTCACAGGCCTCAGTCAACAGAGTCCCGCGTGTGACAGGCCTCAGTCAACAGAGTCCTGCGTGTCACAGGCCTCAGTCAACAGAGTCCCGCGTGTGACGGCCTCAGTCAACAGAGTCCTGCGTGTCACAGGCCTCAGTCAACAGAGTCCCGCGTGTCACAGGCCTCAGTCAACAGAGTCCCGCATGTCACAGGCCTCAGTCAACAGAGTCGCACATGTCACAGGCCTCAGTCAACAGAGTCCCACATGTCACAGGCCTCAGTCAACAGAGTCCCGCGTGCCACAGGCCTGTCAACAGAGCCCCGTGTGTCACAGCCCTCAGTCAACAGAGCCCCACATGTCACAGGCCTTAGTCAACAGAGTCCCGCGTGTCACAGCCTCAGTCAAAATCGTCCCGCGTGTCACAGGCCTCAGTCAACAGAGTCCCACATGTCACAGGCCTCAGTCAACAGAGTCCCGCGTGTCACAGGCCTCAGTCAACAGAGTCCCGCGTGTCATAGGCCTCAGTCAACAGAGTCCCGCATGTCACAGGCCTCAGTCAACAGAGTCGCACATGTCCAGGCCTCAGTCAACAGAGTCCCATGTCACAGGCCTCAGTCAACAGAGTCCCGCGTGCCACAGGCCTGTCAACAGAGCCCCGCGTGTCGCCCTCAGTCAACAGAGCCCCACATGTCACAGGCCTCAGTCAACAGAGTCCCACATGTCACAGGCCTCAGTCAACAGGGTCCCGCGTGTCACAGGCCTCAGTCAACAGAGTCCCGCATGTCACAGGCCTCAGTCAACAGAGTCCCGCGTGTCACAGGCCTCAGTCAACAGAGTCCCGCGTGTCACAGGCCTCAGTCAACAGAGTCCCGCGTGTCACAGGCCTCAGTCAACAGAGTCCCGCGTGTCACAAGCCTCAGTCAACAGAGTCCCGCGTGTCACAGGCCTCAGTCAACAGAGTCCCGCGTGTCACAGGCCTCAGTCAACAGAGTCCCGCATGTCACAGGCCTCAGTCAACAGAGTCGCACATGTCACAGGCCTCAGTCAACAGAGTCCCACATGTCACAGGCCTCAGTCAACAGAGTCCCGCGTGTCACAGGCCTCAGTCAACAGAGCCCCGCGTGCCACAGGCCTCAGTCAACAGAGCCCCACGTGTCACAGGCCTCAGTCAACAGAGTCCCGCGTGTCACAGGCCTCAGTCAACAGAGTCCCACGTCTCACAGGCCTCAGTCAACAGAGTCCCACATGTCACAGGCCTCAGTCAACAGAGCCCCGCGTGTCACAGGCCTCAGTCAACGGAGTTCTACGTGTCACTGGCCTCAGTCAACAGAGCCCCGCGTGTCACAGGCCTCAGTCAACATAGTCCCACATGTCACAGGCCTCAGTCAACAGAGTCCCGCGTGTCACAGGCCTCAGTCAACAGAGTCCCGCGTGTCACAGGCCTCAGTCAACAGAGTCCCGCGTCTCACAGGCCTCAGTCAACAGAGTCCCACATGTCACAGGCCTCAGTCGACAGAGTCCCGCGTGTCACAGGCCTCAGTCAACAGACATGTCACAGGCCTCAGTCAACAGAGTCCCACATGTCACAGGCCTCAGTCAACAGAATCCCGCGTGCCTCAGGCCTCAGTCAACGCAACTGCTCAAATAGGTGCATTTATCTGTATCTGCATTTAAATATTATCAGAGTTCAAATTTATTCAGTAAGGTGTGCAGAATTTGGAAAAGAACACTTGTGAAGCCCAGACCAAGCCCCTAGACAAGGTTTTTTTAGCCCGGAGAGATGCGAAAGAGTTGGGAAGCCTATAATTTTCCAACCCTCAGTATTTTCACCCATGGATGTTGTTATTATGCGACCTGAAAAAAAAACTAGTCAAGCAAAATGTATAATACTAGACGTGACCAAATCAGCGGGCGTTTCGTTCAAATAAGCTTGGCATAATTTGCGAGAATAAAAGCGAGGGGTGGTCGGACGGGATGTCACATTCTCGGCAGTGTAGGGTTAGTAGAATCACTTGCATAGCAACGTGCAAGCAATTGCGTTCACGATGCTTCTAAGCCTAACACATCAACATGAATAGAGTCCAAGATGCACATCTCTTATCTGGCAGTTTTAAACGTGGTTTGCACCTTCACATTTCAAAACGTGCCCTGAAGTGTATCGCTTTAGAACGGTGGTTTCAGCCCTTCGAACATTATGACTCCTCTTCCAGCCACTAGAAGACGTTTCTACCCCAATGATCTATGTAAAAATTCATAGAATATACCACTGTTTGGTGAAGTGGTGGCTTCATCTGTCTCTTCACGCTATTTTGGGTGTCAGAACTCGCAATCGAAGCAGAGACTGTGAGAGCGTGTTCCTTTATTTCGCTCCACTCCCCATCGTCTCGGCGTCTCTCTTCACCGCTCACAAAGCCTACGGAAAGTCGTCCACTGGGCTCCTGAGGGTCGTTGACTTTGTTTATGGTAAAGAACCTGTCCCTCCACTAGACAGGTCCTCGGGAAGAGTAGGGGATTTTCCGAACGCGGCTGTCAAGGATTGGAAAGCAACTCGACGTATCAATGCAAAACACTGACTGGTTGTTCCTGAGAAATCAATTCCGATCGATATTTGCTGGCTCACATACCAAAACACCTTCTAATGTACTTGAAAATGTACTGAGGCTGAGTGCCACGACCAATCAGACTTAAAGGGAGATACGCGAAAAACATTTTTATTGGCTAGCTCAAAAGGTCACAAAAAGTTGTTTCAGAAGTCCTATTCTCATATTTGCGAATTTGGCCTGCAAATGCCTTAAAATTGCTCTCAAAGTCAACATTTCTAGACGACTTTACCGGTACACCTCTTATCGATGTAAATGACGTACCCCGGCTAAGGCTATCAAATTCTCTAAGAAACCGCTCCCATTTTTCCTAAGCAGTGACTTGGAAAATTAAAACTATTAAATAAAAATTATTTTAAAAATATGCAGCCAAAAACAATATTAAAACATAAATATAGGACTTTTAAGAAATCACAATTGAACAATCAGAACGTACAGCCACCTCATAGGGGGGTCACGTGACATTTCTGACGCAAAAGCTTCGTCATCCTGGGGATGAAGCAGAAGACGACACAAGACCCGATGTACGAAACGGCTGAAGCCTTGAGTAATTATGTTTTTTCCGTTTCTAGGGCAAACTAATTAATTTTGTATTTTTTAAAGGCTTTGTAAAATTAGTTCAAAAACAAATATAGGGGAACAGACATTTTTGTTACAAGAAAGACATTACTTTCAATTTAAATAGTTTTCGAAAATTAAGTGATGGGTGAAGGTTTCAGCATTTTATCGGAACTGTTAACCTATTTCGATAATAAGTGAGTGGCCTCCCAAAATTGTTGCCGAAGATACAAAAATAATTGACAGTTTCGTAATCAGGATTTTCCAAATAGCGAGGAACCACAATAATAATTTTTTCGCGTATCTCCCTTTAATTATTACTGAACAAAGTTGTTCTCACTTCACACTACGCACTGTGCTGCAAAGAGGGCCTAAAATAACTGGAGTCCCGTCAAAGGTGCAAAGAGTGAGGCTGTCCAGTAATCAGTTAGATTGATTGTCAGGTTTGAGCCAGGTCAGGTCACTGACCTAGGTCAAGTTGGATGCTCATGCTCCTTACTGCGCTTAAAGTTTCTCACTTATTTATATCAAGGCTCCAGCACTAAGGCACCAGACCTAAAATCATCGTAGGCGTCAGCTACTGCCCTCTCGCGGACGATGAAATGGAATGGATGGAACAACACCATGACAGCACTGCAGGCCATCACCCATCGCTACCCAGATCGCTGCGTAACGGTCTCTGGTGACTTCACTATTCCTGAGATTCAGTGGACCTGTGACCCTTCTGGATGGGCGACGTCTAGCATTATCCGCGCATCAAGGCGCGATGCGAACTTTGTTGATACATGCGATCTGCTGAGTTTCAAGCAGCATGTCTGGCATCCAACACGCGATACCACCACCCTTGATCTCGTTTTGTCTAACCGTCACAATGTGACTGAGGTTGACGTTGCGGACGGTATTTTCGATTCTGATCATAAGGGAGTATGGTATGCGATCAGAAATGTAAAATCGCCCGCTACGCTTACATCTCGCACCACTGCCTTTAACTACAAGGATGCGGATTTTGAGAAATTGCGGCCTATGCTGAGACTCATACCGTGGAACATTCTCGATAGTATGCCTGTTAATGATGCTGTTGACATGTTCTACGATTTCCTGCATGCATCGATTCGTGAATGCATGCCCACTGTCGAGGTAAAACTAAATTTTCCCCATGGTTCGACCGTGAACTCAGGGTGTTACTGAGAGAGAAAGAGGCTGCATTTCGGATAACGAAACGATGTCGGTGCGATGAGTCTGTTCGTAGCTTCCGTGATACGAGAAGAGCGTTCAAGAATTGTGCAAATACGAAGTATAGTGACTACCTCATTGGACTTACATATGACTTTTCTGCAAACCCTAAGCGTTTCTGGTCGTTTTTAAAAACAGCCAGATGCGGAAACAGGAGCTTGTGTACTCTGGTCGTTAATGGCATAGATGTAAGCAACGACCAAGGAAAGGCCGATGTGTTTAATAAGGCGTTCGTGGAAAATTTACAAAATCCACCGTTTCTGTGCTCCCTGATGCGCCTTCGTACGACTTACCACCACTGAATCATATAGTGTAACCTAGAACTTGTAGTAACCTAGAACTAGAGTGTAACCCAGAGTGTAACCTAGAACTTGTAGAATCAATATTAGAGAGAATACCCATCAATAAGGCGTGTGGCCCTGACGGAATTAGTGCCCGAATCATTCGCGAGTGCTGCCAGCCTTTATCCATACCGATGACGAAAATCTGTATGCTCTCGCTTCGACAGGGTGCTGTCCCCGACTTGTGGAAAAGAGCAAATGTAGTGCCAATTCTTAAAAAGGGAGACGTAAAAGACCCCAGCTGCTACCGCTCAGTATCTTTGATTCCACTGTTAGGAAATGTTATTGAAAAGGTTGCCTACTTAAGTCTCCTTTCTCACGTGAGACCTGCTATTTCACCAGATCAACACGGCTTTGTAACTGGCAGGTCTTGTGCGACTAATCTGGCATCACTTCTGAGCACTGCATGGAACTCCATCGATGAAAATCTCCAAACGGATTGCATTTACACAGATTTCTCGGCAGCATTCCAATCCGTCGACCATACTCTCCTAGTTCATAAACTGAAAAATTCGCATAATCTCTCAGGCCCAGCTCTAAATTGGTTTTCATCCTACCTGTCCAACAGAAAGCAGCGTGTTTTTGTAAACGTGAAGTGCTCAGAGTGGTGTCAGGTCGAGTCTGGGACACCTGAAGGTGGGGTAATTTCAGCACTGTGCTTTGCACTGTATATAAATGACCTTCCAGCTGGGATATCCTCTCGGGCTCTTATGTTTGCTGACGACGCAAAAATATACCGGGAAATCACAAACCAAGCAGATGCCGACGCTCTCCAACAGGACCTATTTCACCTCTGGCAGTGGTCGAAAATTTGGAAACTGAAATTGAACGCAGCTAAATGTAGATCATTTCGGATGACATTGAAAAAGAAACCACTGATAACAAATTACACCATAGAAAACACTGTTCTAGAACAAGTGGAACACATTCGTGATTCAGGCATAATCCTTCACACTAAATTAACATTTAGGCGACACATTGATCAAACCATGAAGAAATCAAATCGTGCGCTTGGCATTCTTATCAGATCATTTCAGAAAGCAAAGCCGAGAGGATATCTCAGCGTTTCGTCTGTCTTAACTTCATACTTTGCCTATGTGCGGTCGACAGCAACACGATCTCATGTTCATCCGAAATATTTTTAAAGGACGAATCTCATCTTCATATCTTCTCGGGTCCCTCCACCTGCATGTTCCGACTCGTGTCACCCGTCAGCAACCACGGACCCTGCTAAGTGTACCTTATGCAAGGGTTGACACTGTTAAGGAAGGTCTATTTACGAGGCTTCCGAGGCAGCTGAACACGTTTTTACGCATGTGCCCGGCCGCAGATGTATTTTCAGATACCTGGCAATCGTTTCGTGGAAAAGTGAAAACCTATGTCGCCTCGTTGTAGTTGTGTATGAGCCAGTGATTGCATCTTATGTTGCAGATGGTTTTATGGATTTTTATCGCTCTTAGGGTTCGTATCGCTTTGATGGTTTTACTTTGTGTGTGCTGCCACAATAGGTTTTCCTATTTTTATGTGGTGACCTTGTGCCTCTTTGGGCATTTTATTCACGTTTTGTGGGATCTTTACTCTTATGGCGTACATGTTTAATCTTTTATTTCTTGTGCTTTGCCTTTTATTGGGGTCATCCCGTTGGCAATGATGCAGAAAAATAAATAAATAAAAATAAATAAATAAGTTCTGATCATACTATATCCAATTCTTGGCATCTTCATGTTCTGAAAATTCTCATTTTCTATTTTTTTAGTGACCTTCCCACGATCAGCCAAGAGGCTAGTTGCATTGGCGGGGCGGTCCGTAACAAATACCGTCTCGGTCTTTTTTCTAGATAACCTAAAGACAGCGCAGCTTATTCAGAGCCATTGTTGACGTTACCATAAAAAAGTACGAATTCCAACGAACGTCGACACGTTGTTTCAATCTGCTCTCAGATGTAAAGCTGTTGGAAATACCTTTGTTGATCTGAAAAAGTTTTGCCAGACTGACCACAAATAAGGTCAGCTGGTTTGGAGGTTGTTTGGCGAGATTTAAAATCAGAAATTGAAGTTTTGAAAGAAAACATTGAGCTCCTTTCAGCGAGCAGATGCCAATGGATTATGCTAAGGCACATGCCATCAAATTCCTGACAATAGAAACTGATTTAAATTGGCATCGTGTAAAGCTTTGGCCTGAGATTCTGCTGGCAGTCGGAGAAAGACTCGGTATATAGGTACGAACATCCTTCGATGGTGTTCCCTGCTGGTAGACCGGGAGGAGTGGATGTTTCGCCGTCTCTTTGGCTGGCGGTGTGACAAGCCACCCTATGGCCCTGCACACTATCACCGCCGGCGCCTTCTCTGGCGACGCGCCTCGGCTGGGATGCGGAGGATTGTGTGCCCAAGACGAGTTCTCTTCCAAGTGTGGAAGTGACGACGTTCTCTGTGATGACCAAACTGATCTCTGACGCCCCTGTCCCGGAAGCTTTTCGGGATGCAGCATGTGCATTGTGCAAGTTCTTCCATCTTGTGCGCCTGCGTCGCTTAACACGCGCACTGGAGAGGGGCCTCGGGGGCCCCCCAACTATTTTTCCGAGGTGGCCGGAGAACCGCTTGTAGCCTAAAAACGACACGTGGCCACATTTGACAAAATTTAATAGCGCGTCGATTGGTGAAGACTTTTTGAAAATCGGCCGAAAATTTTTTTGACTTATAGGCTTTCAAAGTCAGACCTGCATTTTGAGATCGCCGTAAACGCGCGGTCGGACCAGTTAGCTTGCATTGAAGACCGAGTGGTGACGTCATAACGTCATATAAGCGGGACTATATGTCAAGGTCACTTCACATGAAAGTCAAGGTCAAGGTCAAATGTCACAGGTCAAGGTCATATCTGCACTTTCAAGGTCACTGACCACTGTGCGTCCGGCCAAATAACGTTACCCCGTCTGACATATATTATGCTATGACGTCATCGGTAGGGTGCCCCAATACAAAGTTCAAGGTCAAAGGTCAAGGTCAAAGGTCATTGGGAAAGGTCAATCCTCATTTCCCTCCAAACAGTGGCTACAGTGTTAGTCAAAGTGTAAATAATAAGTAGTATACCATATGGTGACCTTAAAGGTCAATGACCTTGAATGACCTTGACCCAAAAGTTGTGGGGAAGCCTCTTTGAGACCTCTTCTCTATGAACCTTGTCCGTCTTTAGCTTATTCCCGCCATTTTCCTGCATAACCACAGCATTTACCAATCGATCCCAGCATGGCCAATATTTGACCTTTACGACCTTGTTTGACCTTGAAGATATTAACCTAGGTCAATGAAAATCTGTCATCATGTAGATCACCATAGCCTCCACCCACCTACCAAGTGGCATTTTTCTAACCCTCTTAGTTTCCGAGATCTTAGGGGGCCTATCAGGCCCCCTCCAGTGCGCGTTAGTGCCAGACCCCCTCCAGTGCGGGTGTTAAGTAGCGGCCAGGGGCGTGGATTTTTAAAGTGATTGCAGGTACCAAAATTTGAAACAATATCAATAACCATCACAATCATTTGGAAATGGATAGTATAATAAAGATCGAATGTAATCACAAACAATCTTAAGCCCTCTTGGAAACATCAACTTTACCCCGTCCATTAAGGGCTAAAATATTTTTTTCTGGTGAGTGAGACAGGCTTCTGAATGACCTGGAATATTCTGTTTCAATATAATGGCCGCACGTGTTTTTTTCTTCACAAATTTGATTTTGAAATCATTTTGGACCTTTCTTGTAAGATGGTGCCGTGGCTCAATTTCACACGCCATCATTACATGCAGAACGGTTCTGTGACCCCAAAAGCGTGTCACAACACAACACCACTGCTTAAAGACACTGGCCATGCATTGTGATCGGACCAATTTCAGAGGGATGGAGTGTAACAGAGTATGCGGACTTTGGCGAGTAGATGGGCCCTGCGGGTGAAGGTGCAGGCTCCCGCGTCACTCTCCTCTACTCATCACTGCATCCTTATTTACGTGACTGTGGTAGCACACAGCTCAGCCTGACGGGCACTGTGTAGCCTCAGCAGCTGGTGTCCCCTGATCTCCAATCACCCTCATCTCAGCTCAGTCCGACGGGCACTATATAGCCTCAGTAGCTGATGTCCCCTGATCTCCAATCACCCTCATCTCAGCTCAGTCTGACGGGCACTATATAGCCTCAGTAGCTGGTGTCCCTGATCTCCAATCACCCTCATCTCAGTCCGACGGGCACTATATAGCCTCAGCAGCTGGTGCCCCTGATCTCCAATCACCCTCATCTCAGCTCAGTCCGACGGGCACTATGTAGTCTCAGTAGCTGGTGCCCCTGATCTCCAATCACCCTCATCTCAGCTCGGTCCGACGGGCACTATATAGCCTCAGCAGCTGGTGTCCCCTGATCTCCAATCACCCTCATCTCAGCTCAGTCTGACGGGCACTATGTAGTCTCAGTAGCTGGTGCCCCTGGTCTCCAATCACCCTCATCTCAGCTCAGCCCGACAGACACTATGTAGCCTCAGTGGCTGGTGCCCCTGATCTCCAATCACCCTCATCTCAGCTCAGTCCGACGGACACTATGTAGCCTCAGTAGCTGGTGCCCCTGATCTTCAATCACCCTCATCTCAGCTCAGTCCGACGGACACCATGTAGCCTCAGTAGCTGGTGCCCCTGAACTCCAATCACCCTCATCTCAGCTCAGTCCGACGGGCACTATGTAGCCTCAGTAGCTGGTGCCCCCTGAAGTAAAATCATCCTCATCTCAGCTAAGTCCGACGGGCACTATATAGCCTATGTAGCTGGTGCACCTGATCTCCAATCACCCTCATCTCAGCTCAGTCCGACGGACACTATGTAGTCTCAGCAGCTGGTGTCCCCTGAGCTAAAATCACCCTCATCTCAGCTCAGTCCGACGGGCACTATATAGCCTTAGTAGCTGGCGTCCCCTGATCTCCAATCACCCTCAGCTCAGTCCGACGGGCACTATATAGCCTCATCAGCTGGTGCCCCTGATCTCCAATCACCCTCATCTCACCTCAGTCCGAGGGGCACTATGTAGCCTCAGTAGCTGGTGTCCCCTGAGCTAAAATCACCCTCATCTCAGCTCAGTCCGACGGGCACTATATAGCCTCAGTAGCTGGTGTCCCCTAAGCTAAAATCACCCTCATCTCAGACTCAGTCCGACGGGAACTATGTAGTCTCAGTAGCTGGTGCCCCTGATCTCCAATCACCCTCATCTCAGCTCAGTCCGACGGGCACTATGTAGTCTCAGTAGCTGGTGCCCCTGATCTCCAATCACCCTCATCTCAGTCCCACGGGCACTATATAGCCTCAGTAGCCGGTGTCCCCTGAACTCCAATCACCCTCATCTCAGTCCCACGGGCACTATATAGCCTCAGTAGCCGGTGCCCCTGATCTCCAATCACCCTCATCTCAGTCCGACGGCAGCGTAACCTCCATAGTTGATTGTTTCAAGGTCAGCATCCAGGAGCCCGGGTCTTCAATAAAAAAATGTGGGCGGTGTAAATCCTGCAATGCCTTCAGATATTCCCTGTCGATACTCCAACGGTCTGGTACGTTTTTGTATCTCAGGGTGGCTGTAACAGTAACGTGCTAGTAATCTGGCGGAATGGTTTTCTGAAACAGCAGCAGTCTCGCCCGGTCATCATGACAGATCAACGATTTTAGACTTTAGACTCAGCCCTCAACCAGTGGGGTTGTGCACTAATCCACCCTTACAACGTGGTTGTGCACTAGTCCACCCTCACAACGTGGTCGGCGGTGGGGCACACGATGATGTTGAAAGGAGGTGAGGACTGGGCGCCACTGTTCTCTAACCATTAACACAAGCCGTGAGAACATCAGTCGCTCGCCTTGGCAGTGTGCGTAAGCGGTTTACTTTTTCATGCTACTGGGGCTTTATTGCCTGCGCAAAACATATTTGGCGGCACAGTATAGTTGCAGGTCAGACCCTGCAGTAGTGCGGCACAGTATAGCTGCAGGTCAGACACTGCAGTAGTGCGGCACAGTATACTTTCTGGTCAGACACTGCAGTAGTGCGGCACAGTATAGCTGCAAGTCAGACCCTGCAGTAGTGCGGCACAGTATAGCTGCAGGTCAGGTCCTGCAGTAGTGCGGCACAGTATAGCTGCAGGTCAGACACTGCAGTAGTGCGGCACAGTATAGCTGCAGGTCAGACCCTGCAGTAGTGCGGCACAGTATAGCTGCAGGTCAGACCCTGCAGTAGTGCGGCACAGTATAGCTGCAGGTCAGACACTGCAGTAGTGCGGCACAGTATAGCTGCAGGTCAGACTCTTTTTTCTTGATTCTTGGAATCCGCAAGACCAGGACAACTCCACTACACCCCCAGTCGGATGGAATGGTGGAGAGGTTTAACCGTACCCTCGGACAGGAACTGGCCAAACGCTGTAGAGACAGCCAGGAAGAATGGGACCAGCAGCTACCACTCCTCCTCATGGCTTACCGTTCGGCCGAACACGAAACAACTGGGTACACCCCTGCACAGCTGATGATCGGGCGGGAGCTGCAGTTACCCATCGATTTGATGGTTGAGCGACCCCCCGGAGATAGTGATGTCTCAGGCACGTCGACGCAACATGCCAGGACCCTGAGACACAGACTTAATGAGGTACACCTACACGTTCAGGAAAAGCTGCAGATCACCTCTCAAGCAATGAAACTTAGACACGACGTGAAAACATCAGCAGTGGTCCTCGAGGAGGGAGACCAAGTGTGGCTCTTCAATCCCAAACGTAAAAAGGGCCTTTCCCCAAAGCTTATGTCACCATGGGAGGGACCATACGAAGTCCAAAAGAGGCTATCAGACGTAACATACCGCATCCGCCAGAGCAAAGGTGCATCAAAAGTTGTTTATTACAATCGACTTTGGAGAGTGGATGGTTCTTCCTGTTATTCGTGGCAGAACAGTTTGGTGGGCGGCCCTCCAGTCACATTGGGGCCCGGGTTGGGCTCGGATTCCGCTGTTCCCGCTGCGTCCGTTAGGGACGTGCAGGCTGCCCCTGGCAACCCGTCGGGAGCCGTTATGGGCGTTCCTGGTTCTGGGGACCTTGAGGGCTGCGGGGGTTCCGGGAGCGGTGCTGCTGCACAGAGCACCGGCCGACGCCGCGAGCTCCGGAGAGACAGGCGACCCCAGCCAGATTTGGCGATTTCATCACCCATGTGTGTCACGTCCGAGCTGCAGTGGGTGTCCATTCAGCTCAATCGTGATAAAAAACAGATTGACGATGTGAACATATGTGTGATGTGAACATATATCATAATGCTGAAGAACCATTATCTGTGGGGCATTTCTTACTTGTAATGGTTTTTTTAGGATGGTTGTGCTATTGCCGAAACTGCTACACAACGCTTAATCTAAGTCGAATCAAGTGTAATCATAAATTGTATGCATATAACTGAACTGCGGCGGGTGCCCGTCCAGCCTCCTATCGACGAGCATGCTTATTTTGCAGAGATACTGTGTGTGTTTCCTTTCTCTGTTGCAGATTTGACCATGTCTGCTCGTTTGGACGAAGATGTTCTTCTCGTCGTCGACGAGGAGGTAGAGGAGCTACGAAGGACGCCCGTCGAGGAAATGGAGAAAGCGGAGCTCCATCTTCTCCTGGGAGATTCGATGGCCATGCGCCTCGGTCGTCGCATGGGTGTGTGCCCGCCTCACATCCTGCTGGAGCGCCCGCGAAGCGGGAATACTTGGCAGAAGCTGGCTGGGAGCCTCGGTAGCGATGTTGACTGTTGGCGGGAGGCCGCAGCGGCGTTCGGATGCCAGCTGGGAGCGTCGGTAGCGATGTTGACTGTTGGCGGGAGGCCGCAGCGGCGTTCGGATGCCAGCTGGGAGCGTCGGTAGCGATGTTGACTGTTGGCGGGAGGCCGCAGCGGCGTTCGGATGCCAGCTGGGAGCGTCGGTAGCGATGTTGCCTGTTGGCGGGAGGCCGCAGCGGCGTTCGGATGCCAGCTGGGAGCGTCGGTAGCGATGTTGACTGTTGGCGGGAGGCCGCAGCGGCGTTCGGATGCCAGCTGGGAGCGTCGGTAGCGATGTTGACTGTTGGCGGGAGGCCGCAGCGGCGTTCGGATGCCAGCTGGGAGCGTCGGTAGCGATGTTGCCTGTTGGCGGGAGGCCGCAGCGGCGTTCGGATGCCAGCTGGGAGCGTCGGTAGCGATGTTGACTGTTGGCGGGAGGCCGCAGCGGCGTTCGGATGCCAGCTGGGCACAGCGGTCATCTGGTTATCAGGAAATGACCTATATCCTAAGACTGGTGTCGCTCCACCGCTGGAGGAACTAGAAGCGGTGGTGACTCGGACAGTCCACGCATTGAGCCAGGTGGCTACAAGTGGAATGGTGTTGGGCCCACTTCCCCGTTACAAGTTCGACGCCGGGATGGCATATGTTGACTGCTCCGTGTATCAGCATGAACGGCAGCTGGTGAGGATTTTGCGGGACATGGAAGGTGTAGACTTCATCGTCCTCGGCCGCTCACTCACGAAAACGTTTGGAGGGTGGCGCATTGTCGGAAGGGACTCCCTGCTGCTCTTTGCCGAGGATGGGACCCACCTCTCCGCGACAGGGGAGGACAAGATCTTGTCCCGTCTGCCGGCCTGGCTTCAGTGGTCAGAGGAGTGAGGATGTGTGGACTACTGGTGTTAACTGTTTGTTGTGTTGTATTCGGGTCGAATTTTGTTTTTTTTTGGGGGAATAGTGTTATAGCGACGGTAATTGTTGTAACGGCTACTGTGTGCGTGTTGACTCGGTAGCCTAATGGATAGAGCACTCGGCTCTTGTATAAGCAACACGAGTTCGATTCTTGGTGTCGGCGCGGCTTTTGCGCGCACTTTTCAGTGTCATGTCACCTGGATCACGTGACCGTGAGGTGACGCCAGGCATGTGCTGGCGGCGGAGGGCGCAGTCGCCTCAACGCAGCGCTACAGGTAGGACCTCCAGCGGGGCCCTGCCCACACCTCCCACGGTACCTCGAACCCTTCGAGTGCCGGTCCCTCCCCGCACGGTACCTCGATCCCTTCGAGTACCTGCCTTCCCTCCCCTGCGCCCCATTGATTGAGCGCCCTACCTGTAAGTAACGCTTGGTTACCACACGTGTTTTTCGGGTGTAGCTGCCGGTGCCATAGTTTGATTTAGTTTCCGCCGGTGTGTTATGTATGTGCTTGTGTGTTTCCATTGAGACAAATAGACCCGTTCGTTTTGGAAATACCTTTCTTATACGCAGCATCGTATACAAACGTAACAGTACCCATAAGAAAACTTTTTGAGCATTCCAAATTCAATTACAGATTCATAGGAAGTGCATAGGAGACAACAAATCTAAAGATATACACAAGACTTGAACAAAGTGCATTTTTCTCGCACAACAAATTCGAGGCCAGCACATATTTGAGCCCAACAAAACACTCCGGTATCACGGGGACCTTTGTCTGTGTTCAGCTGTTCTCAAACATATACAACTATCTGAAACTATATATTACGTACCCTACTGTCTAACACAGAAAAGCAGCCTTCTTGTACGGTGGCTGCTGGCTATCACCCTGACATGGACTGGCACAGTCTGAGGGTCTGCTCTTGTATTAAGAGGCAATTGTATTGCCAAAAACAGGAAATTGAGATGTTGTCTGCATGAATATTTATGGCGCCACTTACATGACCAAATTCAGAATCCAAGAGAGCAGAATTGCCAGCATAAAAATCTGCCTCATTATAGTTCAATACTGACCTAGCTGAGCCTGAAAAACGAAAACACCCTATAACCCACCCGACACCCTCCCTTTGAAGTCCTTGAATAACTCAATTTAGGCCAAATTATTCAGAACCTGCTTTAGTTTTCCAACAATCTTTATCTTCTGCTCCTCTAATGTTCCAGAACTATCTTTGTTCTTTAAACATTTCGTCGTGGGTTGGCTACACTGGCAGAACAAAATAAAAAGGCTCCAGCGAATGGAGAGAACGGGTAAGAAATGAAGTTGCTTCAATATTCGAGAATGAACAGGGATAATTGGATGATTTTTGTAAATAAAAATCCCTTACAATTTAAATAAAGTCAAAATGAAATTAATATACTTTTCAATACGTTGGTGAAAGTAGCAATCTCTTTCCAATAATTCCCACTCTGAAAGAGTAATACTAATGCAAGGCCCTAGATACAGCACAAATATAAAAGCCTTGGTGCAGAGTCAGCGTTTTATGTAGATAGATAAGGCACCTTAGATACAATAAAAAGACACACTTTGCCGTGTGTATTCAATGCGTAGGAGAATCGAGTAGGGGTGGTGAGCACGTGTTGAAAATGATCCTGCATCCGTTGTATCGCATTACCTGGATTGTATGATGAGGGCTAATGGAAGATTTTAGCCCAAGTTCATTTGCCAGATTTCCGACGAAATTCACGTGGCAAGATAATACCCTGTGGAAGAGCTCGACTGGCCCGGATCACAGCTTGAGCTGGCCTGAAAAGACCGGCTAACCCGGTCAAAGTTTCGCGAAATCGTGCATATAAGAGCTTCAGGAACTAAAACTTAGGTTCGTGGCGACCCTAACGATATATGAAATGAATGTACTGTTTCACTTGAACCCTGCAATATCAATAAAAGCACAATTTTATTCTACAGTCATCTAAAATATGTCCCACGCCATAGCCTTGTAAGTGCCACTAACAAGTTCAAACCTTCCAAGTTTGCTTTTACAGACCAATAAGACAAAGGTGTCAGTTTTCGTAGAGGTTTGAGAGACCATAGAGTCATTTGTCACTATTTTTGGTCGGTTTGTGGTGGGATGGCCGAGAAGAGAAATTCAAGAGGTCCTCCAGTACAATGGGAAGGTGTTTGGTGTTCAATTTTACAATTTTCATACGCTGATCTTTAGATTTAGCTTGAAGAGATTCCGACAGGCGGCGTGTTGACCAGTAGCTGTTCTGTCTGTTGAATAAACGATTCCGACAGGGGTGAACGCTGGCGCACGGCTAACAAACACACGGCCCATCAACCAATCAGAGATTCTCATGCAAACTAACCTCAGCAGAATCTGCACACCAAAAGCACAGCAAAACCACCAGAAGCATGTGTTTCTTACCATAAGGTGTTCTGTTTTCGTGTCTTTCATAGTATTCATGAGCCAGAAGTAAGCCCCTACCGGTTTCTACCGGTTTCTACCGAACCCCTCCCGTAGCCATCCCTCGCTCGGGAGGATCCTAGGCCCCTGGCGCCAGTTGGAAGGAGCTGGCGGGCGGTTGAAGGAGTCGTGCGCTCAGATCCTATATGCTACACTCAGCTGACCATCAGGCTTTTTGGTGACAGATTTAACCCGAGCCCCACCGGGGTTCGGTGCCACCTTTGCCCAACCGGAGCATCGATGGCCCCTCTAACTCGGAAAATATAGAGGTTAGCAAAAATCTGCAAAGTGAATTGGAAAGCTCGTGTAAATTTAGAATGATTTTAATTTAGATGTTTAAGCGCACAGGTCAATGGTTTGACCTCCAGAGGTCAATTTAGGTCACGATAGGCTTTTTCTACTAAAATATGCAGTGCTTAAGAAACCTGGCCATAGCCCTCATGCAATAAGAGCTATTGAGATCTGAAAAGGTAAATTATGTACGAAAAACTCAGGGCTTTCTCCACTATGTGAAACATAATAGTCTCCCGCCAGTGGTTTAACCTCCAGAGGGTATCTCTTGACCTAACATGACCTGAGGTCATGAAAGGTCAGAAAGTGACCTTGTATATCAAATGAAAGCCAGTGACGAGACACACACAATGACGTCTTATTCAGCGCTCTAGCTTAATTAGGTCAAAAGTAATCGTCAAAATACTCTTTTTGAACCCTGGTGACCTGTGATGACCTCAGACAAGTTAAGGGCAAATATCGCCACTAGAATCCGTGAAAGGGTGCCCAAGAATGCTTTTCTGAGCAATCTGACTTTTCTTGTGACTTTTAGATCATCAGACAGCTTTCCCGATCCTTTTTATGGGAGAGGTCACCTCATGACCTGAACTCAGGTCACGAAATAGAAAAATCCTGGATACACACTCCGTAGATCCTGGAGGGGTCATCAAGTATAGTAAGCTTCAAATCGATGAATTTAAAAATGTAGCTACGTTAAAGCTCAAAAGTTGAAGTGAAATGACCTTCGTTGACCTCACCTGGTGACCTGACCTCGTGTGGCCCCGGGTAAACAATTTCAGGGATGGTGGGAAAATGATGGGGTGAGAGGAAAACACCTTAACCGTGGTGCTACGCCTCGTCGTTTTTCTGTTCTTCGTCTGAAAAAGCTTAGGGGTCATTAATGGTCCCCGGTGGGGCGAGGGTTACGAATCGGCGCTGACATATATTTTTGTGCAGGGTTTTAGAGATAAATTGCTTTTGGATGATATATTGTTAAGGCTTGGTAGATTGGTAGATGGGTAGATGGTAGAGTTGGTATTGCTCACCGGGCGAGGTTTCGGGTTTGGGTCGGTATTACTCACCAGTCGAGGTTTCAGGTTTGAGTCGGTATTACTCACCGGTCGAGGTTTCAGGTTTGGGTCGGTATTACTCACCGTCTGAGGTTTCGGGTTTGAGTCGGTATTACTCACCGGCCGAGGTTTCGGGTTTGGGTCGGTATCACTCACCGGCCGAGGTTTCGGGTTTGGGTCAGTATTAATCACCGGCCGAGGTTTCGGTTTTGGGTCGGTATTACTCACCGGCCGAGGTTTCAGGTTTGAGTCGGTATTACTCACCGGTCGAGGTTTCAGGTTTGGGTCGGTATTACTCACCGTCTGAGGTTTCGGGTTTGGGTCGGTATTATTCACCGGCCGAGGTTTCGGGTTTGGGTCAGTATTAATCACCGGCCGAGGTTTCGGGTTTGGGTCGGTATTACTCACCGGCCGAGGTTTCAGGTTTGAGTCGGTATTACTCACCGGTCGAGGTTTCAGGTTTGGGTCGGTATTACTCACCGTCTGAGGTTTCGGGTTTGAGTCGGTATTACTCACCGGCCGAGGTTTCGGGTTTGGGTCGGTATTACTCACCGGCCGAGGTTTCGGGTTTGGGTCAGTATTACTCACCGGCCGAGGTTTCGGGTTTGTGTCGGTATTACTCACCGGCCGAGGTTTCGGGTTTGGGTCGGTATTACTCACCGGCCGAGGTTTCGGGTTTGGGTCAGTATTAATCACCGGCCGAGGTTTCGGGTTTGGGTCGGTATTACTCACCGGCCGAGGTTTCGGGTTTGGGTCAGTATAAATCACCGGCCCAGGTTTCGGGTTTGTGTCGGTATTACTCACCGGCCGAGGTTTCGGGTTTGGGTCGGTATTACTCACCGGCCGAGGTTTCGGGTTTGGGTCGGTATTACTCACCGGCCGAGGTTTCGGGTTTGGGTCGGTATTACTCACCGGCCGAGGTTTCGGGTTTGTGTCAGTATTAATCACCGGCGATGCATTACCTGGAACACCGTTACCGTGGCCCACAAAAACGAATCGAAGTTCTTGCGCTGACACGCGCAGTTGGCGTCATCGTCCCCTAGGCGGCAGCACTTGCACGCGCCTGATCCGTCCCGCCGCACGCAGAATTTCCCGCCAAACAGGATCATTCCCAGCACGCTGCAACATTGCAGAGCATGTTGCAATCTGCAACATTGTATGGTATGCGGCAACGGAGCAGACTACAGCTACAGCTACAGTACCGCTACATGCCACAGCTTCCACAGCCAGCACCACCACATGCTGTCGCTCCCACAGCCATCGCACCGCCAGCCAGGCGCGCTGCATGTGGCAGGTGAGCACGTCCGAGGGGCGCGCCCGGGCCTCCGCAGCCTCCGCACCCCGTAACTAACCACCCCGTACCTACCCACGCCGTAACTACCCACGCCGCGGCCTCCGCACCCCGTAGCCTCCAAACCCCGTATCTACCCACGCCGTAGCCTCCCCACGCCGTATCTACCCACGCCGTAGCCTCCCCACCCCGTAACTACCACGCCGTAACTACCCACGCCGTAGCCTCCCACACCCCGTAACTACCCACGCCGTAACTACCCACGCCGTAGCCTCCCCACCCGTACCTAACCACCCGGTAACCTCCCCACCCTGAAACCTCCCCACGCCGTAGCCTCCCCACGCCGTAGCGTCCCTACCCCGAAACCTCCCAAAAACACCCACTTGTGCTAATTTATTTCTTTAAAAAGCCATGCTTTCATGATTGTCCCCGTTTTGCCTGTTCCCAGAGGGAACCGTCAGACGCAAATCATGTAAGTAGAGAGGGGTGCCAGTACACACCACCTTCTGCGGGAGTGTACGCCTGCGGTGTAGCTAAGGGCGGTGCCTGGAAACGTGGTGTAATTCGGTCAGCACGCGAATGGTGCTGTAACTTCTTCTCAGCCCGCCATGGATATGTCTGCTCCCTTTACGTGTTTGACAACTTCAGGGTGCGCGAGCGAAATTCGGACAAGCTTTGGTCAGCTCTCTCTCTCCTTTCTCTCTCTCTCTCTCTCTCTCTCTCTCTCTCTCTCTCTCTCTCTCTCTCGGCACCGTGCATTTGTTCAAGGGGAACATGATACTAGCATGCACGGAAAGTATCAAGTATGATAAGTATGTTTTACATACAAATAATTTTCCTGGGTTTTTACGACGCACCAGTACCAAAATTATACGGTGTACAATAGGAGGAGGAGTTAACTAGATTTGGGCAGCACGCCAAATCCTGCCTCAGGGTGAACTCGATCAATCGATCCTTTGTTAATACAAGGGTCACTGGATGGATTCCAGCGCGCGTGCTTACAGAACACGTACGCGACTGCACCACACAGAAGACAAGAGAATACAGCACAAGTTCAGCACAAGTTCAGGACACGGATAACAGGTAGCGGAGCGGGAGCCTCCTCAGGCAGAAGAAACCCTAGAGGTGGTCTCAGAATGTCAGGCAATACAGTCCAAGACATTGCAAGGGGGCGTCATGACTTCCACGCCTCTCAAGAAGGACTAGACGAAAATAATGTATCAATCACGTGCAAGAGATGATTGGTGGCCCCCAAAAGGACCAAGTAGCTGGAATCTTCTCAATGGACTTCACCTTGAGAAACACCGATGTGTATCTCAGGGTGTTGCAGTTAGTAGCAGGTCTTTCATAGACAGAGTGACTAGACACACCCTGCACGCCCAGCAATGCATTGCACCCGTCCACGTCGGCAAGAGGGTCCAGCAAATGTGCAAGGCAGCCTTTGACATGCTGGAACAATTGACTTTGCTTCCAAATCCCACATCTAAATTAGGGGTATTGGTATCTGGAAAAGTGAAAATAATTTCTGACCAGCGTGCTCTCTACGCAAGTGACTCTCTGATGGTGTTCAGCATCCAGAAGTGATAGTGAGTGCAGAGATGGAGGTTATCCGAGCGCGCCTGTGACGGGTCCCCCAGTTGGACAGATATGACCGAGGTTGACGAAGGAAGAGATGGAGGTTATCCGAGCGCGCCTGTGACGGGTCCCCCAGTTGGACAGATATGACCGAGGTTGACGAAGGAAGAGATGGAGGTTATTCGAGCGCGCCTGTGACGGGTCCCCCAGTTGGACAGATATGACCGAGGTTGACGAAGGAAGAGATGGAGGTTATCCGAGCGCGCCTTGGACGGGTCCCCCAGTTGGACAGATATGACCGAGGCTGAGGGTGAAGAGATGGAGGTTACCCGAGCGCGCCTGTGACGGGTCCCCAGTTGGACAGATATGACCGAGGCTGAGGAGTGAAGAGATGGGGTTACCCGAGTGCGCCTGTGACGGGTTCCCCAGTTAGACAGATATGACCGAGGCTGACGAAGGAAGTCTGGGCTATTTCATACATGTCCGCCTGGGCTATTTCATACATGTCCGCCTGGGCTATTTCATACACATCACCTACTGGGGGTCTGATCGGACGTCCTACGATCTGGAAACTGGAAGCGATACGGAAAAGTTGAAACGGCGCTAAAAGCGCTTTGCTGTCTTATACTCTGGCACAGATTTTGAACCAGATCCGTTGACTCGTGCTGCCACAGTGGGCTAAAACGGGTCAGATTTAGACCCATTTAGAAAATCCCTTATAACTTCACAGACGGCTCTAGTATAGGCGAAAAAGTAGGCCTCGGCATCTGGGGCATATTTGCCTCCAAAAACGACTTCCGGACAACTGCTCAATCTTTACTGCCGAGGCTGTCGTCATTCTAGATACACTAGTCCTGATTAGAACCCTAAATATTAATTCAGCCTTAGTTTTAACGAGCATATTACCAAAGTCGTCTCTAGCTGTCAAAAACGAGTCAATATTCTCCGCATGCTCGGCGGAACAGAGTACGGCGGGGATCGAAAGACCCTGCTCATGCTCTACAAGTCCTTGATCCGGCCCATACTTGAATATAATTCGTTCGTCTTTGACTCAACGAACAACACTAATAAGCTAAAGCTAGAGCGCATCCAAAACGCAAGTATCCGGGCAGCCACAGGCGCGCTCAGAGAATCCCCCATCACCAGCTTGTTAGTGGACAGTGGGCTGTGCCCTCTCCAAACAAGACGCCACTCCCAGCTTATCTCTTACTATATCAAGATCCAATCTACCGAAAATCACCCGGCGAAACAATGTTTCGCCCACCCCGGACGTGTATCAAAAACTAATCGGACAACCTGGCCTCCATTTAAGAATAGAGTAGCTAAGACCCTGGAAACCCTGAACCTTGCGATCCCAGAAGCCATAGGCAAACCCCCACTCTCCCGCTTTTGGACTCGCAAACAGTCCAAAGTCGAGTTTCTTTTCACCACACACAAAGACAACCTCACCACAGAGGAGATCTCCCAGAAATTCTTAGAGTTCCAGTCTAACAACACTGGCAAAACCTTCATTTTCACCGACGGCTCTAAAATAGGCGAAAAAGTAGGCCTCGGCATCTGGGGGGCAAAATATTTGCCTCCAAAAACGACTTCCGGACAACTGCTCAATCTTTACTGCCAAGGCTGTCGCCATTCTAGATACACTAGTCCTGATAAGAACCCTAAATATTAATTCAGCCGTCATCTGTTCAGACTCTAAATCTGTCTTGCAAGCTATCAATAACGTAGTCAACCCCAGCCATCACGTAATAGCAGACATCCAGAAGGGTATCGACGATATCCCAGATGTCTCTTTTCTTTGGATCCCGGGCCACTGCAAAATTCTCGGAAATGAAAAAGCCGACGAACAGGTCAAAAAGTATCTAGAACTCAGAGAGGTCGCACCTCTCAAATGGTCTGGAGACGATAGCAAAGCTCTCCTCCAGAACCATATCCGGAAGTACATCCAAAATGACTGGACCACTAACCACAGCGCCCGTTTATTCCATATAAAGCCTAACATCGGCTACTGGCCCAGCTCCAACCAAAACAGTCGTCGGCGTGAGGCCATCCTGACCAGACTCAGAAGCGGACACACCAAATTAAATGCCTATGGGCGTGTATGTACCTGTGGTACCTGCTCTGCCATGGAAAATCCATACCATATCCTCATCGACTGTCCCCAGCACGATGCCCATAGGCAGCCCATGCTAGATTATTGCCGCATCAGAAACATCCCAGTAAACCTTTCCACTCCTCTCGGCAATGATCACCCTGAGCTGCTGGACAAGCTCTTTACATTCCTGAAGGCTTCTAGGCTCGAGAGCTTTATCTGAACGTACGGAACAAACGTCTTTGGTGGCAGATATTAAAAATACCTGCATCCGAAGAGCAGCTCTCATATAAGAAATACCAATTACACTATAGACGTCCCCCTTGACAAATTTTAACAATAGGTGCTTCAAACTAGGATTTAACTGTCTGGTCCTAAGGTATGGTAGACTCAGAATAGCTCCCACCATAGGCAAAAAAAAGTTCAACTAACCAACTAACCCTAACTAACCATCCGTTCATGTTTGCTAACCAACTAACCCTAACTTAAGGACTACTTAACTACTAACCATATCTAAGACTCACAACTAACCAACTCACACCCCTCCCTTACACTCTATCTGTTCTATTACCCTTCTCTCTTCCTCTATGCGGCGGCTACCCAGCCAGAGAGGGTGCTGTAACCTCACCTCCTGGTTGCAGGATAAATACCCGCGGCATCACGTCATGGTGCTTGCGGGTGTTTCTAACTACCAAAATTATTATTTTTCAATGGAGGAACTCGAGTAACGTAAGCAGAACGGTCATTCGATAACAAGGAACAAAATTTAAAACAAACTAATCTTTACGCTGGCAAGCCTCTTCACGTACCCTTTTAAATCCTACCTGTGCCCCAGGCTCGGCATGTCTGTCGTAGCAATCCCCTTCCCTCGCTAGTGTTGCTACACTTCGCGACCCATTCCTTGAAATAAGCTTCGCCCCTTTGTTCTGCGACATTAAAGTAAACACCCCTCCCGGCAAATTCCCCCCCCCACATTTTAGAGGCGGGCAAAGGTGCTTTGCACAGAACGCCTTATAAAAAAGCCCTTAACTAAGACCTAGAACAAAACAAAAGATATAATTGTGTTCATCGTGACCAAAAAATTCAAATGATATTTCGCATGACCTTGTAAGGTCACATTATGACCTGGACCCTAGGTCAGGTCGAATCCATCTTTCAAAGTCATGTTGCATACAATTTAAATCATACGGTGATGTCCATGACCATGATACCAAATTCAAGACTGTATCTTGATTCGTCCAAAAGTTATAGACACAAACGAGTTCGAAGGCCATGACCTTTGGTCACCTCTGATGACATTGGTTTTGACCTGACCTCAAAAAGGTTGACAGCGTGCATAATTTCAGTTTCAAGAACTTGATGTTTAGAAACTTGATCTAATTCTTTCAGAAGCCAAGTTACACCCTAGTCAGAGCCGCATGACGAAATCCATGGAGCGAAGCGCATTGAGATTTCTCAAGCGGCTCTATTCTGGCCGCTCAGACGGGTCTCGTCGTGGTCTTCTTCGGGAAGACTGAATTTTGGTTCATTTCATTTCAACGTTAATATCTCACAATCTAATTGACCGATTTGAGTTTTCATTTCAAATAATGAAAGAACATTGCTTCCGCCTGATAATATTTGGAGATGGGAATTTTGAATGTGTAATTCTTTGTTTATAGGCATAAATAGAAATGGAGTCAAAAAACTTTTTATTTGCATCTTCCTGGTTCCAAGCTCATGTCACTCACAAACTCAGAACTGACATGGCTGAATAGGGAAGTTACGTGCGGTCATTTCGCTCACTTATCCTACCCACCTATCTCTAATGGCTTTCGAGTAATTAGTCCAAAATGTATTACAAGATGCTAAATTTATCGGACCACCTTTGCTTCTCACCATGGTTTTAAGTCATTAAAATGGATGGAAGTGAAAGAAATTTGGCATGGAGCTAGCTTATGATCCTAGCTCGACGATACAAGTAATTTCAGCCCAAAAGACTGTTTGGTTCGTCTTCTAGAAGCACCTTTATATCGTGCCTTTTCGGGACAAGCACAGCACCCGGCGCCAGCGGCCCGGCATATTCGGCGGAGTTGTACCAGCCAGTGACCTCCTGACGGGTCACAGCTGTTCAGCTAGTGGGAGGGTGAGTAGTGTGGCACGGTGGTCTAGTGGTTAGAGGCCCCGTCTATTGATCAGGTAGGTCCGGTTCGAATCAGGGGATGACCACGTACTCTTTATTGGTTATTTCAAAGAAAAGAATGATAAAACGGACTTACAGGCTTATGAAGAGATACATTAAGAACGAAATATGGTTTGCTTTCAGCACATTGTCATGCGGCTCTCCTGAGCCGGTGGGGCTTTAGCCCAGGTCGCAGACCGGAGTTGTTGTCAGAGCCGCATGACGAAATCCATGGAGCGAAGCGCATTGAGATTTCTCAAGCGGCTCTATTCTGGCCGCTCAGACGGGTCTCGTCGTGGTCTGTTGTTGTTGTTGTTGTTGTTGTTGGCGTCTGTCAGTCCTGAGAATTGATGTCAGAGCTCTGGAATTTTGTAGGGTGATAGCCCTTCTGCTCCAGACACCCAAACTGAAGCCCCGAGTTGAAATCCAAAATAGTTTTTGAGAAATTTTGGCTCAAACTTTTTCTGTTTTATATTTTTCTAATTTTTACTTCTTAACCTACGAACTTGAAACTTATGTCCTTTTCGAAAGATAACAAGGGCCAGCTAGGGAAAACGAATTGAGCTGATCCGACAATATTTGTTGCGCGAAAACGCGGCATTTCTCACGCGAGCAAAAAACCTGCTAAAAGTTGATGGCCGACTTGTGCGCTCGAAATGTCAGAAGACAGGCCTCAGTTAGCTGAAAGGCAGTTACCTAGGGGTAGCTAGGAAAATTTTGTAGTGCTTAGGCATAGTTTTGAGTGCAAAACGCAAAATTTTGACCTACTTCTTACAGTTCTTTCGGAAGACTGAATTTTGGTTCATTTCATTTCAACGTTAATATCTCACAATCTAATTGACCGATTTGAGTTTTCATTTCAAATAATGAAAGAACATTGCTTCCGCCTGATAATATTTGGAGATGGAAATTGTGAATGTGAAATTCTTTGTTTTATAGGCATAAATAGAAATTGAGTAAAAAAACTTTTTATTTGCATCTTCCTGGTTCCAAGCTCATGTCACTCACAAACTCAGAACTGACATGGCTGAATAGGAAAGTTACTTGCGGTCATTTCGCTCACTTACACTACCCACCTATCTCTAATAGCTTTCGAGTAATTAGTCCAAAATGTATTACAAAATGCTAAATTTCTCGGACCACCATTGCTTCTCACCATGGTTTCAAGTCCTTAAAATGGATGGAAGTGGAAGAAATTTGGCATGAAGCTAGCTGAGGATCCTAGCTCGACGATACAAGTAATTTCAGCCCAAAA
Source organism: Lepas anatifera (assembly GCA_034440635.1). Taxonomy (NCBI): domain Eukaryota; kingdom Metazoa; phylum Arthropoda; class Thecostraca; family Lepadidae; genus Lepas; species Lepas anatifera. The sequence continues at coordinate 1,895,888 of JAOTON010001628.1, forward strand.
GAATGCTTGGTTCGTCTTCTAGAAGCACATTTATATCGTGCCTTTTCGGGACAAGCACAGCACCCGGCGCCAGCGGCCCGGCATATTCGGCGGAGTTGTACCAGCCAGTGACCTCCTGACGGGTCACAGCTGTTCAGCTAGTGGGAGGGTGCGCAGTGTGGCACGGTGGTCTAGTGGTTAGAGGCCCTGTCTGTTGATCAGGTAGGTCCGGTTCGAATCCGGGGGTGACCGTGTACCATTTATTGGTTATTTTAAAGAAAAGAATGATAAAACGGACTTACAGGCTTATGAAGAGATACATTAAGAACGAAATATGGTTTGCTTTCGGCACATTGTCATGCGGCTCTCCTGCGCCGGTGGGGCGTTAGCCCAGGCCGCAGGCCGAGGTTGTTGTTGGCGTCTGTCAGTCCTGAGAATTGATGTCAGAGCTCTAGAATTTTGTAGGGTGATAGCCCTTCTGCTCCAGACACCCAAACTGAAGCCCCAAGTTGAAATCCAAAATAGTTTGTAAGAAATTTTGGCTCAAACTTTTTCTGTTCTATATTTTTCTAATTTTTACTTCTTAAGCTACGAACTTGAAATTTATGTCCTTTTCAATGGATAACAAGGGCCAGCTAGGGGAAAAAATTGAGCTGATCCGACAATATGTATTGCGCGAAAACGCGGCATTTCTCACGCGCGCAAAAAACCTGCTAAAAGTTGATGGCCGACTTGTGCGCTCGAAATGTCAGAAGACAGGCCTCAGTTAGCTGAAAGGCAGTTACCTAGGGGTAGCTAGGCAAATTTTGTAGTGCTTAGGCATAGTTTTGAGTGCAAAACATAAAATTTTGACCTACTTTTTACAGTTCTTCCGGAAGACTGAATTTTGGTTCATTTCATTTCAACGTTAATATCTCACAATCTAATTGACCTATTTGAGTTTTCATTTCAAATAATGAAAGAACATTGCTTCCGCCTGATAACATTTGGAGATGGAAATTGTGAATGTGAAATTCTTTGTTTTATAGGCATAAATAGAAATTGAGTAAAAAAACTTTTATTTGCATCTTCCTGGTTCCAAGCTCATGTCACTCACAAACTCAGAACTGACATGGCTGAATAGGGAAGTTACGTGCGGTCATTTCGCTCACTTATACTACCCACCTATCTCTAATGGCTTTCGAGTAATTAGTCCAAAATGTATTACAAGATGCTAAATTTATCGGACCACCTTTGCTTCTCACCATGGTTTTAAGTCATTAAAATGGATGGAAGTGGAAGAAATTTGGCATCGAGCTAGCTTATGATCCTAGCTCGACGATACAAGTAATTTCAGCCCAAAAGACTGTTTGGTTCGTCTTCTAGAAGCACCTTTATATCGTGCCTTTTCGGGACAAGCACAGCACCCGGCGCCAGCGGCTCTGCATATTCGGTGGTGTTGTACCAGCCAGTGACCTCCTGACGGGTCACAGCTGTTCAGCTAGTGGGAGGGTGAGTAGTGTGGCACGGTGGTCTAGTGGTTAGAGGCCTTGTCTCTTGATAAGGTAGGTCCGGTTCGAATCAGGGGGTGACCACGTACTATTTATTGGTTATTTGAAGAAAAAAATGATAAACCTGACTTGCAGGCTTATGAAGAGATACGTTAAGAACGAAATATGGTTTGTTTTCAGCACATTGTCATGCGGCTCTCCTGCGCCGGTGGGGCGTTAGCCCAGGTTGCAGACCGGAGTTTTGTCAGCTTTATTTTAGAAGAATACTATCGCCTTACATGGGTTTAGAAATGACGTCTTGACTCGTGGACCTGACTTCACCGGATGTCAATTTTTGGTCATAATTGCTCAAATTGATCATCCTAGAGGCCTACACAGCAACGCACTTCTAATTGAGCTCTCTCCCCGGTGGGAGATGTTTGAACCTCCCCCTCGGGTTTTTCCGATGGCACGAAAAACGGCGGCGCTTCGTGCAGCCGTACTTGGCTCACCTTATCGTTTATTAATTCCGCAACTTCCCACAGAATTTTAAGGTTGGGTCATCTCAGGTCAGGTCACCAGTGCAGGTCAAGTGACCTCATCACCAAAAATGTTAAGGGTGGCATAAGTAATTAAAGGGCGAATCTATGGAATTAAAACTTATACCAATAGTAGGCCCACCGAGCACTACAAAATATATTCCAGTATTTTTCATATCAATGACCTAGGGTCAGGTACGGATCATGATCTCTCCATTGCAAAGGAATGAGGGAAACAGAAATTGGCAGATCATTTTTTTAAAAATGAATTTTGTTCAAGTTGTTCCTGGTACGGCTGCTGGAGTCGGAGTCTCACTAAAGTCATCAAGGGACTTGTCGCGGAGACCCCGACCCCACCACCTGAACGAGCAACTCCCTCAATGGAGGGTTAATTTAGAAGCCAAAGTTTAACGTCCCACAAAGCACAGGGACGGCCGCCCCGCTCAGGTCACCCTCTCACCAGTCAGTTGCCAGCCGACCTGTACGTCGGGTAAACTATTGAGCGCCGGAGCGTCTCAGGGGAACCGATCCCAAGCCTGGACATGCACTGCCACTGCATGCTTCTGAGCAGCGGGCCGGAGCCCAACGCTCTACCATCTGAGCTACCGGGGCGGCATTGCTCTTTTGCTCTATCATTGCTCTATTGCTGTAGATACCGCTTGGAATGCCTTCGTACTCCCAAAATCACAGTATCCTAGGCCCTCTTATATGTTTATGTTGCCAGTTTAGTTCTGTAACCTCTGAGAGGTCATCGGAGGCTGCTTAAGCAAGGTTTCAGACTTGGGTCAATCACTTTGCAGGAAATTATGATAAAGCTTTTATTTTGATACCATTACGTTCGGATTTTTATTGCGAGTCGATTGATATGAATATCAGCAATGCTAGGCTAGATGGTGACCTTGATCTGACCTTAGGTCAGGTCATTTTATGTCTTGACCTAGTATAGTCATATTATACATCATTCGATTCGTCGTAACAAAAGAAAGCGAATGGCGGCTAAAAATGATTCTAACTATACTCTGTCAGACTCTAGAGCCCAGATACTCTTCTCTGACATGTCACCTTCTTTGACCTGTCAGCAAAAGTGACTGATGTAGTTTCTTCATGAATTTTATGAGCTATCCACCAGCCTTATCCCGCATAGGAGCCGAGTTCGAGGGGGAGGTGTTTAAACACCCCCCCCCCCCACCATGGCGAAGATGGCTCGGAGGCCCACGGGGGCGGGTGTGCAATAGCCTCGGTGCCATTCGCGACAAACCGAGGGGGAGCGATCCCCTGACACAGACGCCTCAGGCGGTGAAGGGCTAACCCAAAATTGGTACCAACTTTTCTGCTCGCGTTTAAGACTGGAACATCAATTTGGAAGATGCATGTTTTGAGTAGTCTGCTTGAGGCACCATCGGGAGCGGCTCGCCAGAAGGCCCCTACATCAGGAGCGGCCCGCCAGAAGGCTCCTACATCAGAATCGGCTCGCCAGAAGGTCACTACATCTGGAGCGGCCCGCCAGAAGGTCCCTCAGAACAAAGCCACGCGCATTTTCCACAGACCTATCAGTCGACCAGATCTGGCATTTAGGCTGGCATATTTATCCACAGAGCGGGGTGACATAGTCTTTAGAGACGATTGAGACATGAACGTGCATCAATTGCGGAACAACAAAACGAGTCGCATGCCTAAGCTCTAAAGTCACATGCCTCAGCTCTAAAGTCACATGCCTCAGCACCGGAGCCGCATACCTCAGCACTGGAGCCCCATGCCTCAGCACCGGAGCCGCATGCCTCAGCACCGGAGCCGCATGCCTCAGCACAGAAGCCCCATGCCTCAGCACCGGAGCCGCATGCCTCAGCACCGGAGCCGCATGCCTCAGCACCGGAGCCGCATGCCTCAGCACCAGTGCTGACGTCACATCCAGGTGGCGTAAGCTCGTGCAAGCATATCAGCAGCTCCGTACCTTCGTCGCAGTTTTCAGACTGGCACAACGGCCAGTACTTATACAATCTTGTATGCAATTTTCAGTTTTTAATCCTTACCGAATGTGAGCATACCAGAGACCAGCATGAGACGAGATGGTAACATATATACCATCCCGTCAAACTTACACCTGCCGCCTTCCATTCCGCACATGTATCAGATTAGCAGTCCCATCCTGTGTTTTCCCCAATGTTAACGCGGGGAACTTATCCCAAACTGTGTCGTGCCATCCCGTCTTTTCCCCAATCTTAACCCGAGGAATTCATCCCAGTCCGTGCCATGTCATTTCGTTTCTCATGCACGCCTCTCGTGTTTACACTCCAATAGAGAAAATCGCCTGTATTCTGTAAAAGCCAGGGAAATTGAAAATTCACGGGTCAATGGTCAAAATATTCTGCAATCGATTAATGTTTCATAAAACTATTTATCTTTCACATAATCTGTTTTCCACGTTTAAAACCATGCAGACATCAATTTATTCAGTCTTGTAGAGTCATTTTTATAGAATTATTGGTATTACGTGCTGTTCAGGTAAACATTTCCAGGGATCACAATAATGTGTTTTTTTTGTTAATGTGTTCAAAATTTTGTTTTCGGCAAAGTTGATATTTCATGGTCCTAATCGGTCCTTACACACTAAATGTGTAAGTATACCTAATGATTGAAATATCAACACTCCTTGCACTGGCTTGCATCAACAAATATTGTTCTGTATCTATGTGACTTACGATAAATAGGTATACCAGCTTCATAAAATTTTTATCTGTCTCATTTCTGACACGTTGTTGGTTATTTGTGATGTTTTACAACTATTTTATGCTAGGTATCTTAAGCTTAACACCACAACTACGGCACCTGTGTTTCCTTGAAAAAGACAAAGCATACCAGATGCGGGCTTGCAAGCAACACTACAGATAATACTGTCCAAAAAGGCTGGAATCATACAGCATGCACCACTTATGGTCTTACTTCAGTGGATTAAGTACCTGGAAAACAGTTATGCAGGCCCACAGGAGTGAGTCGAAGTTTTTGCGATCGCAGGATGTTTTTCCCGCGGCATCCTTTTTACAGAACCTACATCCAAACAGGTTCATACCGAGGATACTGAAACAAAAACAGCAACATACCAAATTGGTACTGTGAAAACCAACACCAATGCACTTTGCAATACCTTTGTAATAAACACAAGAAGGGTGTTCGGGGTATGAGCAAGAGCTTTTGAGCACTAAAAAGAGTATTTGGGGCACCAAAAAATGTTTGAGCACTGACAAAAGCATTTGGGATAGTGAAAAGGGTGTTTGGGCACCGACAACAGTATTTGAGGCGCTGACAAGGTTGTTTGGGCACTGACTAGTGTTTTAGCGCAGACAAGATATTTGGGCACTGACACAGGTGTTTGGGCACTGGTATCAAGTGGTTTTGGGCGCTGACAAGATGTTTGGGCACTGACGCGGGTGTTTGAGCACTGCCGAGAGTGTTTTGGCACTGGAAAGGGTATTTTGGCGCTGTAAAGGGTGTTGAGCACTCACAAAGGTGTTTGGGCGCTGACACAAAATGTATTCTGGTACTGATAAAGGTGTTTGAGCGCTTATAGGTGTGTTTGATGACTGACAAAGGTTTTTGGGCACTTAAGAGGGTATTTGGGCACTGATAAGGGAATTTGGGCGCTGGAAAAAGCGAGTTTGGGAACTGAAAAAGGCGTTTCGGCATTGATAAAGGTGTTTAGGCAGTGCCAAAGGGTTTAGGCATTGACAATGGTGTTTGGGCACTGGCAAGATTTTTTGGGCGCTGACAAGGGGTTTAGGCATTGACAATGGTGCTTGGGCATTGACAAGGGGTTTAGGCATGGACAAAGTGCTGGTGCCTGGGGTGTTTGGGCGCTGGTACCAGGGGTGGGGGGGGCGAGCGAGACGGCATCCACAGCTGAAGGGGCATCTCGTTAGAAAGTTGGTACAGGCACCACGCTGAGGAAGCGGTGCCCCGCCGCCGTCGCCTGGCTGTGCCGACCGCGCTCATTGGTCAGCACAGTCACGTGGTACGCAGCCTGCTACCTCACCTTTGGCGAATCCTATTCAGCTAATCTCACCCAATCACTTATGGGGAACACTCAGAATGTGCACAAATCAAGGCCGCTTTTCTTGGTGCCTTCAGAGAAGTCAAGAACGCTTCTTTCGCCTCTTTGCGAAAGTAAGGAGTCAGCTTGAGACGAAGAATAAAACTAATCTCCATTTGCATTGAAAGGTGCGAGAATAGAACAAGGACGAATCTGCGAAGGCTGTAACTGAGATGTTGGGTCCAGTAACACACAGCAGGGGTGTGGAATATATCTCCTTGGGGGTGCCCGGGCACAGATGAAAAGTCGAGGCAGCAGTAAAACATCTTTAAAGTTCGCAGTTTTCATTTCATTGACTATATATTTGTTTAATGTAGTTCAACAGGCCTGTGGGAAACTAAAACACGCGGTACAGTATACTTTCCTTTTAATATGCTGGTTATTGATATTGCAACACATTTGGGCACCCCCAATCATTTCAGGAATCCACACCCCTGGATCACAGCTAACATCACGGGCAGGACCTGATGATGTGGGGATCGCCAGCTCACAGCTAACATCACAGGCAGGACCTGATGATGTGGGGATCACCAGCTCACAGCTAACATCACAGGCAGGACCTGATGATGTGGGGATCACCAGCTCACAGCTAACATCACAGGCTGGAGCTGATGATGTGGGGATCGCCAGCTCACAGCTAACATCACAGGCAGGACCTAATGACGTGGGGATCACCAGCTCACAGCTAACATCACAGGCTGGAGCTGATGATGTGGGGATCACCAGCTCACAGCTAACATCACAGGCTGGAGCTGATAATGTGAGGATCACCAGCTCACAGCTAACATCACAGGCTGGACCTGATGGTGTGGGGACCGCCGAGCTGATGATGTGGGGATCGCCAGCTCACAGCTAACATCACAGGCTGGACCTGATGATGTGGGGATCGCCAGCTCACAGCTAATATCACAAGCTGGAGCTGATAATGTGGGGATCACCAGCTCACAGCTAACATCACAGGCTGGACCTGATGATGTGAGGATCGCCAGCTCACAGCTAACAGCACAGGCTGGACCTGATGATGTGGGGATCACCGAGCTGATGATGTGGGGATCGCCAGCTCACAGCTAACATCACAGGCTGGACCTGATGATGTGGGGATCACCGAGCTGATGATGTGGGGATCGCCAGCTCACAGCTAACATCACAAGCTGGAGCTGTTAATGTGGGGATCACCAGCTCACAGCTAACATCACAGGCTGGACCTGATGGTGTGGGGATCGCCGAGCTGATGATGTGGGGATCGCCAGCGCACAGCTAACATCACAGGCTGGACCTGATGGTGTGGGGATCGCCGAGCTGATGATGTGGGGATCGCCAGCTCACAGCTAACATCACAAGCTGGAGCTGTTAATGTGGGGATCACCAGCTCACAGCTAACATCACAGGCTGGACCTGATGGTGTGGGGATCGCCGAGCTGATGATGTGGGGATCGCCAGCGCACAGCTAACATCACAGGCTGGACCTGATGGTGTGGGGATCGCCGAGCTGATGATGTGGGGATCGCCAGCTCACAGCTAACATCACAGGGTGAGCTGAAATGTGCTTCAAGGTGAAGACCCAAAGAAAACCAAACAAAATGCATGCTGGTTTGTATTTCAGATATTGTACAATGTCACTACACAGTGAAAAAGCCAGAGTAATAAATGTCATAAAAGGGTTACTCAATTAACGCATATTGTAAGACTTGGCACCAAAGATGTAGTATAATACAAGACTAGAGCTTCAATAGCTGGTGTTTTGGATGGGCAGGTTGAAAGCCTTGGTTGCCGAGCGGTGAAGCATTGCTCTGCATGCTGAAGTGGGTGCGGTCAAAGTAGAAGGGTCAATGGGAAATATCAATAGACATGTCACCCCCCAGCACTTCAGACACTATTTTGGCTCCTGATTCTCGACATTTTTATATAGGTGATTAGATTCCAGAATGAAAACATACATAGCAGTATTATCACAAATCATGATTGGGTTCATTGACTCACGGGGCATCGCACAGCTGACTGTGACGCACAGCTGACAACGTCTCCCAGCTGACATATGAAGGGTCCCAGCTGATAGTGAGGCCCAGCTGACAACGAGGCCCAGCTGACAACGAAGCCCAGCTGACAGCGACGCCCAGTTGACAACGAGGCCCAGCTGACAACGAGGCCCAGTTGACAGCGACGCCCAGCTGACAACGAGGCCCAGCTGACAACGAGGCCCAGCTGACAACGAGGCCCAGCTGACAGCGACGCCCAGCTGACAACGAGGCCCAGCTGACGACATCGCCCAGCTGACGAGGCCCAGCTGACAGCGACGCCCAGCTGACAACGACGCCCAGTTGACAACGAGGCCCAGCTGACAATGAGGCATAGCTGACAGCGACGCCCAGTTGACAGCGACGCCCAGTTGACAACGAGGCCCAGCTGACAACGAGGCCCAGCTGACAACGAGGCCCAGCTGACAACGAGGCCCAGCTGACAGCGACGCCCAGCTGACAACGAGGCCCAGCTGACGACATCGCCCAGCTGACAACGAGGCCCAGCTGACAACGACGCCCAGTTGACAACGAGGCCCAGCTGACAACGAGGCCCAGCTGACAACGAGGCCCAGCTGACAGCGACGCACATCTGATAAGTCGTGTCAGATACGACTAACTTGCTGAAGTATGGTCACACTGATAGTTAAGCGGGAGTTAGGGTTCAGAGAGAGGATGCTTGCGAGAGATTTATGAGCTACGGTCTGTGAGACGGCATACCATGAACTACCTTCCAACGGGGCGAGGGTTGGCAACGCCGTGGCACGGAGCTCGGCTGCCGGCGCGTCACAACACGCCCGGCACTGAGAACCCGGCACTGAGAACCCGGCACTGAGAACCCGGCACTGAGAACCCGGCACTGAGAACCCGGCACTGAGAACCCGGCACTGAGAACCCGGCACTGAGAACCCGGCACTGAGAACCCGGCGCTGAGAACCCGGCACTGAGAACCCGGCACTGAGAACCCGGCGCTGAGAACCCGGCACTGAGAACCCGGCACTGAGAACCCGGCGCTGTGGGACGCAGAGCAATACATATCCAAATAGAGCAGTAGCTCCTTAGAAGGGAAACTTAAAAACCGACCAAAACTAGGAGAGAAAATCACTTAGAGCGACATATCAGCCAAATCACTTAAAGCGACATTTCAGCCAAATCGCTTAGAGCGACATTTCAGCCAAGTCACTTACAGTGGTATATCAGCTGGTGTCGTGTATTCTATTCGAAGCACTTGTACGGCAAGGATAAACACACAGGACAGGGATTCGGTGACGGAATCGTCGACGCGTGGGACGTTCTGTAGTCTGACGTTCTGTAGTCTGTGGGACGTTCCAGTCCTGTAGTGCGGGCGGAAGAGTCGGCCGCTTTCAGAGCGCAGTGCACAGGGCTGTGCCGCTGCCGCTAAATAATGGGAAAGGGGTAGGTTTAATGACATCATTGTGACGTACTGAAGATAAATTTGATTTTTCTTCAGCGCGTTTTTGGCTAGAAATGGTTGATTTCTACAAAAAGTAATTCAATTACCACTGACGTGAGAGTAAAGTAAATGAAAACCTAAATAAGGTTTTACATTCACAAAGATGACGTCATAGGTCGTTAAGGATGCAACATCGTTAAAGATGCAATGCTATAAATTTTGGACTACGGATTTTGTAACATATAGGTTTCATTTTATAATGTACCTTTAAAAATCATTTACTTTCTTCTATGCCCATATAGGATCATATAACAAGTACAACTCATAATAACGACGTCAAGCTGAAAATTTTCACGGATACCTTACGGGTAGTAGTTCTGCCACTGAGTGCTGCGCTGAACGTTTCTGCGGACACCGTGGACACCTTACGGGCAGTTCGCAACTTTCTGCCAATGAGTGATACCTGTAAGCTTATTGCATTCCTACAAATATGCATACAGCCGCCTAGAGGTTTCTAAAAAAACGCAGACATGTTACAAATGACCTCATTGTAATGTCATTAGTTTTCTAAGACATTGATGCGTGGTGTAATTCTGTATTTCATCTACAGGCATTGGCGGTAAGCAGTTATGTACTAAGATATATATATATATATATATATATATATATATATGTTACAGGCAGGATGAAGAACCAGACATTCTGCAGAATGCCTAGGAATTCTGCAGATTGTCCAGCCAGTTTGGCATTCTGCAGAACGCCTAGGCAATCTGCAAAATGCCTAGGCAATCTGCAGATTGCCAAAGCGTCTGGGCATTCTGAAGAATGCCAAAAATTTCAGGCATTCTTCAAACTGCCTAACGCAATTTGCTTAGATAAGCATCCAATCGAGCAGTTATTCGCTACCAAACAATCTATTTCATCTCGCCCAGTGTTCCAAACACTCCACAGGCTAGGAATTGCTTTATGGAGCCTGTGTTTCTCAGTTGCCGTTTCCAAAAATACATAGGTTTTGTGACTAATTTCTTTGGTCAGATACACATTCAGTACTTTGATTTTAACTGAGCAATTTCACCGCTGGTGGGTCCGATTAGACCTTTGGTTTTTCGCAAATGCCTCCGATTCAATTTAAGTGAGAGCCTCGTCACTTTGCACACCTCTAGAGTGATTGATTCCACAACGTATGACCAAAATTGGCATCAGGGCCGGCCAGGTCAACGAGTTTTGAAGACATTTCGAAACCCATGTAAGACAATTATAGTATTCCAAAATGAGGCTGACAAAACCAGGGTGTAACTCGGCTTCTAGAAGAACGTGATCAAGTTTATAAGTGTATATTATTTGTTAATTAAAGTTTATATTCAGCGAAACCTCTTGAAAAGACAAATCGGCATGCTGGAATCCATTCTGAGGTCAAGTCAATAAAAAAGGTCACCAAAGGTCATGGTTTTGGAGTTGTTAGTGCCTATAATTTTTAAACAAGATATGATACATCAATGAATTTGGCATCATAGTGACGAGCATGACGCAAGGAGTCAAATGATGTGCAGCATGTTTCTGAAAGGTCATTACTTGGCCTTGGCCTGAGGTCAAATTTTGTTAACCTTGGCCTGAGACCAGGGACCTGAGACCTTTCAAGGTCATGTTGCATATCATTTGAATTATTTGGTCAAGCCGAACACATTGATGCCTTTGACCTTGTTCTAGGTCTAATGGTTCCCGAACTATGAAGGGTTTCCTAAATGGGACAAAATTTGACCTATATTTGCCTTCTGTGACGTCACGGGTCAACGGATATGGTTCAAACTCGTCTTTGGAGCTGTTTTTTATTCATTTTTCCTTTCCCAGGTGGCCACGACGATTATGGACATCATTGATCAGGTCGCATAGATCACTGTCTTTTATAGCTTCCATGTCCGAATCCTTTTGTCAGTTTTACCTCACCACCAATTTTTGTCAGCAAGTACTTTTTTAATTTTGCTTAGTGCTTCTTTTTATAGAGTACCCCATACTCCTCTTCGTCCCGCAGATCGTGACAAATTTATGCGTGCTAGTCATTTGCTAGCATTGGTGTGTTAGCTGATTTGTCTGGTTTCGCAGGTCGAGAAGGCTTTCGAATCTCACACGAGACATGATGCTGAAAATTTGAGATCTAATCAATTATTTGTATGTTTTTCTCCAGTGGCCCATTACAAACATTGTAAATTTTGTGGATCGGTTAGCAGCCTACCAGAAATATTTTAGTTTTGCAATGCAAAAGATTTCAAACATATTTGGTACACCAATGTTTGCTGGCCACACATTTCTTTTCAGGATAGTTAAAAAGCCGTGTAGAGTGATGCTTTCGAAGGGTTGCATCTTCGAAACTGACTTGGAAACTGTTACTTCTAAAAACATTTGTTTCATCATATCTAGTCAGAGTATCGAAATGTTTCAGAAAAAAATCATTTTGGGGATTTGCGTGGCAAATTTGAAAACATTATTCAACTTGATGTTCATCCAACATTTTGTAAGCTATAAGTATCAAGTAGTCACTTGTTTCCAAATTATTTTCGAGACCATACCAGAATTCAACCAAGCTTTCTTAAACGCCTATGCTGAAAATTATACAATATCAGTCATTTAAACAGAAATATTACAAAGTTTCCATTGTAGTATTTAAGCAAAACGCTCAACAGCCAACTTATTCCTAATATCGCAGCACTTCGCAGAGCAACGATCCATATCAAAAAGATTGGTAGCTACGTCGAGGCAAACGAGATCAACTCCGTTCAATCCAGTACAGCCTACCACATGGGCACAATATGCATATTCAGGACGATAAACATGCGGTAGAATGAGCCAGTTTTGATTTTCTGATTACTTGCTCTGTTTCCCATTGTCTCGCATTAGATTCTCACTGTTAACCCGGCCCCTCCTGGGCTCGTTTTGTTCAAACCACCGCCTGGGAGAGGGGTACGATCGGACCCTCTAGGATCTCAGGAACCGGAAGTACATAGGTAATACGAAACAAAATAGAATGTTGCCGGAAATGCGTCACCGTCTTCTACGTTGGACCCGGGTCTGAACCAGATCCTTTGACCCGTGGCGTCACAGTGGGCCAAAAGGAGTCAAATTTAGACCAATTAGTTTGTTGAGGACTTTTTATAGGGCGTTCTGTGCAAAGCACCTTCGCCTGCCTCTAAAGTGTGTGGGAGAATTTTGCGGGAGGGGTGTTTACTTAAATGACGCAGAACAAAGGGGCGAAGCTTATTTCAAAGAATGGATCACGAAGTGTAGCAACACTTGCGAGGGTAGGGGATTGCTACGACAGAGATGCCGAGCCTGGATGTTGGGCAACCGTTAGAATTTAACCCTCGCCCCACCGGGGCCATCGATGGCCCTCCTAAGGTTTTTTCAGGATAGCAGAAAAACGACGAGATGCAGCACCGCGGTTGAGGGCTCTATCTCTTACCCCATCATTTTCCCATCTTCCCTGACATTTTTTACCCCGGATCACCCAAGTTCAGGTCACCAGGCGAGGTCAACCAAGGTTACCTCACTTCAACTTTTGAGCTCTGTGAGAGCTACATTTCTTAGTCGATCGATTTGAAACTTCCCACACTTCATGACCCCTCCAGGGTCTACAAGGTGTATATCCGAGAATTTTCAATTTCGTGACCTGAGGTCAAGTCACGAGGTGACCTCTCCCATTGAAAAAGCATGGGGAAAAACAGTCTTATGATCTAAAAGCCACAAAAACGATTGCAAATGCTCAGACTACTCAGAACAGCGTTCTTCGACACCCTTTCACGAATCCCATATGTCATAGGGTCTGGCCTTTTCTTATCAAATGCACTTTACCAGATCTGAATAGCTCTAATGTCATAAGAGTTATGCCCCGTTTGCTTGAGCATTGCATATTTGAGTGAAAATGGCCTATCGTGACCTAACTTGACCTCTGAAGGTCAAACCATTGACCTGAGCGCTTAACCATGCGAAGTAATTTCTTACTGAATTCACGCGAGCTTTCTAATGCACGTCGCAGATTTGCGCTAACCATGTTCGGAGTCAGAAGGGGGTTATCGATGGCCCCCGGTGGAGCGAAGGTGGCGCCGGACCACCGGTGGGGCGCGGGTTAAAAGGGTACATGAAGAAGCTTGTCATCGCAAAGGTTAGTGATTTTATAGTTTTTTCCCTTTTTTTACCTGTTATCGAATGACTGTTTTGCTTACGTTACTCGAGTTTCTCCATTGAAAAATAATTTTGGGCAATTTGAAACACCCGCGAGGACCATGACGCGTTGCCGCAGGTCTAGAGTGGTAAGCGCGTATATTTTCATTTCAAGTGCTTTTGAATGATTTTTCAAAACGTAATCTAGTTCTTCTAGAATTCGGTGGCCCCTGTTTTTTCAGACTCATTTTAGGAGAACAAAATGGCCTTACATGGTTTAGAAAGGGTGCCATAACTTGTTGACCTGTTCTGACCTGATGTTAATTTTTGGTGGTAAGTTGTCAAGTTAATCACCCTAAAGGCCAGCAAAGCGACGTACGTCTTGTTTAAATCGGTGCATAATAAATCGCGAAAAACCAAGGGGAGGGGTCCGATCTGACCCTCACTACGGTCTCGGGAACCGGAGCTGACGCGGAAAAACTTGAAACAGCGCTGGAAGCGTCTTAATGTCTTCAACTTTCAAAGCCAGCTTGAACCATGTCTGTAAACCCGTGACCCCTCAGAGGGCTAAAATGAGTCAAATTCTGACCAACTTTAGCTTTATAACCTATCACTTTATAAGCTTTATAACTATAACTATTAGTTGTTTACCTTTATAACTCGCTAACCATTAGACACAGAACAAAGTCAAAGGCATCGATGAGTTCATCTAGACCCAAACATTTGAATGATATGCAACATGACCTTGAATATACCATCGCACCCTTGACCTCAGGCGAAGGTCAAATTAAATAAAAACCTTTTCAGGCTCATGTTGTACATCATTTGAATCCTTGGGTCATGCTCGTCACTGTGAAGTTCAAATTAACTGCTGTAACTTACCTTGTCAAAAAGTTAAAGACCCAAACAACTTCGAAAACTGCGACTTTTTGTGACCTCTGGTGACCTTGTTATTGACCTGACTTCAAAATGGTTGCCAGCAGACAGGTTTGTCCCTTCAAAAGATTTCACATGATGTTTAGAAATATAATCTAGCTCTTCTCTTCTAGACGCCGAGTTACACCCTGCCGGCCTCATTTTGGAATACTATAATCGTCTTACATGGGTTTCGAAATGTCTTCAAAACTCGTTGACCTGACCGGCCCTGATGCCAATTTTGGTCATACGTTGTGGAATCAATCACTCTAGAGGTGTGCAAAGTGACGAGGCTCTCACTTAAATCGAATCGGAGGCATTTGCGAAAAACCAGAGGAGGTCTAATCGGACCCACCAGCGGTGAAATTGCTCAGTATAAATCAAAGTACTGAATGTGTATCTGACCAAAGAAATTAGTCACAAAACCTATGTATTTTTGGAAACGGCAACTGAGAAACACAGGCTCCATAAAGCAATTCCTGGCCTGTGGAGTGTTTGGAACACTGGGCGAGATGAAATAGATTGTTTGGTAGCGAATAACTGCTCGATTGGATGCTTATCTAAGCAAATTGCGTTAGGCAGTTTGAAGAATGCCTGAAATTTTAGGCATTCTGCAGAATGCCCTAGGCATTCTTCAGAATGCCCAGACGCTTTGGCAATCTGCAGATTGCCTAGGCGTTCTGCAGAATGCCAAACTGGCTGGGCAATCTGCAGAATGCCTAGGCATTCTGCAGAATGCCTGGTTCTTCACCCTGCCTGTAACATATATATATATATATATATATATATATATATATATATATATGCATGAACATTGGTACATGTCTACGCCGCTAATATCAGAAGCCTTTCCAAAGCTGCGGGATAGAAAGCCTAACATTAGCCGTTTTCACACGAGGAAATAAATGGAACTTAGTTCATACTATTCACCTTCCTACTATTTACCCGGGTGAATAGTAGGTTTTAGATATTCACATTTTGGGTCCTAAGAGCTCATTTGGGACCAAAATACAGTTATAAAATAGATATTGTATGATTTTAAGTGATCTGCATTCATCCTCATTCAGAATATTCATAGAAATTCCCTTAAATCTAAGCCATAATCCCTACGTGAGAATAAGTAGTACGCGAGCCTCTCCACCGAATGTTCCGACCCGCCCGGTCGGAATTTACATCTGGCAAAGTTCCACCTTGGGAAAAGTACAATTCTAGTAGGAGGGTACTTAGCCTCTGCCTATGCTGCCGTGAGCATTTTAACCAATCAGCAGCACTCACGGTTCACGAAACTTGGGATATGTTCACCCTTCGCAAACTTTTCTCAAGATAACAGAAATTAACCCCATGCTGCCACCCCAAATTTTCTGGCAAATTGTTGGATGTCCAGGCAGCCATTGTTGATGGGCAAATATCTTAGGAATTCAGATGTGTGATGCGTAGGTTTGTCATTGCAAAGTTGCTGCCAATCAATTGGTCAAAATAATTGATATGGCAAGTGATTAAATAGGTAAACTAAGTTAGAGATGCGCTCTTCCAATTGATTAGTTAGAAACATTCACAAACATCTACCACGTGGTCAAGCAGAAAACCTTCAGAGTAAGTTGCAGGCTTATGCTGCTACCCATATGAAGTGTATTTTTCTTGAAAATAAATAGGTATTTGTTAAGCTGATGGAATACAGTTTGTGGGTGTATGAATTTTTAAATAAATCCCATGATTATCGATATTCTGGTTAGCCGCAGTCTTCTGCGGAACAGTAAAAATCATATACCCAGTTTATTAATTATTTGATAATCCTGAATTCATTAAAATATGACAAATGATCTTAAATATAAATGTGATTGTGAAGCTGATGAAATTCAGTTCATGAGTGTTTAAATTTATAGAAAAAACTTTGCACACACATCTACAACGAGACCATTCAGAGTAAGTTGTAGGCTTATGCTGCTAGCCATATCAAGTGTATTTTTCTTGAAAATGAATAGGTATTTGTTAAGCTGATGGAATCTAGTTTGTGGGTGTATGAATTTTTAAATAAATCCCATGATTATCGATATTCTGGTTAGCCGCAGTCTTCTGCGGAACAGTAAAATTCATATACTCAATTTATTAATTATTTGATAATCCTGAATTCATTAAAATATGAAAAATGATCTTAGATATAAATGTGCTTGTGAAGCTGATGAAAATTAATTCATGGGTGCTTACATTTATAGAAAGGCTCTGCACACACATCTGGCACGAGACCATTCAGAGTAGGTTGTAGGCTTATGTTGCCAGCCATAGGAAGTGTTTTTCTTGAAAATAAAGAGGTATTTGTTTAGCTGATGGAATCCAGTTTGTGGGTGTGTAAATTTTGTTTATAAATCCCTTGATTATCCATATTCTGGTTAGCCGCAGTCTTCGGTGGAACAGTACAAATCATATACTCAATTTATTAAGACCAGTTATTTGATAATGCTGAATTCATTGCAATATGTATTATTTTCTTAAAAATAAATGTGATTTAGAAGCTGATGAAATTTAGTCCATGGGTGCTTAAATTTATAGAAAAACCCAAAGTGATTGATATTCTGATGAGCTGCAGCCTTCTGCGGAGCAGTACAGATTATTTACCCAATTTATTAAATGCTTGATTATGTTGAAATCACTAAAATGTGAAATCCATTTTTCTAAAAAAAGTATTTGGTAAACTGATAAAATCCAGTTTATGGGTTCATGGGTTTTTAGAAAACTCAAAATTATTTATATTCTGATGAGCTGCAGTCTTCTGTGGAGCAGTAAAAATGATGTACTGAACTTATTAACTATCTGATAATGTTGAATTCCCACTTTTGAAAGAAATATTTAATGGGGTGGGTCTTAAGGCTGACTGCGGACATGCAGCTGCAGACGGACGCCGCGGCGGCCGGCAGGCGGCCGCCCCAGGTACGGCGACCGGCGAAACGCAGCCGCAGAACGGACGTAGCCCGCCCACGGCCGGACGGCCAGCCGCCGGCGAACCGCGGCGACACCAGCCTCCCACCATGGGCACCCCGCCCCGGCCATCAGCGCCAGGCACAGGCGACCCAGGAGCGCTAAAAGTGGGTTCAGGAATTAAGTAAGGGAGGAGGAAAAAAAGAACCTTGCATATATATATAAAGTATTGACATATTTGAAATTGATTAGCTGTTGAAACTTAGTGCAGATATGCATGAGTTTTCAGAAACATCCTTGAAAGAATATTGGTATGCTGCATAGGTACAGTCTTCTTCAGAGCAGTCGGTATAAATCATTTACACAATATATTTAGAATTTGATGGTGACCAATTCAAACTCTGTGAAACGTACCTAATGTGATGGGTCTTAGGGGCTGATTTTTGGTGATTTGTATTGGTTATTCTGGAAAATTGGTCAATTGGAACATTTTCTGCTTTTGGTCAAATATTGCCTTTAAGCAGGCTGATTGGGCAGATAATGCCCATTTTTTTACAAATTGATAATTTTAAATTTCAAACCTTCTGTCGGGATATGCCTATTTGCATGTGTCGTCATATTTTGGTTCTCATCCAAGTCGTTGCAAAGTGTGATACATAATTCGCAAGTTTCAAAATCTGATGTTGAATTGGAAACGTTCTGTCAAATTTTGCATTATTTATATCTGAAGGCTGACTTCTAGAATATTTTCGCTGAGTTTTCTGTGAACTTAACGGGCTTGGTGCCGTACGCTGGGGCGTGCAAGCTAACGGAAATTCGTGCCTCGAACGGTGGAGCGCTCCTTGCCCAGGGTTAGGTTTAGGGGCGCGCCGATGTCAGGGTCATATGGCGCCCATAACAAAATAATAAAACCACACACCGGGGTACTGCTAGGCCCAGTCAAGTTTAAAATGCGGGATAAGACACAGATAAAAACCGATGGATCTAGGGGGGTAGCCAGAATTTCGCTGGGGGGCGGCGCCCCGATAAAGGCCCCTGCGACAGCGCCATAAGGGATCTGATGGGTAAAAAGAGCCATGCTTGTTCTAGAATAGAGTGCTGAAGAGGGCTTAAGAGGGCTCGTCTGATATAAAATTTCAAATTTGGCCAATGAGCATAATGCGGGCGAGCCGCTCGTCGCGCGGCTCATGTCCTCAGAGGGGCTCCTCGGGCCCTCAGGGGTTGGGGTGACTGCCTCTGCCGCCCCTTGGCTACATCCCTGGATGGATCGATGGTAGAACAAATTAAAGAAAACAAAACGTGTCAAAGAGTTGGCAATAACAGTAGATCGTGCATTTCAGGGGCGGCTACCTCCAGGCGAGCAAGTAACATGAAAGTTAGCCTTGTTTACAAATAAAACAATATTATAAATGTCAGCAGTGCGGCGTTCTCCGAACAGCTCCTCCAGAGAAGCAGCCCCCGTCAGGTATATCGCCCTCTCAGTCTTGGAATCACGACAATCTACTAACACGTGTGCCACTGTGAGTCGCCCGTCGCAGCACGGGCACCCCAGCGGACCATCAACGCAGACGAGGTACGGCTGTGTCGCGTATGTGTGGCCCGTACTCAGCCTGGCGAGAATCTCCTCCTCTCTCCTGCACTGCGCACTGGCCGACGACCATACCCCAATTTGGGCTTCAGCACCCGTATTTTACTGCCCTTAGGGTGGTTCTCCCATGAGCGCTGCCACATATCCCGGACAAAGGCACGGATTTTCGGATAGCAGTCCGAAAATGGGATGCCTAAACCGGTTGGCACCAGACTCTGAGCATTGCAGCATATGCAATGCTTAAAGGGAATATGGCACCTTCATAACGACCTGATTTTAAATGAGATAGCCAAGCTGTAAAGCAAGTCGGAAAGCCCGGTACTCCATATATCACTTGTCTTGGAACTCGATATTTCCGTGGAAAAAAGCTAAAACCTACCTGACACCAACCCCTCATCAACCCCTCGCCGGGCGGCCATTGTTGTGAGCTGCTGGTGTGACGACATATGCTGACGTCACGATGAGCAACAGCCAATCGAAGCGCTTGAAGCATTTCAAGTATGGTAGTGGTTACCAGGTCATTACATCACCACAGGCAGGTATTTACTTATTTTCCTAGAGGAGTATTTTTAAAAACAAAATATTGAGCTTATTGAACATTTTTCAGAGAAATGATGAGTGGTTTTATTATTTTTGGCTAAAAGTTCGCCTAATTTCACTAAATACCATGATTCGACCAGGCATAAGTGTTGCCACCGGCAAAAAAGTGGGTGGGCCAGCCAAACTTCAACCTGATACTAACAAAAAACTTTCAATATCAGGACCAAAAACTGTTCGAATTTGGGCTCCTCGTTGCCTTCTGCAGCGGCTGGATATAAGAATGTCCGGCTTTCTCTCATTTTGATGGATTAGGAAATTTTTGGCCAAAAAGTGGGGGCCAGGACCCACTGGCCCCCCTTTTCCGACGCGTATGGACCAAGGTGCCACATTCCCTTCAAAGACAACGTTGCACCTTTATAACGTGATTTAACACGCGCATTGACGGGGGTCTGAGCCACCTTCGCTTTGGCGAGGGGGGCGGGTACCCGCCCCCTAAGATCTCGAGAACCACGGTAGGTAGCGAAGAACGGTAAACGGCGTTGGGTAGCCCATCCACTTCTCCATTGAAAATAGTTGAACCATTTTTTGTCAGGTCACATTTAAGGTCACGAGAGGTCAAGACATACAGTCATAGGGATAACATGTAAATTAAGTTTTTTTGGCCATTACGTCTGAACAAGTAAAGATAAAGCAAAACGAATTGAACGATATGAATCCTCCCAGCAAGCAGCCGAATCGAATGGTATATAATTTGACCTTGCTAGGTCAAATCAAGGATCTGTCCTGACCTGAGGTTAGGTCAGGGTCGAGTTATATAAAATGCAAAAATGGCGGCGCTACGCGCCGCCGTTTTTTCTACTGTCTCCAAAAACCCGAAGGGAGGGGGGGCGGGTATCCGCCCTCCGTCAATGCGCGTGTTAACTGAGATAGCCAAGCTGTAAAGGGTGCCGGGAAACCCGTTATTCAATATATCATTTATATCATTTATATTTATCAATATATCATCACAGAAAAAAATGTTGCCACACAAATGATCTGATTAGTTAGAGTTTGCAGATATATTACATTCTGTGTTAGTCAGAATCGGTGCGGTTATGGAACGCTTTGAAAGGAAGTAAAACACCCTTTTGTGGAAATCTCCCAATACAAATTCCATGCCTCCAGTGGGGCTGGGCGCGGGGCGGCAGACGAATAATTTCATCACCAGTAAAAATAAATCGCCCCAGGACAGTGTATTGTGCCCCCTTGACTAAATCATTCCGGGTAGGGTCCTGAGACTAATCGTAAGGTCACTCCAAAACTGATACTTTGGGCCCTCGTAACAAACAATTTTGGACCGCTCCGAGATAAACTACAGCCCCCGGGATAAACGATTTAAAACCACTCAGACTAGCTCTTGAGAACCCCCGAGACCAACTTTCGGGACATCCAGACCAGCTCTTCTGCGGACCTAAACTAACTCGTGGGACCCCAGCCCAACTTGTGGGCCACTTAACCAGTGGCGGATCCAGGAATACATTGAGGGGCTGCAGGCTCAAACCTCCTCCGCAATTTGCTCAAAACGGAATCTAACTATGCATTTATTATAAGCACATATTTGGGTTCGAGCGCCCTCCACCTTTGTATCCGCCACTGCCTTGGCCAATATCTGGGTGGCGTTTGAGCTTCCCATCAACGCCCATCTGACATCAAAGAGAGCCGCCTTGCAGTGCTTAATCCTATCCCAAAGGGAAGCGGCCACGCCCTCGCCCACCCCCTTGGATCTCCACCTGAGAACCCCCAAGTTAATGGCGGACACAGGGACATACGTGAATCGAAGGAGGCAGATGCCTCCATCGCCCATCGGCGCTCCCTGAAACGGTCACTGCAGCCCTAAAAGGCTGATGGCGCCTCCTGATATGTCACTTCCCCCAGGATGCGAAAATCGGCGCCCAATGATAATATTTGGAGCCCACCTGGTGAGTTGTCGACCAGAAAAGGCGCGCCTGGTCTAGATGACACCCCACGTTGGGGAAGGGAAGGCACCCCCCTTACAGGAGGGTGCCCCTCCCTCCGAATGCCAATCCTGGATCTGCCTATGTTCAAGGGAAGCCGGGCATACACAGATCCAGGGGCAAAGAAGGCATGTGCTCATCCCTCCCGAACGACACTTGATGCCCCCTGAAATGGTCACGGCGCCCCCTGAAAGGCCGGTGTCCCCCCTCCCTGAAATTTTACTTCCTACTCCCCTCTTCAGGATGCATAAATCGGCCCCCGCCGCCGAAAGGTTTTGCGCCCACTTGAAAGTTTTTCCCGGCCAAAAGTGTCGCACCCTAGTCCCGATGCCCCCCCTGATTGATAATCATGAACCTGTTTATGTACAAGGGGTGCTAGGCATACGCGGATCCAGGGGGAAGTTGCGCCTTGAGATGGTCACGGTGCCTCTACGAAATGATCACGGCGCCCCCTGAAACGTCGGTGTCCCCCTCCTGAAATGTCTCTTCCTACTCCCCTCCTCAGGATACGAAAATCAGCGCCCACAGATAACTTAGGTAACCATTTTATAGATTTAGTCGGCCAGAAGTGGCATCCCCTGGTCTGGATGGCGCCTCCAGGGAAGGCGCCTTCCCCCGATGGCCAGTCCTGGATCTGTCTGTGTTCAAGGGGGGCTAGACATACGCAGATCCTGGGGGCAAAGGGGAAGGTGTCCCTCCCTCTCGAGCGACCCTTGGTGCCCCCTGGAATAGTCACGGCACCCCTCAAACGTCGATGTCCCCCCCCTGAAACGTCGCTTCACACCCCCTCAGGATGCAAAAATCAGCACCTGCCGATAGAATTTTGCACCCACGTAATAGCTTTCCCGGTCAAAAGTGGCGCTGAAAAAAGAAGATCGGAAGTCCAGATAGCTCCGCCCTCAGAAGCTGCTCACCCCCCCCCTCCCCGACGATCGGCAATTCTAGATCCGCCTGTGGGAAACGCTACGCAGGCGGATGGAGGGATCTAGTCCCCCTGGAAAATATCAGGTTCGTTATAATAACTACAGAGCCGGGGGGCTGCTACGAGGCAGGAGCGAGAAAAGCGAGAAAGGTCCCCAATAAAGTCCTGAATTCGCCATCGCCCTACGACCAACATTTGGGCGGCACTTGGTTCCCCATTCAACTTCCGAAACACCCATCAGACCTCGCGTGGGAACAATGTCGGTTCATTTGCAGTGTTTTGGCTCAGTCCAAAGGAGTCCTCGCCCCATCACCATTGCCCCTGGGTTTGTCTTTGAACTGAGAAATTCCAATGACGTTGAAAAAATAGATCCTGATAATCCCGTCTTCGATACCAGTAACCCGGGATCCTGGGAAAAATCCCAAGGGTATGAACAAATCCCAATACCAATGAATTTCTACTAGCACAAAGGCGTATGTTGCTCTACAGAGCAGAAATGTATCTTTGTGCGGTATGCCCTTCTAAATATGTAAAAAAATATTTATTATCATACTTAAGAGCTTAAATCTTTTCATGAATACAAAATTGGTGCTCCAGAAATGCAACTACCTAGTACCTACTGTTTACCTTTAGGATGGTAAACAGTAGGAACTGAATTCCCTTTATTCCTCGTGTGAAAACGGCTATTATGACGTCATATGATTACATTTTCTCACGTAACTGGACCAAGTACCACCAAAGTGCATACAACCACCAGCGGACCTCACGCTTGGAGGAATACAAATGAAAGGTGCCATATAGGAATTTGGTGGTGTTTATTACATCATTTATTTAGGCTTTTCATAAAATGACGTTATCAAAAATTACACTGTCTTTGATAAGTTTTCATAGCGATACATGATTTATGACTCTCGCATGACCTAAGAGCGAAAACAGAAAGGACATAAATTTTTTTAAATATGATATTTTCAGCAAAAATCCATATATGACGTCACTATATATGCGTGTAAGGTGCATATAGTTATTGAAAACACTTTTGAAGGTAAGTTTTTAGTCGTGATGTTAATGGTGTAGTTTATATTACGCTTTCTGGGCAGTAGGCTTTTTCGAGTGTATGTATGTACATCCATACAAGTAGGTATCTGAAAATGTTAAATTTTCGCCGTTATAAATTAGCAACGCATTTCACACTAAGTATCGCTGATGAGGTATTAAGAAATTGTACCCATGACCAAAAAATTACATCAGGTCACGTAAGGTCAACGAGTTATGACGTAATTTCTTAACTCATGTAAGGCGATTCTGTTCTTTTAAAAGGAGGCTGAAAAAACCAAGGTGTCACTCGGCTTCTGGAAGAGATAGATCAAGTTTCTGAACGAGTTTTTTTACAAAGTTATTGGAACGGTAAGTCTGTTTTCTTCCATTTTGAGTTTAGGTCAATACCAAGGCCACCAAACGTCATGGTTAAAAAACTCTTGACTAAAATTTTGACTATAACTTTTGAACAAAACAAGATACAATCTCAAATTTGGTATCGGGGCCACTGCCCCCAGTCCAAAAGTTGGGGGACAGCCACCCCCTGCCCCCGTTCTTGCACTTATGGTCCGGCGATAATTTACAACGAAAGCCGAGAGACGCCAAATTTTGCACCTCACTAGATCCCCTAAACTCTGTTTCAAGCCATTCATGCTGCTAAAAATTTAGGAGTGGTTTATTCCTTACTGCATTCAAAAGATACAACATTTTAAACGCAAAATTAATTACAAAACACTCACAAAAGCCCTCCCTGAGTTTCATACAGGTGGCGGCACCAAAGCATCTGCGAGACTTGTGGCCCATCTGAAACTTAAACTCACTCTCACCGGATTTGGGCTCATTGTAACCCTCCGCACTTGCTGGTTACACAATGTCCTGTTATTCCCGTATTGGCTGAGGTCCGGAAATGTCTCGATGAAAGGTGGGGGGGGGGGAGAGGCCATCCCTCTTGCCCCTTATTCTGACGCTCATGACTGGTGCTGGCCGTTAGGTTCGTGGAGGGGTAGTGGAGGGGAGGCGTAAGAATCGTGCGTTCAAAAAAAGGTGCGGTCAGTAAGCACTGTTTATTTGTTTATTTATTTATTTGACTTACACGGCATCTCCACTATTCATGTGGCTATTCTGAAGCCGGTCGTAATGAAGATGAGGGACATAAATGACAACTTAAGCAAAAACACACTGTAGGATAAGGATAAGGATAGGATGGTTGATGGGGAAGGACAAGGATTACCCACGGGGAGGGTCGCCGCAGGCGCCGCGCTCAACCCATGGGGTGAGGTAATGGGACTTGATGAAGGGATCCGGTGAAAAAAACAAGGAAAACAACAAACAAGGCGTGACGATGACGGTGATGATGAATAATTCTCGTTCTTTTCGGCTGGTCTCTCTTTTCGTTCTTGTGCTGTTGGCTGTCACATCTGGGAGTGTCGCATTTCTTGTTTCGTCGGCTGGTGACTGGGTTTGCGCTGATGTCGTGACATGTCGTTTGGGAATCGTTAATGTCCTGGGTCGTTTTTCCGCTCTTAATCGTTCTCGGTACGCACACACTGGTCGATTGTTAGTTATCGCTTGTACATGTTTTTTCTCTTGCTGCTGGTTCCTGTTCTTTCAGTTCTTCCACGGCTTATGTTATTAATGCACGGCACATTGGTTCTGTTCACTGAGGGGTCTAGGCAAAAAACACTGTGACTCAGTAAAGGACGGGCTACACCGCACACTTTCTACCTACGTTTATTGTTTTTGTTTTTCACTCTTAACTAGTTTTTACGTTTCTTCGCCACCAAAAACAAAGTTGACACAACTAAAATGCATTGGACTAGACACACTGCGCAGGAAACGGGAAAACGAGAGATAAAAACGTAGTAAAAAAGGCGTCCCTAGAAGGAAAACCATAGTAAAGAAGGGTATTCTCTGGAATTTAAAGAAGAAAAATTAGAAATATTTCAATTTCATTTCGTTTTTCTTTGCATTTGCATAGTTGTTTGAGTGTGGCGCAAATTTTCTGGTCATTGCTGGAGTGATAAAGGTGTTAAATGGTCATTTCATTAAAGATGACAAACATTCTGCTAATACGTTTGTAAATCAGGAAGATCAATAAGTGACGTTTGGCAAGTAGTATGTACGGGGGCTGTCTAAAAGGAGATGTATCCTGGGGAGCTAAGGCAGCCAGATGGCGCCATAGCTCCCTAACATTCCCATTGTATGCTAGGGACGGGTCACACCGCGGGCGCAGCGGCTCCCGCGCCCTGGCGAAATCCCGTTCCAAAGGGCGACGCAGACATGCTCGTGGACGCCAAGCAGGTCCGTCTCCAGGACTTCCGATCGGGGGAGGGGAATAGCGGGCTGGAGGGGTGGGCGCTTGGACCAAGGGAGAGCCACTGGTCAATGCAAGCTGTTAGATGGCACGGGGGGGTGAGATGGGAAGTGGCGTTTCAGGAGTTGCCGGGGTGGCTTTGTTAGATGGCGCGGGGGGGATGAGATGGGAAGTGGCGTTTCAGGAGTTGCCGGGGTGGCTTTGTTAGATGGCGCGGGGGGGTGAGATGGGAAGTGGCGTTTCAGGAGTTGCTGGAGTGGCTTTTTAGATGGCGCAGGGGGGGTGAGATGGGAAGTCGCGTTTCAGGAGTTGCTGGAGTGGCTTTTTAGATGGCGCAGGGGGATGAGATGGGAAGTGGCGTTTCAGGAGTTGCCGGGGTGGCTTTGTTAGATGGCGCGGGGGGGTGAGATGGGAAGTGGCGTTTCAGCAGTTGCCGGGGTGGCTTTGTTAGATGGCGCGGGGGGTGAGATGGGAAGTGGCGTTTCAGGAGTTGCTGGAGTGGCTTTTTTAGATGGCGCAGGGGGGTGAGATGGGAAGTGGCGTTTCAGGAGTTGCTGGAGTGGCTTTTTTAGATGGCGCAGGGGGTGAGATGGGAAGTGGCGTTTCATGAGTTGCCGGGGTGGCTTTGTTAGATGGCGAGGGGGTGAGATGGGAAGTGGCGTTTCAGGAGTTGCCGGGGTGGCTTTGTTAGATGGCGCGGGGGGATGAGATGGGAAGTGGCGTTTCAGGAGTTGCTGGAGTGGCTTTTTAGATGGCGCAGGGGGTGAGATGGGAAGTGGCGTTTCATGAGTTGCCGGGGTGGCTTTGTTAGATGGCGCGGGGGGGGTGAGATGGGAAGTGGCGTTTCAGGAGTTGCCGGGGTGGCTTTGTTAGATGGCGCGGGGGGTGAGATGGGAAGTGGCGTTTCAGGAGTTGCCGGGGTGGCTTTGTTAGATGGCGAGGGGGGTGAGATGGGAAGTGGCGTTTCATTGAGTTGCCAGGGTTGCTTTGTTAGATGGCGCGGGGGGATGAGATGGGAAGTGGCGTTTCAGGAGTTGCTGGAGTGGCTTTTTAGATGGCGCAGGGGGGTGAGATGGGAAGTGGCGTTTCAGGAGTTGCCGGGGTGGCTTTGTTAGATGGCGCGAGGGGGGTGAGATGGGAAGTGGCGTTTCATGAGTTGCCGGGGTGGCTTTGTTAGATGGCGCGGGGGGGGTGAGATGGGAAGTGGCGTTTCAGCAGTTGCCGGGGTGGCTTTGTTAGATGGCGCGGGGGGGGTGAGATGGGAAGTGGCGTTTCAGCAGTTGCCGGGGTGGCTTTGTTAGATGGCGCGGGGGGGATGAGATGGGAAGTGGCGTTTCAGGAGTTGCTGGAGTGGCTTTTTAGATGGCGCAGGGGGTGAGATGGGAAGTGGCTTTTCAGGAGTTGCCGGGGTGGCTTTGGTAGATGGCGCGGGGGGTGAGATGGGAAGTGGCGTTTCAGGAGTTGCCGGGGTGGCTTTGTTAGATGGCGCGGGAGGGGTGAGATGGGAAGTGGCGTTTCAGGAGTTGCCGGGGTGGCTTTGTTAGATGGCGCGGGGGGGTGAGATGGGAAGTGGCGTTTCAGGAGTTGCCGGGGTGGCTTTGTTAGATGGCGCGAGGGGGTGAGATGGGAAGTGGCGTTTCAGGAGTTGCCGGGGTGGCTTTGTTAGATGGCGCGGGGGGATGAGATGGGAAGTGGCGTTTCAGGAGTTGCTGGAGTGGCTTTTTTAGATGGCGCAGGGGGAGGGTGAGATGGGAAGTGGCGTTTCAGGAGTTGCCGGGGTGGCTTTGTTAGATGGCGCGGGGGGGGTGAGATGGGAAGTGGCGTTTCAGGAGTTGCCGGGGTGGCTTTTTTAGATGGCGCAGGGGGGTGAGATGGGAAGTGGCGTTTCAGGAGTTGCCGGGGTGGCTTTGTTAGATGGCGCGGGGGTGAGATGGGAAGTGGCGTTTCAGGAGTTGCTGGAGTGGCTTTTTTAGATGGTGCGGGAGGGTGAGATGGGAAGTGGCGTTTCAGGAGTTGCCGGGGTGGCTTTGTTAGATGGTGCGGGAGAGTGAGATGGGAAGTGGCGTTTCAGGAGTTGCTGGAGTGGCTTTGTTAGATGGCGCGGGGGGGTGAGATGGGAAGTGGCGTTTCATGAGTTGCCGGGGTGGCTTTGTTAGATGGTGCGGGAGGGTGAGATGGGAAGTGGCGTTTCAGGAGTTGCCGGGGTGGCTTTGTTAGATGGCGCGAGGGGGGTGAGATGGGAAGTGGCGTTTCAGGAGTTGCCGGGGTGGCTTTGTTAGATGGCGCGGGGGGTGAGATGGGAAGTGGCGTTTCATGAGTTGCCGGGGTGGCTTTGTTAGATGGCGCGAGGGGGGGTGAGATGGGAAGTGGCGTTTCAGGAGTTGCCGGGGTGGCTTTGTTAGATGGCGCGAGGGGGGTGAGATGGGAAGTGGCGTTTCAGGAGTTGCCGGGGTGGCTTTGTTAGATGGCGCAGGGGGGTGAGATGGGAAGTGGCGTTTCAGGAGTTGCCGGGGTGGCTTTGTTAGATGGCGCGGGGGGTGAGATGGGAAGTGGCGTTTCAGGAGTTGCTGGAGTGGCTTTTTTAGATGGCGCAGGGGGAGGGTGAGATGGGAAGTGGCGTTTCAGGAGTTGCCGGGGTGGCTTTGTTAGATGGCGCGGGGGGTGAGATGGGAAGTGGCGTTTCAGGAGTTGCCGGGGTGGCTTTGTTAGATGGCGCGGGGGGTGAGATGGGAAGTGGCGTTTCAGGAGTTGCTGGAGTGGCTTTTTTAGATGGTGCGGGAGGGTGAGATGGGAAGTGGCGTTTCAGGAGTTGCCGGGGTGGCTTTGTTAGATGGTGCGGAGGGGGTGAGATGGGAAGTGGCGTTTCAGGAGTTGCCGGGGTGGCTTTGTTAGATGGCGCGGGGGGTGAGATGGGAAGTGGCGTTTCATGAGTTGCCGGGGTGGCTTTGTTAGATGGCGCGGGGGGGTGAGATGGGAAGTGGCGTTTCAGGAGTTGCCGGGGTGGCTTTGTTAGATGGCGCGAGGGGGGTGAGATGGGAAGTGGCGTTTCAGGAGTTGCCGGGGTGGCTTTGTTAGATGGCGCGGGGGGGTGAGATGGGAAGTGGCGTTTCATGAGTTGCCGGGGTGGCTTTGTTAGATGGCGCGAGGGGGTGAGATGGGAAGTGGCGTTTCAGGAGTTGCCGGGGTGGCTTTGTTAGATGGCGCGGGGGGGTGAGATGGGAAGTGGCGTTTCAGGAGTTGCCGGGGTGGCTTTGTTAGATGGCGCGCAGGGGGGTGAGATGGGAAGTGGCGTTTCATGAGTTGCCGGGGTGGCTTTGTTAGATGGCGCAGGGGGGTGAGATGGGAAGTGGCGTTTCATGAGTTGCCGGGGTGGCTTTGTTAGATGGCGCGGGGGGTGAGATGGGAAGTGGCGTTTCATGAGTTGCCGGGGTGGCTTTGTTAGATGGCGCGGGGGGGTGAGATGGGAAGTGGCGTTTCAGGAGTTGCCGGGGTGGCTTTGTTAGATGGCGCGGGGGGGTGAGATGGGAAGTGGCGTTTCAGGAGTTTGCCGGGGTGGCTTTGTTAGATGGCGCGGGGGGTGAGATGGGAAGTGGCGTTTCATGAGTTGCCGGGGTGGCTTTGTTAGATGGCGCGGGGGGTGAGATGGGAAGTGGCGTTTCAGGAGTTGCCGGGGTGGCTTTGTTAGATGGCGCGGGGGGGGGTGAGCTGGGAAGTGGCGTTTCAGGAGTTGCCGGGGTGGCTTTGTTAGATGGCGCGGGGGGTGAGATGGGAAGTGGCGTTTCATGAGTTGCCGGGGTGGCTTTGTTAGATGGCGCGAGGGGGGTGAGATGGGAAGTGGCGTTTCAGGAGTTCCCGGGGTGGCTTCAAGGAGCGCAAAGCTCGGGATCGGGCCGGCCCATTCCACAAGATCCATGTTTGGCAGGGCATCCCTACTTATATTCTTATTGAGCACAGGCAGACCCAAGGGCAAAGGCCGAGGTCAACTCCATGGCACGATCAATACGCTAATTTGGCAGATATATATTTGTGAAATAAGTCCAGAAAGAGGTGATGAGAACGTAAACAACAAACAAAACGAAAAAGGCTCAAAACAAAACAACAAATAAATAGTGAAACAGCGAAAAAGCGAAACTAAAAAAACAAAAATCGGGATTAAAGGGAATGTTGCAAGGCATGCCCATGGTCGGGCACCACGATGAAAGGGAACGTGGGCCTCCTGGTGCAATCTGACTGGCTGGCTGTTAGGGGCGTTATGTATTCAACAAATGAATTTTGCCTTACATCTGTTGAAAAATGGCTAATAAGCCTAATATTTCGTTTTTTTATTCTCCTCTGTTAGGGGTAACAAACTACAAATCGGCATGATGCCATATCACCGTAATATCTGGTAATGTTACGTGCAGCGATCAGCTTATAAAGGGATTCATTCAGGCCATAAACGAACACCAGCAATATAAGACGTTTTTAGCTAAGAGAGGCTGCTTTTGGGACACAAAAGGACCAAGGCGCGATCAAGTTATGTTTTTTTCTCGATATATCAAAATATATTTCTTGGCTGGAACTGGGGCATTCCACGTCATCTCAGCACACGCGATGGTCGACCTTTACACCCTGATGCCTTCGATTTTCTTCAAACTCTGTCCATGGGTTTATCGGTAGGCCAGTAAACGCCTGTGATATTTTCGGTTGCTAGGTGCAACAGTGCAGCTGTTATAGCCTTGGATAAATTTTTACACTTTGCCCGCGCAGTACTTTCTTCTAAAGTATTTCACCAAATCAAAATGATGCTAAATGGCTCAAATAATACATCAAAATGTTTGACACCAGCAAATTAACACAACGGTGATGGTTTTAAACATATAATGTATACTGGAAAAGTTATAATCATTACAAAATTTAAGTAGTTTTGAAAATGTGTTCTTGAGCATGGATTTGAAAACTGACGGCGGTAGGTAGAAGGGCACGTCTCAGAGTAAAGGTGTGCTGGTTGACCAGTTCAAAATTCTCATAATGCTATCTCGGAATTTTCATATTAAGAAGATGGAATTCATATTCATAAGATGGGTTTTTGGTCACTCCATCACAAGTCTATGGGGAAAAATAAAGTGTTCTTGTTCAGTCAATACGGGGGTAGATCAACTTGAAAGCTATCACACCATGAAATCATAGCACACCTGACCATCTTGCTGGATGTTTGAGCATCTGACCTCTCGGAGGTTACGTTAGGCCACCTGAGCAGACTTCTATTCTTTTGTCAATAGCTTTGCACTGAATTGAGACAGATCTTTCATTCGTGTTTTATTGTGCTTATACTGTTACAGGGAGTCCATTGATGTGCAACACGGTCATACCAGGTCACCGTGTGACC
The DNA here is from genome assembly GCA_034440635.1 of Lepas anatifera. Classification (NCBI taxonomy): domain Eukaryota; kingdom Metazoa; phylum Arthropoda; class Thecostraca; family Lepadidae; genus Lepas; species Lepas anatifera. The sequence goes on from JAOTON010001628.1 coordinate 1,927,129, forward strand.
CTGGCCTAGACATGGTCACACTAAACAGCAATCTATTCGCCGGCAATGAGAGGACTCCATTGATGCTGAAATATTTGTTCTCGCTCCGCTCAGAAAAAAAATATGTACGGTAAAATATGCAATGCCCTGTAGGAAGGTTATGAAACCTTCTTTGGCCTCTGTCGGCCTCAATATTGGTCAGACCTAAAACCAGTCAGGATATCATATCCTTGTCTCATCAAGAGTTTTCGAACATCGCCTGTAATTATTCTTAAGTTTTTTTTCCAGGAAGTGAAATACGGAGGGGGAGCAAAACACGACCCCCACAGCGGCACGCTTCATGCCCGGGACCCAGCGGAGCGCCAGTTAAAGTGACCTCCTATAAATACGTCAAAATAAGAGATACAATGTTCTATCTAGAATGTGCACCAGACAGAATAAGCCTCAGTTTGATTTAGCTATGAGCAACTGCACTGTGGGCAGCATGAGATGCGCAGTGTTTTTTCTGCCCTACGTCGTAGGCAGCAAAAACCCCTCCTCATCAGCTTAGGGGAACATAACTTCAATCGCTTAAAGCATTATGAACACTGCTTTACGAAACGTTTTGACGTGCTCCATGGTATCATCATCACCTGGGCAAGTAGCGGAGGAGTGCTTGGTCATTTGGGAGACTTGAATGGTCACCACCCATCCTGGGGCAGCGCCACGTCAAACCGTAGAGGTGAAATTATATATGACGCAATAGGTTCTCAAAATTTAGTTATCCTAAATAACGGCGCACCAACCCGCCAAGCAACGCAAAGCGGACATTCAGACTCAGCCATTGATATTTCGTGCTGCACGCCTAGAATTGCGTCACTGTTTACCTGGGATGTCGAAGACAACCCAGGCATGAGCGATCACCTCCCAATCAAAATTGATATCCCCCAAGGAGCACTCGACCGCGTTGATCTTTTTACCCCTTCCTGGAGTCTAAAACGAGCGGACTGGACAAAATTTGAGGCAGAGGTCGACCTCACACTGGTCACCGAAGGCGACCCACACTCGGCAGACATTGAATTAGTACTAAGAGCCATAAGCTCAGCAGCATCATTAGCAATACCAAAAACCAGAGGACCCCGAAAGAAAAACGGAGCCCCATGGTGGAACGCAGAGACGGCACACGCCAAAGCTCAAATGATAAGAGCCCGCAAGGCATATGAGAGGAGGGCACACAGCCCTACTCGATGTGCACTTCGGGCAGCAAAAGAACACTTTCAAAACACGTGCAAGCGGGTTAAAAAGGACAGTTTCAACTCTTTTGTCTCCAAATTCAACCGCTTCACTCCCACCACCCAAGTTTGGAAAACCATCAGAGCTTTCTCTGCAAAGCGACCACCCCGTGGACCCTTCCCTCAACTAAAAATAGCTGGCCAACCCATCACCGAACCTAAGGAAGTCATGGATAAATTTGCTGATCTTTACGCCAGTGTTGCAGCTAATAATTCATACAGCCAGCGCTCCAAAGACCAGGCAGAATGGTGCAAAAAGCACACATTCATCAATTATGGTAATCGAGAGTACTATAACGTACCATTTACAATGACCGAGCTAAATTATGCCATTGGCAAGTGCGGAAACACTGCAGTGGGCCCTGACGAAATTCACTACTCTTTCTTCAGGCACCTCAGCCAAACAGCACTAAAGTACCTGCTTTCGGCCATTAACAACATGTTCCTTAGCGACTCTTTCCCCACATCGTGGCGAGAGAGTATTATCATTCCCCTTCCAAAACCTGGCAAAGAAAAAACAGACCCAAAAGGATATCGCCCAATTTCGCTTACTAGCTGTGCTAGCAAGCTTGTCGAGCGCATGGTAAACGTTAGACTTCACGAGATCCTCGAAAAGAAACTTGATGCTATGCAATCAGGCTTCCGGCGCGGGCGAGCCACCACTGACAATTTGGTGAAACTGATCAGTGACATTCAGAATGGCTTCTACAAAAAAGCAAGTAACAATAGCTGCATTCCTAGACATTAAATCGGCGTTCGATCGCGTATAAAAAGACGCCCTCTTGTATAAATTAAGCAAGCTAGGAGTTCGCGGCCACCTTGCAAAATTTATTGAAAACTTCCTCAAGGACCGAAATTTCAAAGTCCGTTGTGGCACCACATACTCCTACCTGGCAACCCAAGACCAAGGCACACCCCAGGGTAGCGTTCTGTCCCCCACCCTCTTTCTAGTAATGATCAATGATCTCTTCGCCAAAAAGCTACCGCCTGGAATAAATTACTCCCTTTTTGCGGACGATGTCGCTATTTGGAAATCCACTGCAATAGATACCAGGCGGTATAATGAGCCAGAATTTCAACATGCAACTACGCAGTTGCAGGATAGCTTAAACGACATCGATAATTGGTGTAGTTTAATGGGTCTATCACTCTCGGCGGAAAAATCATCAGTCGTTGTCTTTGCCAGAGCGCATTCCAGACACGACCCTCCACGGCTCCAAATCTCGGGTAAACCTATTGAATGCACCAATAGCTTCAAATTCTTGGGCGTCACCCTTGATTCCCGATTGAGTTTCAATGAGCATATCACCAAAGTCGTCTCTAGCTGTCAAAAGCGAGTCAACATTCTCCGCATGCTCGGCGGCACAAGAGTATGGCGGGGATCGAAAGACCCTGCTTATGCTCTACAAGTCCCTGATACGGTCCATTCTCGAATATAATTCGTTCGTTTTTGACTCGACGAACAAGACCAATAAACTAAAGCTAGAGCGAGTCCAAAATGCTAGTATCCGGGCAGCCACAGGCGCGCTCTCAGAATCCCCCATCACCAGCCTGCTAACTGATAGCGGGCTATGCCCACTGCAGACAGGACGCGACGCCCAGCTTATTTCTTACTATATTAAGGTCCAATCCACCGAAAACCACCCGGCAACACAATGTTTCACCCATCCCAGACGAGCAAATAAAGCCACTCTACAGAAGTGACCCCCATTTAAACACAGAGTAGCGAAAACCCTGGAAAGCCTTAATCTTGCACTGCCAGCAACAATAGGCAAACCCCCACTCTCCCGCTTCTGGACTCGGAAAGAGCCCAGAGTTGAATTTCTTTTCAATTCCCGTAAAACGGAATTCTCAGAGGAAGAAGTCTCCCAGAAATTCCTAGAGTTCCGATCTTGTAACGCGGACAAGACTTTTATATTTACAGACGGCTCCAAAATAGGCGAAAAAGTAGGCCTCGGCATCTGGGGGCAAAATATTTGCCTACAGAAAAGACTTCCGGACAACTGCTCTATCTTCACAGCCGAGGCTGTTGCCATCCTAGATGCATTAGCCATAATCAGAACCCAAAATATCAACTCAGCCGTCATCTGTTCAGACTCTAAATCTGTCCTGCAGGCCGTCAGTAACGCAGTCAACCCCAGCCACCACGTTATAGCAGATATTCAGAAAGGTATCGATGATACCCCTGATGTCTCTTTTCTTTGGATCCCGGGCCACTGCAAAATTCAAGGGAATTAAAAGGCCGATGAGCAGGCAAAAAAGTCCCTAGAACTTAGAGAGATCGCACCCTTAATGTGGTCTGGAGATGATAGCAAAGCTCTCCTCCAGGACAGTATCCGGAAGCAAATTCAAAATAACTGGACCACAAACCACAGCGCCCATCTATTCTATATCAAGCCTAACATCGGCTACTGGCCCAGTTCCAACCAAAAGAGTCGCCGGCGCGAGGTTATTCTAACCAGACTCAGAAATGGACACACAAAATTAAATGCCTATTGGAACGCGGGTACCTGTGGTACCTGCGACGCAATGGAGAATCCCTATCACATTCTTATCAATTGTCCCCAGCACAATACCCATCGGCAACCCATGCTAGATTACTGCCGAATCCAAAACATCCCTGTAGACCTAAAAACTCTGCTCGGTAACGACCATCCTGAGCTACTCGAAAAACTCTTTACATTTCTAAAGGACTCTGGGCTAGAGAAGTTTCTATAAATCACCCCTCCCATTATATGATGGAGAGTGCATGGTGCACCCCCAAAGTAGGACTTGCCTATTTTCAAATTAACCATCCATGTCATAGATGATCCACTGCAAAATTTAAGCAATAGTTGTTTAACCTTTAAATGGTATATCGTAGGCTAAGGATAGGTTATGTTAGGCTAGCTTTGAAATCAGGTTAGGTTAAATAGGTTATATTTCTTCACCGCAGTGATACCTTTCACTGCGGCTCTATGCTAACCACACTCATACTCTTACTAACAATCTAACTGTCCTCTCACACTTCTCTTTTTCTCTGCGCGGCGGCTGCCCAGCCGGAGAGGGGAGCTGCAACCTCACCTCCGGGTTGCAGGGTAAATTCGCGGCACCCTGGCCAGGTGTTTAGCGCAGTTTCTAAAATATGAAAATTATTGATTTAACGGAGGATTTCGAGTAACGTAGACAAGCGGACATCAGTAGCTGACACACAAAATTCTAAATTCTAAATTCCAAATTCTAAATTTAAGCTCTTCAACCATAGAGATAACCTTTGCACTCTGCGGGTCTAATTTTATAAAAAGAACTCCCTTGGCATGGCTATGCCATTGCCACGACAGTCCATTCGCAAGCTGAAACATCTTGCAACCCATTACGTGAAATAACTTACATTGCTTTAACAGACTAACGTAGCTTGCCCTCACGCAAAATTCTAAAATTCTCCCACACACTCCTTTAGAGGCAGGCAAAGGTGCTATGCACAGAACGCCTTATAAAAAGCCTTTGACTTGACTTGGTCATTTGTGGACACTCAGTAGCTGACACACAAAATTCTAAATTCTAAATTTAAGGTCTTCAACCACAGCGATGACAGTCGTCCATTCGCACTCTGCGGGTCCAAACTTTTAAAAGAACTCCCTTGGCTTGGCGTTTTGTCATTGCCACGACCGTCCATTTGCAAGCTGAAAACATCTTGCAACCCATTACTTGAAATAACTTCCATTGCTTTGTAGACAAACGTAGCTTGCCCTCACGCAAAAATTCAAAATTTTCCCTCACACTTCTTTAGAGGCGGGCAAAGGTGCTATGCACAGAACGCCTTATAAAAAGCCTTAAGTAAGTAAGTTGGTCATTTGTGACGGGTAATTACTGTACCTGAGTTATTATGCACTTGCAAACAAATAACCTCCGTTGTAGGCTTTAGTCTCATTACTTTTAACACGTGCTCGTAAAAGTGCTGGTATCAGTTTTCAGAACAAGGGCTGAAGAAATTGTTTTTAACGAACTTACCGGTTAGACTCTTCTCTATGCCAGGATTTTTCATACAGTAACTACAATCGCTGAAACAGGGAGTAAAAACAACAAAACTGACACAAAAGAATGCATTTTGTCAACGCCCAGCCTCTTACTCCATCCGCAATCATCTTCAGGTTTAAGGTCACGGCGTCTGAGGTAAAGGGAGAAGCAGACGTACCCTGGGCGGGGTGAACTGTGATATAATGCGCTAGTCGTCTCACGATGAGAGGGGATGCGTGACTCAGTGGCAGAGAACCTGCCTTCTGAGCTCTAGGTCCCGGGTTCATGTCCCGGCAGAGGCTCTGAAAAAGTTTATGATTCCCCAAATCCCCCAACAGGGAGATAGTTGATGACGCCGTATAACCCTGGCAGTTGGTGCGTCCTTAAACCCCAGAAATCATGATATCATGCTTGGAAACAAATACATGCGGTTCTTATTTTTATCTTGATATTGACGGAGACTTTAACTCCTGAGTGTTACACTTAGCGACCTAAAAATGTCACAGCCGTGTTGTGGGCTGCCGATAATCTCATGCGCAAAGCTGAATAAATATCGGAGAGATGGTGGTGTTCTGAAATGTCGTGGAATGCCTAAACTAAGACTAAAGCAAGTCATCGGAGTTTATAATTGTCAGTACCAAAGTCATGTGTAGCACGCAGGTTTTAAAGAGGTCCAGGCAGGAAAAGCTTGTTCGCGCAGCATACTCAGTGGGCCTTGAGCAAGGGGCTGCTCTCCCAGAGTCACCTCATACCACGTAACCACGAAGGCGAGAAGGTCGTCAGCGGGGGAGGGGGGAATTATTTTGTTTTCTCCACGAACGGGACAAATGAAATATGGATATGAAGTGGTTTCTCGGGATGTGCTATCAAATGGCTATATCAGTTCAAATCCTATCATGAAGGGGATACTTTCTCTAACAAAATGCAAAATAAAAGAGAGAGCACTTTAGTTTGTCCATACGGGGTGGATTCGGAGAGAAGCCAAACATGAAACCAGGTGTGTTTGGTGTCCTCCACGTGTCTGGTGCCTCAGTTCATATCCCAAGAAGGAACCATATTCCCTGTAGCCTTCGCGCCGAGGAAGCCTGATCAGCATTTACCCTGGCGGGCGAAGGGGGGCGCACCTAATATATTACCCCCTATAATCCAAAGGAAGGGAAACTGATAAAGCAAACAGATTTTTAGGGCGACCCCCAACAGGCACACTTGCGCAATTACAGAGAGTTCAGGCGTGGGTGTTTAGGAATCCCCGTCCACCGGATCAGATGGGACACATATGTCGGTTTCCCGCTGTGGGGATTGAACCCAGGTTAATCCATGTCCTCCCTACGCAGACTAGTGATGAAGCCGCCTGCCCTTCTGACCGCACCGCCCAAACAATTAAACGTCGGAGAAATATACCACAGAGGCTGCAGAGTGGCCAAAGTAAAAGCTATATTCAGAATGAATATCATGTAAGATAATATTTGGGTATCATTCATGACTATTTTGTGTTTACAGCGCCCGCTTCTGAAGTCCTTTGCGCCCGTTCATTGCAGCCAAGCGGTCTTCTGACCAATTTCACTTCAATGCACCAGATTTGCTAGAACCATTCACTTCAAACGTCCACGAACGAAATCACTCGATATAATGGTACCTATGAATCTTGAACCCATGCCGTGCTTTCCCAACATTTGGGCATGACAGCAGCTCATGAAAAAGGGGACAGCACAGTGGGTCCCTGAAGAAATACACCCACATGTTGCAGTACACCAATGTAATTCCATCCACACATACGGCTGGAAATCCAGACAAAAGCAGGGCTGGATACGGGACAGCTAACATGACAGAGCATGACAAAGACAAAGTTACAGTCCCAAAAACAGTCAGCCTTATTCTGATAATGTATAGCCTTCATTTCAGCTGGCAGACATGATGAGCACAATGTCGCCACAACGCCGCGTACATGCTAGACCGTGCTATACCGTTCTAGCGGAAGAGGCACTCTACCTGAAGATGAATATGAAGAGGATGAGCAATGAGAAGAAGATGGCCACATTATCCATGGTCTTGAGCATGACTACCAGCTGACGTCTGAAACAAAAACCCAGCTGACGTGAAACCGCAACACAACTGACGTCTGCGACAAAAACAAGCTGACATAAAACCCGAATACAGCTGACGTCTGAAACAAAAACACAGCTGACGTGAAACCGCAACACAACTGACATCTACGACAAAAACAAGCTGACGTAAAACCCGAATACAGCTGACGTCTGAAACAAAAACACAGCTGACGTGAAACCGCAACACAACTGACGTCTGCGACAAAAACAAGCTGACATAAAACCCGAATACAGCTGACGTCTGAAACAAAAACACAGCTGACGTGAAACCACAACACAACTGACGTCTACGACAAAAACAAGCTGACATAAAACCCGAATACAGCTGACGTCTCAAACAAAAACCCAGCTGATGTGAAACCGCAACACAACTGACGTCTACGACAAAAACAAGCTGACATAAAACCCGAATACAGCTGACGTCTGAAACAAAAACACAGCTGACGTGAAACCACAACACAACTGACGTCTACGACAAAAACAAGCTGACATAAAACCCGAATACAGCTGACGTCTCAAACAAAAACCCAGCTGATGTGAAACCGCAACACAACTGACGTCGACGACAAAAACAAGCTGACATAAAACCCGAATACAGCTGACGTCTGAAACAAAAACACAGCTGACGTGAAACCGCAACACAACTGACATCTACGACAAAAACAAGCTGACGTGAAACCGCAACACAACTGACGTCTACAAAAACACAGCTGACGTGAAACCGCAACACAACTGACGTCTGCGACAAAAACAAGCTGACGTAAAACCTGAATACAGCTGACGTCTGAAACAAAAAACCCAGCTGACGCGAAACCGCAACACAACTGACGTCTATGACAAAAACAAGCTGACGTGAAACCGCAACACAACTGACGTCTACAAAAACACAGCTGACGTGAAACCGCAACACAACTGACGTCTGCGACAAAAATAAGCTGACGTAAAACCTGAATACAGCTGACGTCTGAATCAAAAACACAGCTGACGTGAAACCACAACACAACTGAAGTCTACGACAAAAACAAGCTGACGTGAAACCGCAACACAACTGACGTCTGAAACAAAAACACAGCTGACGTGAAACCGCAACACAACTGACGTCTACGACAAAAACAAGCTGACGTAAAACCCGAATACAGCCGACGTCTGAAACAAAAACCCAGCTGACGTGAAACCGCAACACAACTGACGTCTGCGACAAAAACAAGCTGGCATAATACCAGAATAAAGCTGACGTCTGAAACAAAAACCCAGCTGACGTGAAACCGCAACACAACTGACGTCTACGACAAAAACAAGCTGACGTAAAACCAGAATACAGCTGACGTCTGACACAAAAACACAGCTGAGGTCAGAAACAAAAACACAAATAACATCTGAAACAAAAGATCAACTGGTGTTTTGGAAACAACATCACAGCCTACGTCTGTAAAACTATGATTTGCCCATTGGCGGATCCAGGAGCAGCTTTTGGAGGGATCAAACCAAAACTTTGGAGGCTAAATCGAGAAGACAATCGCGGAGACATTGCATTTAAGAAACGGCAAACATTTGGTCCTTTTGAGGGGTAAAATATATCATTTTAGGCTTTGGTGGGGGCCACGGACCCTTGCCCCCCCTTGGAACCGTTTTGGACCCGTTTGGAGGCATTTTTTATTGGGGCCACTCCCAACAGGCACATTTGTCCAATTACAGGGAGAATTGGCGTAGGTGTTTAACACGCGCATTGACGGGGGGCGGGTACCCGCCCCCCCTCGGGTTTTTCGGGAGAGCAGAAAAACGGCGGCGCGTAGCGCCGCCGTACTTGGTATACCTTTTCCCTCATCATTTTTACAACTTCTGTGATAATTTTAAGGTTAGGTCATCTCAGGTCAGGTCACCATTACAGGTCAAGTGACCCGACCTCAAAAAAGTTTAAGATAGCATAAGTCGGAGCAGGGTAAACTTATCCGATTGAAACTCATATCACATAATGGCCCCACCGAGTTCTCTAAAATGTTTTCCGCTATTTTTGATATCGATGACTTAAGGTCAGGTACGAGGCATGACCTCTCCATTGGAAATACATAGGAAAAATGGTTTTTACGGAATAACTCAGTAACGAATGGTGATAGAGCATTTATTTTAGCTGCATTAGACTCGCCTGGGCTTTGCGGTTCTAATGATACGCATTTTATAGAATTTGACCCTGACCTGACCTCAGGTCAGGTCAAATCCTTGATTTGACCTAGCAAGGTCAACTTATATATCATTCGATTCGGCTTGCTAAGAGGATTCATATAGTTCAAGTGGTTTTGCTCTATCTTTACTTGTTCAGATTTAATGGCCGAAAAACTGAATTTACATGTTATCCCTATGACGGGCATGTTTTGACCTCTCGTGACCTTAAATGTGACCTGACAAAAAATGGTTCAAATGTTTTCGATGGAGAAGTGGATGGGCAGCCCAACGCCGTTTACCGTTTTTCGCTACCTACCGTGGTTCTCGAGATCTTAGGGGGGCGGGTACCCGCCCCCCGTCAATGCGAAGGTGGCTCAGACCCCCGTCAATGCGCGTGTTAATGATCCTCTCCACAGGGGTAGATGTGACACGAGAGGCGACTTCCCGTCGTGGGGATTGAACCCGTATAATCCATGCTCTCCCGATCTGAGGGTGGGCAATGAAGCCAATAGATCACCCGGCCCCAATGATGTCAAATTAAAGACGACAATGATATAGTTTGCTAAAGTGTGTAGAGTTTGAAAGTTCTGCTGTATAGGAGAATAAGTGAACAATAATTATACGTGGAAACATCAGAAATTTCAATAATTGCTAACTCTTAGTGGCATTGGCTACACCTAAATGACTTGGAAGTGCATGGTTCAGCTGGGAGAATGGCAATGCCGCCTGGACAGGATATCTTGGCGCCACAGGAAGGTATTTGCGCTGCTAAGAGATATCTTGCGCCGCAGGGAGTCATCTGGCCCCGCAGGGAGTCATCTGGCGCTGCAGGGAGACATCTGGCGCTGGACGTGTACTTGTTCCCCTCGGTATGCATATATTCTAGATTGTTTCACACTTTTAATACCTATCTAGAAAGCAGCCTGTGATCCAGGGGTAATAAACGTATTTTACTCGAGAAAGTGTCTGAATTGTAGTGCTTGACGAACATTAAACGAAATGCCAACCGTGAGAAATACCTCTAGTTCGAGCAAAGAAGAGACAACATAATCTAGTTTTTTCAGACATAATTGAACACGCACCGGTGCGGGGATTCGCGCCACCTTCGCCGGTAATGGGATTCGCGCCACCTTCGCCGGTGAGGGGATTCACGCCACCTTCGCCGGTGAGGGGATTCACGCCACCTTCGCCGGTGAGGGGATTCACGCCACCTTCGCCGGTGAGGGGATTCACGCCACCTTCGCCGGTGAGGGGATTCACGCCACCTTCGCCGGTGCGGGGATTCACGCCACCTTCGCCGGTGAGGGGATTCACGCCACCTTCGCCGGTGGGGGATTCGCGCCACCTCCGCCGGTGAGGGGATTCACGCCACCTTCGCCGGTGGGGGATTCACGCCATCTTCGCCGGTAAGGGGATTCGCGCCACCTTCGCCGGTGAGGGGGAGGGGCAGGTACCCGCCCCCTCAGATATCAGCAACCGTGCTGGTTAGCAAAAGGCAGAGGGTGACATAATAAAACTTGTCTTGATCTCTACCTAAAATATAATATGCAGCTTTTTGGTCAAAGGTTAAAGCATGTTTTCACAGGAATACAATGGTAAATCTCGTTTTGTGCCACAACGTCTGGCAGAGTGAAGCTACAGAGAAGGCATATGCACCATTCGAATGCTCACAAGTAACATCGAATGCCGTATCTTATGAACTTGTCAGGTTGAATTTTGAAATCAGTCTGAACAGACCTGACCTAAGGAAAGGGCAAGGTCAGTGCAGGTCAACAAATCATTCGAAATATAATGGAAAAGCCACACACGATGACTTCAAAATAAACGCCAGGTCACCATTCCCTGCGAGTTATCGAACTGAAGTAAACTTTCCCGTGCGTTTCTGACGGACCGGTCATGACAATGATCTGACCCCGGGTCATTGATATAGACTATGCCGGCACCATACATAGAATTTCCTAGTGATCTGTCTTTATGAGGAATGTGACTTGTAACTGGCGCAGGGAATAAGGGAATAAACGGATCTAAATCTTAACCACCAGGAGTGTACCAAGAGCTGTATGGAATCTCGAATATCTGGCACAGAGCCAAATCACCCAAGTCCGTGGCTCTGTGGGTAAGCATCACCCGAGTCAGCGTACCATTCGATCGAGGCGTTCGATAGCGGATATCATCTTCACAAGGAATTGACAATTTCTAGCAGAGGGGAGGGGGTCCGAACACCCCAATTTTGCCAGACGTTATATGTGAATAGTCCCAAACTTTAACTCACTATGGAAAACCGCCAGCATCACGACCGGGGTGACCAAAGCCGTGCTGAGGGGTGGGGGAGATGGTGTGGGCAGCGGTTGAGAACTGGAGTTGATGTCGCCACTGCTGGATACCACTGCGCTGGTGCGTCGCAAATGTCTCCGGTCTCACTGGGTCTCACTGACTCGGCCTGCACGCCTCTCTGATCACTGTTCAACGATAAGAAGAATAGAGGGACGCCCACGCACACGGACCCATGCTCTGCAGTGGAAGGTCTGAACAGTTCAGTGCCAGGCACGCGACCCCGCGGCAGCGTACCTGAGGTTAGGGAGGAAGCGGACCAGCTTCAGAATTCGCAGCAGTCTAAAGGTGCGCAGGACCGAGAGAGACGAGCCGCCCTCGTGGGTCTCCGAGAGCTGCGACTTGTACAGGTCCACGCCGCTGCAACACACACAGCCACTGTCATACACACAGCTATACACACACAGATACTGTCATACACCAGCTGCAACACACCCCAGCTGTCATACACACAGCCGCTGACATACACCAGTTGTAACACACACAGCCGCTGTTATCAGTGGCGGATCCAGGGGGCAAAAAGGCAATTGCCCCCAAACGGAAAGCTCGGGGCAAAACTATGTTTTTGCCCCCAAAGCGATCGACCTCCTTTTTCCCCGACTCCTTTTTAGCTTGTATGCAAAATTTTGGTGCTTCAACTCTCAACTTCAAACAGAATTGAGAAGTTCAGTGTAAATATTGGGGCTTGGATAGGAAAAAATGTATCTTGAGCCCATATTTTTCAGCCCGTGACGTTTTTTTGCTTTTCGTCTCAGTTCCCAAAATCCTACCGAAAAAGGCATATTGTAGCGCAAGTGTTCACTGCGCGACGTTTTTTTGCTTTTCGACTTTGGTTTGCCCCTCCCAAACCAACCGGCTAGATCGCCACTGGCTGTTATATACCAGCTGCAACACAAACGGCCGCTGTCATACACACAGCTGTACACATACAGCCGCTGTCATACACCAGCTGTAACACACACAGCCGCTGTCATACACACAGCTGTACACATACAGCCGCTGTCATACACAAGCTGTACACATACAGCCGCTGTCATATACACAGCTGTACACTTACAGCTGCTGTCATACACCAGCTGTAACACACACAGCCGCTGTCATACACACAGCTGTACACATACAGCCGCTGTCATACACAAGCTGTACACATACAGCCGCTGTCATATACACAGCTGTACACTTACAGCCGCTGTCATACACACAGCTGTACACAGACAGCCGCTGTCATACACACAGCTGTACACACACAGCAGCTGTCATACACCAGCTGTACACATACAGCTGCTGTCATACACACAGCTGTAACACATACAGCCGCTGTCATACACACAGCTGTACACACACAGATACTGTCATACACCAGCTGCAACACACCCCAGCTGTCATACACACAGCCGCTGACATACACCAGTTGTAACACACACAGCCGCTTTTATATACCAGCTGCAACACAAACGGCCACTGTCATACACCAGCTGTACACATACAGCCGCTGTCATACACCAGCTGTAACACACACAGCCGCTGTCATACACCAGCTGTAAAACACATTGCCGCTGCCATACACCAGCTGCAACACACACAGCCACTGTCATACACCAGCTGTAACACACACTGCCGCTGTCATACACCAGCTGTAACACACACAGCCGCTGTCATACACACAGCTGTACACATACAGCCGCTGTCATACACACAGCTGTAACACACACAACCACTGTCACACACACAGCTGTAAACATACCACCGATGTCATACACCAGGCCGTAACACACACTGCTGCCATACACACAGCTGTACACACACAGCCGTTGTCATACACATAGCTGCAACACACACACACACACACACACACACACACACACACACACACACACACACACACACACACACACACACACACACACACACACACACACACACACACACACACAACACACACACACACACACACACACACACACACACACACACACACACACACACACACACACACACACACACACACACACACACACACACACACACACACACACACACACACACACACAACACACACACACACACACACACACACACAGCCGCTGCCATACACACAGCTGTACACATACAGCCGCTGTCATACAACCGCTGCAACACACACATCCCAGCTGTCATACACCAGCTGTACACACACAGCCGCTGTCATACACCAGCTGTAACACACAGCCAGCTGTCATACACACAGCTGTATACACACAGCCGCTGACATACACCAGCTGCCACACACAGCTGCTTTCATACACCAGCTGTACACATACAGCCGCAGTCATACACACAGCTGTATACACACAGCCAGCTGACATATACCAGCTGCAACACACACAGCCGCTGTCATACACACAGCTGCAACACACACAGCCGCAGTCATACACACAGCTGCTGTCATACACCAGCTGTAACACATCCCAGCTGTCATACACCAACAGTCACACACCAGCTGTAACACATCCCAGCTGTACATACACAACAGTCATACACCAGCTGTAACACATCCCAGCTGTCCTACAAAACAGTCATACACCAGCTGTAACACATCCCAGATGTCATACACAACAGTCATACACCAGCTATAACACATCCCAGCAGTCATACACCAGGTACGTATACACAATAGCCATACACCAGCTGTAACACATCCCAGTTGTCATACACCAGCTATAACACATCACAACAGTCATACACCAGCTGTAACACATCCCAGCTGTCATACACCAGCTGTACACACACAACAGTCATATACCAGCTGTAACACATCCTAGCTGTCATACACCAACTGTAACACTCTCATCCCAGCTATAACACGTCCCAGCTGTCATACACCAGCTGTAACACATCCCACCTGTCATACACCAGCTGTAATACACACACACACAACAGTCATATACCAGCTGTAACACATCCCAGCTGTACACACACACACAACAGTCATATACCAGCTGTAACACATCCCAGCTGTCATACACCAGCTGTAACACATCCCAGCTGTCATACACCAGCTGTACACACACACAACAGTCATACACCAGCTGTAACACATCCCAGCTGTCATACACCAGCGGTACACACACACAACAGTCATGCGCCAGCTGAAAAACATCCCAGCTGTCATACACCAACTGTAACACACACAGCCGCTATCATACACTGTTCACATTTACCACAAACCCCAGCCATAGGCGTAGGAACCGGGGGGGCCAGGGGGGCCACTGCCCCCCCCCACTTTTCTGTGATGGGCACTTTGCAACGGAGATAAGAATATCAACTGTAATATCAAGCAAAAAAAAACTCAAACTGGCCCAATAGCTTGCCCCGGAACCCCCTTAAAATTACATGTGCCCCTAAACTAAGCTGAGGCCCTATGAGTCGATTTTAACCCTTGCCCCGGTGGCGGGTACGAGCCACCTTCGCCCTGGTGGGGGGCTAAAAAGACCCTCCACGATCTCAAAGACTAAGAGAGCTAGAAAAAAGCGCAAAACGGCAATCGAAAGCTCTTCAAAAATTATATCGAAAATATTTCAGTCATTTTTCTTGTCAGGTCAATATCAAGGTCACCAGTGGTCAAAATAGGTCAGAATCGCTAATATGAGGTGTACTAAGAAAACCCCATATATCTCAGAAACTATGATAGCTAGAAACATTTTTTAACACCATTCGAAAGCTCTTGAGTTTCTTTTTCATTAAAGTGCCATTCATTTTCGTGTCAGGTCAAAGCCTAGGGAGCTACAGGTCACTGAATTTTGGGCATAATCTTGGGAATGTCCATAGCCACCCATGCATAAGGGCGTTTCCTTTTTCGCTAATAACTTCCAAACCAAACAAGATACAGCCATAGTTGATGCACCATTGCCATTCTCTCGTCAATACAAATCGAATGATATATAATATTGCTATCCCAGGTCAAATTTAAGAATTTGACCTGACCCAGGTCAACGGTCTGACCCAACTTGACCTTGTATAGTCATGATGTATATCATTTGACTTGCAGTGATTATACAAACACTCTGGTGACAAAATAAAAGTTCTATCTCAGTTTATTCAAAATGTAAAACACCAAAAAATGCTTATTTGACCTAAGGTGACTTTTTAAAGGTCACAAGTCAACATTTTTGGCTTCAACTTCAGAAATGGGCTAAGACCAAGTCGTAACCGATGTTTGAAGTTGATTCCATCCATACTTACTGAGAAAAGCTCATTTCGTGATTTTCCCCATGTATTGACAATGGGGAGGTCATGCTCTGCACATGAACTTAGGTCACCAATATCAAAAATCCCGGAACAAATGTTGTAGCTCCTGGTGGGCCCAATATGTGGTATCTTGATCGATTAACCCTTCTTTTAGTTATGCGGTCCTAAGCATTTTTTGAGGTGAGGTCACTTCACATGGCCCGGTGACCTGACCTGATATGACCTTGAGTTTAAATTTTCAGGAAAGATGTAAAAATGACGAAGGAACAGCTAGACCAAGTTTGGCGGCGCTGTGCGCCGCCGTTTTTTATCACTTCGGAAAAACCCGAGGGGAGTCTAAAAAGACCCCCACCCGGGCGAAGGTTAAGGTCGCCTGAGTTGTTCGGGGCCCGTGAACTGGCCTCTGATGCCATACGAGCTAATATGGGCCCTTTGAGCTGAACTGAGCGCCCCTGAGATGGATTGGGCAGCATGAACTGTTCTAGGATCCCTAAGCTGAGCTAGGAGTCGTGACCTTGAACGGGGCCCTTGAGTTAGCCAGACGCTATATCCACAGACCTGGACAGCCCCCTGAGCTGAGCTGGGAACATAAAGTTAATATTGTCCCCTAAGCTAATCTGGGTCCCCTGTGCTGCACGGGAGGCCCTAAACTTAAATGGGGCCCCTGCACAGTAATAGGGCGCCTGACGTGAACTTTGGGTTATAAGCTTTAATTGGAACGCTAAACTGTTCTTAAACCCTGTATATGCCGACAAGGAGCCCCTGAACTAATCCGGGTCCTTAAGCTAATCTGGTCATCAGAGCTAATATGGGCCCCTGTGTTGAACTGAGGGCCCCTATAAGCCTTTACAGCTACTGACCTGGCGGCCGTGAGCTTGAATGGGCCCCTTAAGATGTTCTGAGACTCTATATCAGCCACCCTGGGGCCCTCCTAAGCTGAGCTGGGCCCCTAAGCTAATCTGGGTAAACCTGTGCTTAACTGGGGCCTCTGATCTGGTATGGGGGCCCCTGAACTCTTCTAGGGTCTCTGGGCTAAGCTGGGATCCGTGAGCTTGAACAAGCCCCTTGAGCTGTTTTCAGACCCTACATAAGCCGACCTGGGGACCTCTGAGCTGAACCGGGCCCCTAAGCTAATCTGGCACCCTGTGCGAGTCTGGGGCTCCCCTGTGCTGAGCTTTTAGGGTCCCTGTGCTTATGAGGGGTCCCTTGATAAGCTGGTCCCGAGGCCAATGCACTGGTCTGGGCCCCTGAGCTGACTGATCTGGGTTCCTGGGCCATGATCTGGACCTTGGGGCCTCCAAGATAATTTGGTGGGCCCTGGGCGGCATAGACATAGGAACCAGGGGTCAGGAGGATACTCGCCCCCCCTTGTGGTGAGCCCCCACAACGAATAAACAACTATCAGTAACTGTAATACAGAACAAGAAACCCAAACGGGCCCGATAGCTTATCTAGGAAAGTTCCAGTTCCGTAGTACGCCGCCTGCAATCCCCTGGAGGGGGAGCGCTTCGTGAAAAAGGCCAAAGCACCTACTACCCAAGCGTTTCCAAATGAGCCCCAAGAACTGGGCCCAATCAAACTCCATCTCATATCAATCCTAACACAACGCGTGAATCGGACAAGCACCCCGCACCAAATGTCGAGCAACAGTCGTCCCTGAACCATCGAAAGGCGTGACGAGGCCGGCCGTCTTCTTCTACGAAGTGAAAAAAACACGGAACTATTCAATCAAAGGAAACAGCGGAAAATAACGTAAGAAGTCATATATGGAAATACCTGGTGCATGCTGGTATTATGTTGTGTCAATATATGGAAAATTGAAAATGAGATATTTCACATGATTTCCAGTTCTATTATTGTCTAATGAAAAATAAGCAGAGCCAAAAATGGTTTAGGTCTTTTTACCTATCCCGTTTTCGACTGAAAAATGCATTTCTAGGTTTTTTGTAGGCATTCAAACCATTTTCACGAAGAACATTATTTTGTATATTTGCAGATGCTTCGGCTTTTTTATCGCATTTACAAAAAAGTATTTAAAAAAGCACAGGCAGTGCCCTGATATCAAACGACCACACTTGTCTATGCCTAGATAGCTTTGAATCACCTATTTCCTGACACAAACGAGACGAGCTATTTAGGTCATTACGGACTCCTTGTCTACAGCAGTAGGAAATGATTCAGGGAAAGAATGGTCACGATAAATCTGGCTGTCTTTCGAGGCCTAAAATAGAGTTTGAGATTGATTGCAAGTTCCATATATTTGATCGTCAACTTTGTAATGCCGAGGAGGTCCTGCTTGCTGTTGATCCTGAGCATCAGTTTGGTGTGGTGGGCCCATCGCCTGATTCGTTTTCCAACGATTCGTTTTCGTTTTCGTTTTAATCGCAACGATTCGTCTTCCAGCGCGACAGGCAGAACTGGCAGCTCTCATTTGCTTCACAGACGTGGCAGCTACAGCTATGGTCTGCGCGTGGCAGATGAAGTGCTCTATCTCCATGGGCTTCCCCATAACCCTGGGAACTTGGATTTGATCGAGCTGCAGGTGATGATAGGTTCGGTGACCCCGTCCCAGTCAATTATATTTCGAGACTGGTTATCTGTGTGTTGACGTAGGGCAGGGTCCGCAGCCTGAGAGAGGTGTTCCCCACATCCTGTTCCCCTCTGATGGAGATGATCTTGTGGAAAGTGGTCCTCCTCTCCTCCTCACTGCAGAACATGCTATGTTCATCAGGATCTCCTCGGAGTGAGTGAACCTTTCAGAGGAGCACACGGTCGGCATGACAGTCGATTGCACCATCTAGGGCTGGATCCTGAGGCATAAGAGCTACAATAGGACGTTTCTGGGACCATCTAGCAAGTTGTTGATAACCTTCATCTGGAGTCAGTAGGGAACTCGGTAAGGAGATCGTCGATATCATTATCCAGCCTTACTTTCCCTACTGGCTAAAGGTGTAGACCAGCAACGACTGCCTGGACAGCCCTCGGAAAGCCATGTTCGAGCTCTCCTGCCTTCGTGCCCAGTCCAAGGTGGTGCAGTTGAATGCCATGCACGCCATGTGCTCCTCTGCAATGTTCGTTCACACCGAGGCGATCCTGATGACATTGCTGTGCAGCGAGTAGGAGGAAGTTCGTCTTTGTCAAGATTATCTCCATCAGAAGGGGACCACCTCCCTCAGGCTGCGGATCACGTCCTGCCTCAACACACAGACGTCTGCTCTCAACCATATAATCGACCGGGAGGCCACCACCGAGTTTATCATGGCCTGCAGTTTGACCAAATTCAAGTCGCTAGAGTTCATGGGGAAGCACATGAAGGTGGAGTACTTCCCCTACCGCCCACACATAGGCCATAGAGAGAGCTGTAAAGGAAATGACAGCTGGAGCCAATTCAGTCTGTAATGCTGAGAGGAAGGATGGATTCATCTGCCAAAGGGTAAAGCACATCGAACTGGTGCTCAGGATCAAAGCTGGAACTCTTCGGTATAATACAAATAATTTTTGAGGGGTTTATCGACGCACCAACTACCAGGGTTATCTGGCGTTGCTAACTCTTTGCCTGTTGGAAAGGTTTCTCGGGAGCCAGATTGATCTTTGCTCAGGGAATGCGCCGGGCCTTGAACCCGGGTTGGCTGCGTGGATACCAGCATAATTGTTGGGGCTTATCGACGCACCAACTGCCAGGGTTATATAGCGTCGCTTTCTTTACCTGTTGAAGGGGTTTCTTGGGAGTCAAATTGCTCCTTGCACAAGGAATCTGCAGGGCCTTAAACCTGGGTCGACTGTGTGGAAAGCAGGGTTGCTAACCACTTTAACACCATGCCCACACCTCCTCGGCACCACAAAGCTGGCCATCAAGTACATTGCACTTGCAGTCATACTGGAACTCTGCATCTTAGGCATCGAAATATAGCTAGGCGGATTTAATGTGATCAGCCTTTACCTAAATCAATCTCTAATGATGTAAAGAAGGAATCCATAATAACCTTAATAAATGTTCCCATTTTTGTCATTAAAGGGAATGTGGCACCTTTATAACGTGATTTTAACTGAGATAGTCAAGTTGTAAAACATGCCGGAAACCCCGGTACTCTATATATCATTTATCTTGGAACTCAAAATGTCCGTAGAGAAAAGCTAAGAGCTACCTGAACTGTACCCTCATGTACCCCCAAGCAGCAGGCCACAGTTGTCATGGCTATTGGTGTGACGACATATGTTGACGTCACGGTGATTATCAGCCAATCAAAACCCTTGAAGCTTATTGAATATGATAGTGGTTGCCAGATCATGACATCATCTACAGGCAGATATTTATTTCTTTCCCTAGAGGAGCATTTTAAAAATCAAAATATTGAGCTTATTGTAATTTTTTCAAAGAAATCATGGACGATTCCATGATCTTTGGCTAAAAGTACCCCTAATTACAGTAAATTCCAGGATTCGACCAAGGAGCCACATTCCCTTTAAATAAGTAAATACAAGTTGATATGGCATAGCGAAGTGAGGTTATTTGGTATCAAAGCATTGTTTGTAGGTTTCTAAACAGTTTTTAATTTTGTAAATATGATGACAAGGGCCTGAGCATCTGTAAATATAAAAAACGCGCTCATCGTAAAAAAATGATTGAAATCATCCAAAAGAGCCCAAAAATGTATTTTTTACTTGAAAAAGGCTATAGGTAAAAAACAAAAATAATATTTTGGACATTTCACTATGATTTCTTAGATCATAATGGGTTACCTACAACTCGAAATCATAGGACAAAATTTAATTTCTCAATTTAGCATATATCGACAACCTAGTGTGCATCCGTGTCTTATTGACACCGAACGAGCTATCAAAAATTTTTCATTATTATGGGCCCTCGTGGGCTTGGGCTCCCCTTGAGGTGGGCCCCCTCTAAGGTTGCCCCCCCAACTTTTCAAACCGTTCCTACGCCCCTGACCAAAGCTGTCATACACCAGCTGTAACAAACACAACAGTCATGCACCAGATTTACCATACACTAGCTGTAATACACAGCCACTGTCATAGACCAGCTTTACCATTTACCACACACCTGGGCTGCCATACACAAGCTGCTACACACAGCCGCTGTCATACAACAACTGTAACACACACAGCAGCTGTCATACACCAGCTGTAACACACAGCAGCTGTCATACACCAGCTGTACACACCCCAGGTGTCATACAACAACTGTAACACACACAGCAGCTGTCATACACCAGCTGTAACACACAGCAGCTGTCATACACCAGCTTTAACAAACAGCAGCTGTCATACACCAGCTGTACACACCTCAGATGCCATACAACAACTGTAACACACACAGCAGCTGTCATACACCAGCTGTAACACACAGCAGCTGTCATACACCAGCTGTAACACACAGATCAGTCATACACCAGCTGTAACACACACAGCAGTCATACACCAGCTGTAACACACAGCAGCTGTCATACACCAGCTGTAACACACCAGCTGTAACACGCAGCAGCTGTCATACACCAGCTGTAACACACAGAGCAGTCATACACCAGCTGTAACACACACAGCAGTCATACACCAGCTGTAACACACAGCAGCTGTCATACACCAGCTGTAACACACACAGCAGTCATACACCAGCTGTAACACACAGCAGCTGTCATACACCAGCTGTAACACAGAGCAGTCATACACCAGCTGTACACACCCCAGGTGTCATACAACAACTGTAACACACACAGCAGCTGTCATACACCAGCTGTAACACACACAACAGTCATGCACCAGCTGTAACACACCTCAGGTGTCATACAACAACTGTAACACACACAGCAGCTGTCATACACCAGCTGTAACACACAGAGCAGTCATACACCAGCTGTAACACACAGAGCAGTCATACACCAGCTGTAACACACACAGCAGTCATACACCAGCTGTACACACCTCAGATGTCATACAACAACTGTAACACACACAGCAGCTGTCATACACCAGCTGTAAAACACACAGCAGCAGTTATACACCAGCTGTAACACACAGCAACTGTCATACACCAGCTGTAACACACACAGCAGTCATACACCAGCTGTACACACCTCAGGTGTCATACAACAACTGTAACACACACAACAGCTGTCATACACCAGCTGTAAAACACACAGCAGCTGTCATACACCAGCTGTAACACACAGCAGCTGTCATACAACAACTGTAACACACACAGCAGCTGTCATACAACAACTGTAACACACACAGCAGCTGTCACACACCAGTTGTAACACACACAGCAGTCATACACCAGCTTTAAAACACACAGCAGAGGTCATACACCTGCTGTAACACACAGCAGCTGTCATACACTAGCTGTAACACACACAGCAGTCATACACCAGCTGTACACACCTCAGGTGTCATACAACAACTGTAACACACACAGCAGCTGTCATACACCAGCTGTAAAGCACACAGCAGAGGTCATACACCAGCTGTAACACACAGCAGCTGTCATACAACAACTGTAACACACACAGCAGCTGTCATACACCAGCTGTACACACACAGCAGTCATACACCAGCTGTACACACCTCAGGTGTCTTACAACAACTGTAACACACACAGCAGCAGTCATACACCAGCTGTAACACACTTAGCAGTCATACACCAGCTGTACACACCTCAGGTGTCATACAACAACTGTAACACACACAGCAGCTATTATACACCAGCTGTAACACACACAGCAGTCATACAACAGCTGTACACACCTCAGGGTGGCATACAACAACTGTAACACACACAGCAGCTGTCGTGCACCAACTGTACACACACAGCAGTCATACACCAGCTGTACACACCTCAGGTGGCATACAACAACTGTAACACACACAACAGCTGTCATGCACCAACTGTACACACACAGCAGTCATACACCAGCTGTACACACACAGCAGCTGTCATACACCAACTGTAACACACCTCAGGTGTCATACAACAACTGTAACACACACAGCAGCTGTCATACACCAACTGTAACACACCTCAGGTGTCATATACCAGCTGTACCTACACAGCAGCAGTCATACACCAGCTGTACACACATCAGGTGTCATACAACAACTGTAACACACACAGCCGCTGTCATACAACAACTGTAACACACACAGCAGTCATACACCAGCTGTAACACACCTCAGTAGTCATACACCAGCTGTACGCACCTCAGCTGTCATACAACAACTGTAACACACACAGCAGTCAAACACCAGCTGTTCACACACAGCAGCTGTCATACACCAGCTGTAACACACACAGCAGTCATACACCAGCTGTAACACACAGCAGCTGTCATACACCAGCTGTAACACACACAGCAGTCATACACCAGCTGTACACACCTCAGGTGTCATGCAACAACTGTAACACACACAGCAGCTGTCGTACACCAGCTGTAACACACACAGCAGTCATACACCATCTGTACACACCTCAGGTGTCATGCAACAACTGTAACACACACAGCAGTCATACACCAGCTGTAACACACACAGCAGTCATACACCAGCTGTACACACCTCAGGTGTCATGCAACAACTGTAACACACACAGCAGCTGTCGTGCACCAGCTGTAACACACACAGCAGTCATACACCAGCTGTAACACACCTCAGGTGTCATACACCAGCTGTAACACACAGCAGCAGTCATACGCCAGCTGTACACACATCAGGTGTCATACAACAACTGTAACACACACAGCAGCTGTCATGCACCAACTGTACACATACAGCAGTCATACACCAGCTGTACACACACAGCAGCTGTCATACACCAACTGTAACACACCTCAGGTGTCATACAACAACTGTAACACACACAGCAGTCATACACCAGCTGTAACGCACCTCAGTAGTCATACACCAGCTGTACGCACCTCAGCTGTCATACAACAACTGTAACACACACAGCAGTCATACACCAGCTGTACACACCTCAGCTGTCATACAACAACTGTAACACGCACAGCTGCTGTCGTACACCAGAGACTGTGAGACACACCATGATCACGCTTCATTTTGTTTTTATATTTAAAAGATATCCAGTGACGTGTTATAAGCCTCGCACTTACGGGGGGTGGTGTTGCAATCCTTCCCCTGGTGGTAAGGTTTTTCAGATGTTGCCCCGAAACGGTTACAACGACCTCGCCCTCACATTTATTCTGGTTCTCGCCATCTCCGTACTTACAGGCGGGGAGGGGGGGTGGGGTGACGATCCTTGGTGGTAAACCCTCCCGTGATTGGTTCCTAATTAACGCAGTTTCGCAGCAGGGGCCAGTGTGCTCCTCCTCACCAGAGCTCACGGTTAACATCAATTTGACCGTAGATCATCTTCCAGGTAAGGTCCAAGACCTGATTTCATGGCTTTCACGGCCACTTTGGACTCTCTGATTGCTATTGACCTGGATAACTGGTTAACAATCTCACACAGCGCATGTGTGGACATCGGAACCTAACGAATAGAACCCCGGTCTGCGACCTGGGCTAACGCCCCACCGGCGCATGAGAGCCGCATGACAATGTGCTGAACGCAAACCATATTTCCTTCTCAATGTATCTCTTTATAAGCCTGAAGGTCAGTGTTATCATTCTTTTCTTTGAAATAACTAATAAATACCACGCATTCAACCCCGGATTCGAACCGGGCACCCTTGATCACGAGACAGGTTCTCTAACCATTAGACCACTGCGACATATTGTACCGGCTCCCACTAACCCTACACCTGTGACCCGTCAGGAGGTCACTGGCCGGTATCACTCAATCAAAACGATGCCGTGATCGTGGCGCCGGGTGCTGTGTTCGTACAGAAAAGGCATGGTACAAAGCTGCTTCTAGAAGACGAACCGAACATTATATTGGCCTAGAATCACTAGTATCGGCGACCCAGAACCCTAAGCTAGCTTCATACCAGATTGCATCCACTTCCATTCATTTTGAGGACTTGAAACCAGGGTGAGAAGCACACGTGTTCCGAGAAATTCAGCTCCTTGAAATACCCTTTCGGACAAATTACTTGAAAGCCGTTGGAGATAAGTGGGTAGTGTAAATGAATTAAATGACTACAATTAATTTTCCTATTCAGCCATGTCAATTGTGAGCTTGTGAATGAAATGTGCTCGGAACCGAGAAGCTACAAATAAAATGTTTTCTACTAAAATTATATTTATACATATAAAGCAACGAATTTTAATATCACGATATCCATCTCCAAATATGATCAGGGGGAAGCAATGTTCTTTCATTAATTAAAATGAAAAGTCAAATCGGCGCATCAGATCTCGAGATATTAAGATTGAAATGAAATGAGCAAAAATGCACTGCTCGGGCAAAATGGCAAAAACTAGGTCAGAATTTCACGTTTTCCACTGGAAACTATGCCTAAGCACAAGAAAATTGACCTAGCTGCCTCCAGGTGGCTGTCTTTAAACTAACTGAAGCGTGTTTGACATTTCGAGCCTATAAGTCGGCCGTGAAATTCCAATAGCTTTTTTGGTTGTATTAGAAATACTGCGTTTTGGCGTAATAAATATTGTCAGACCAGTTCTAATTTTTTCTTAGGTGGCCCTTGATGCTTATTCAAAAGGAGGCAAATTTCAAGTCCGTCACTTGAGAAATAAAAATGAGAAAAAGGCAAAATTGAAAACAGTTCTTCCAAAAATTTTCAAAAACTATTTTTAATTTATAATTGAGGGCCTTAGTTTGGGCGTCTAGCGTAAAAGAGCTATCACCCTACACAACTGCCGAGCCCTGGCATCAACAGTCAGAACCGCCAAGCGGCCAGAATAGAGCCTCTTGAGAAATCTCAATCCGCTTCGCTCCATGGATTTCGTCATGCGGCTCTGATGAGCAATAGTTTGTGGTGTGAGTTGTTAACTAAACCTATTACAAATTTGGTTCGTTCTAACTATGGAGAAGATAAAACAATAATTTCAAAACCACTCTGTATTCAGTGAACTCAAAAACCCAACCAGTATGCTCGCGAAAATTCACATCCTCATTCACGATTACACATTTCATCGTAATTTCCAGTGCAGTATTTAACCCAGCGCCTCCATCTTGCGCGCACTTGAATCCAACGCCTTAGTTTCCAGCACACTAACTCGGATTATTTAGGTATTAGTTCATTTAGATGTAAACAGATCCGTCTTTGCAGCATCTACTTATCGAGTTCCAAGCAATTACAATCGTCACAACTGATTTGGAAGATTTAGAATGTCATCTTCAGCATATGTTAACGAATTTCACTCATAATTTTTGGGGCTTATCGACGCACCAACTGCCAGGGTCATATGGCGTCGCCAACTCTTTCCCTGTTGGAAGGGTTTCTCGGGAGCCAGCTTGCTCCTTGCTCAGGGAAGCCACCGGGCCTTGAACCCGGGTCGGCTGCGTGGCAGACAGCTATGCTGACCACTCCACTACCGCGCCCCCGAATTTCACTCACTTAGTGCTGGTTGTGACGGCGATTTCAGCTCGGGTTTGATAAGAACGCCAGATGATAGTGTACACAGCATCACCATGTATTCGAGCCCTGCGGCATACGTGTTGCCGCACTGGGCCTACCTACAGGCCGGCCTCTCGTTTAATTGGCATTGCTGATAAAAACCGTGCTGACCTTGTCCGCCCTTCTGGGATGACAAGATGCCACTACGGAGAACCTCACGATTTTGCACCCATTGTTTAAGCATAACCGCCTGGTTCTACCACAAGTTCATCGCACTTAGCCCACTGCAGTCCTATTGATCAAGTGGATTCAGTTGTGGTCAATAATCAATTGTACGATGTGAACTGGGCTGAGCTTTATTCTTTACCGACAGTTGAGGGTAAAGTGGACCAATTTCTTTTCCAACATACTTTTTTACATTATACCTCTACGACGCGTTCGTTTCACACAGTCAGCGAGACCTCCCCCTGTGGCAGCTGATACCCGCCCCATTTTGCAGAATCGTCGCGCCGCCCTTGCCAGCGGTGAGCGTGCCGATCACGCCAGGATCAACAGGCTCTGTCGTCCTGCCGTGCGGCGTGATTGTGTTCCATTATAGAGTGGTGAGTCCGCCCGGCGTGGCAGGAGGGGGTGTGGAGGTACAGTGGTGAGTCCGCCCGGCGTGGCAGGGGGTGTGGAAGTACAGTGGTGAGTCCGCCCGGCGTGGCAGGGGGTGTATGGAGGTACAGTGGTGATTCCGCCCGGCGTGGCAAGGGGGTGTGGAGGTACAGTGGTGAGTCCGCCCGGCATGGCAGGGGGTGTGGCGGTACAAAGGTGAGTCCGCCCGGCGTGGCAGTGGGGGGGGTGTGGAGGTACAGTGGTGAGTCCGCCCGGCGTGGCAGAGAAGGGGGGTGTGGGGGTACAGTGGTGAGTCCGCCCGGCGTGGCAGGGGGGTGGAGGTTCAGTGGTGAGTCCGTCCGGCGTGGCAGGGGGGGTTGAAGGTACAGTGGTGAGTCCGCCAGGCGTGGCAGGGGGCGTGGAGGTACAGTGGTGAGTCCGCCCGGCGTGGCAGGGAAGGGGCTGTGGTGAGTCCGCCCGGCGTGGCAGGGGGGTGTGGCGGTACAGTGGTGAGTCCGCCCAGCGTGGCAGGGAGGGTGGAGGTTCAGTGGTGAGTCCGCCTGGCGTGGCAGGGGGTGTGGAGGTACAGTGGTGAGTCCGCCCGGCGTGGCAGGGGGGCTGTGGTAAGTCCGCCCGGCGTGGCAGGGGGGTGTGGCGGTACAGTGGTGAGTCCGCCCGGCGTAGCAGGGGGTGGAGGTACAGTGGTGAGTCCGCCCGGCGTGGCAGGGGGTGTGGAGGTACAGTGGTGAGTCCGCCCGGCGTGGCAGGGGTGGGGGTGTGGAGGTTCAGTGGTGAGTCCGCCCGGCGTGGCCGGGGGGGCTGTGGTAAGTCCGCCCGGCGTGGCAGGGGGTGTGGCGGTACAGTGGTGAGTCCGCCCGGCGTGGCAGGGGGTGGAGGTACAGTGGTGATTCCGCCCGGCGTGGCAGGGGGCTGTGGTGAGTCCGCCCGGCGTGGCAGGGGGGGTGTGGCGGTACAGTGGTGAATCCGCCCGGCGTGGCAGGGGGTGTGTGGAGGTACAGTGGTGAGTCTGCCCGGCGTAGCAGGGGGGTGTGGAGGTACAGTGGTGAGTCCGCCCGGCGTGGCAGGGGGTGTGGAGGTACAGTGGTGAGTCCGCCCGGCGTGGCAGGGGGGTGGAGGTACAGTGGTGAATCCGCCCGGCGTGGCAGGGGGTGTGGAGGTACAGTAGTGAGTCCGCCCGGAGTGGCAGGGGGTGTGTAGGTACAGTGGTGAGTCCGCCCGGCGTGGCAGGGGGTGTGTGGAAGTACAGTGGTGAGTCCGCCCGGCGTGGTAGGAGGGGTATAGAGGTACAGTGGTGAGTCCGCCCGGCGTGGCAGGGGAGGGGTGTGGAGGTACAGTGGTGAGTCCGCCCGGCGTGGAACGGGGTGTAGAGGTACAGTAGTGAGTCCGCCCGGCGTGGCAGGGGGTGTGGAAGTACAGTGGTGAGTCCACCCGGCGTGGTAGGAGGGGTATGGAGGTACAGTGGTGAGTCCGCCCGGCGTGGCAAAGGGGGTGTGGAGGTACAGTGGTGAGTCCGCCCGGCGTGGCAGGGGGGTGTGTGGAGGTGCAGTGGTGAGTCCGCCCGGCGTGGCAGGGGGAGGGGTGTGGAGGTACAGTGGTGAGTCCGCCCAGCGTGGCAGGGGGTGGGGAGGTACAGTGGTGAGTCCGCCCGGCGTGGCAGAGGGAGGGGTGTGGTGAGTCCGCCCGGCATGGCAGGGGGTGTGGCGGTACAAAGGTGAGTCCGCCCGGCGTGGCAGTGGGGGGGGTGTGGAGGTACAGTGGTGAGTCCGCCCGGCGTGGCAGAGAAGGGGGGTGTGGAGGTACAGTGGTGAGTCCGCCCGGCGTGGCAGGGGTGGGGGGTGTGGAGGTTCAGTGGTGAGTCCGCCCGGCGTGGCAGGGGGGCTGTGGTAGGAATCCGCCCGGCGTGGCAGGGGGGGGTGTGGCGGTACAGTGGTGAGTCCGCCCGGCGTAGCAGGGGGGTGGAGGTACAGTGGTGAGTCCGCCCGGCGTGGCAGGGGGTGTGGAGGTACAGTGGTGAGTCCGCCCGGCGTGTCAGGGGTGGGGGCGTGGAGGTTCAGTGGTGAGTCCGCCCGGCGTGGCAGGGGGCTGTGGTAGAGTCCGCCCGGCGTGGCAGGGGGGGTGTGGCGGTACAGTGGTGAGTCCGCCCGGCGTGGCAGGGGGTGGAGGTTCAGTGGTGATTCCGCCCGGCGTGGCAGAGGGGGCTGTGGTGAGTCCGCCCGGCGTGGCAGGGGGAGGTGTGGCGGTACAGTGGTGAATCCGCCCGGCGTGGCAGGGGGTGTGTGGGGGTACAGTGGTGAGTCTGCCCGGCGTGGCAGGGGGTGTGGAGGTACAGTGGTGAGTCCGCCCGGCGTGGCAGGGGGGTGTGTGGAGGTACAGTGGTGAGTCCGCCCGGCGTGGCAGGGGGGTGGAGGTACAGTGGTGAATCCGCCCGGCGTGGCAGGGGGCGTGGAGGTACAGTGGTGAGTCCGCTCGGCGTGGCAGGGGATGTGGAGGTACAGTGGTGAGTCCGCCCGGCGTGGCAGGTGGGGGTGTGATGGAGGGTACAGTGGTGAGTCCACCCGGCGTGGCAAGGGGGTGGAGGTACAGTGGTGAGTCCGCCCGGCGTGGCAGGGGGTGGAGGTACAGTGGTGCTACGGAATTTTGAGTGGTCTATCACATCTGAGACACTGCTTGCCTCCCGGAATCATCTCGCCGATAGTCAGCTCGCTGGTGATCTCTCTGGTCCGTTACTGTATCACCGTGTTTGGCAATGGTACTCAAATCAACAATATTCGGCTCCAAAAAATCATTAACTATGCTGCTAAAGTGATTTTCGGCCGCAAAAAGTTTGATCATGTTTCAGGCCTGTTACGTGACCTCCGCTGGCTGTCGGCGGGTGAGCTGGAGAGGTACCACACACTTGCAGTTGTACACAAGGCAGTGTGTCTCGGGGAGCCAGAGGAGCTGGCCCGGGGATTCGTACAGGTCGGCTCTGTTCGGGAGCGCAATACCAGGCAGAACCATAATATTTGCGTTCCCCGCTCACGAACCAGCATGGGGCAGCACAGGTTCTGCTCACGGGGTGCCTCCTACTACAACGAGCTACCTGTGGAGATGAGGAGGTTACCAGTACCTGTTTTCTGTTCTGCACTCCAGGACCATATAATCACAGAGCGGGATTGAGGCGCGCTGAGTGACTTGTGTTGTTGAGAATGTTGAGTATTTTATGCATAACTGTATTTTAGCTGGATTTTTATTGTTTTAATAGCGTGTGTATGTGCTTCCATTTTACCACCCCTTTACTGACGTGGAGTCGTAATAGCCATGCGGATTTGTGGATGACTCTGAATAAAGTCTTTGTCTTTGTCTTTGAGCCCACCCGGCGTGGCACGGGGGGTGTGGAGGTACAGTGGTGAGTCCGCCCGGCGTGGCAGGGGGGTGTGTGGAGGTACAGTGGTGAGTCCGCCCGGCATGGCAGGGGGTGTGGCGGTACAAAGGTGAGTCCGCCCGGCGTGGCAGTGGGGGGGGTGTGGAGGTACAGTGGTGAGTCCGCCCGGCGTGGCAGAGGGGGTGTGGGGGTACAGTGGTGAGTCCGCCCGGCGTGGCAGGGGGGTGGAGGTTCAGTGGTGAGTCCGTCCGGCGTGGCAGGGGGGTTGAAGGTACAGTGGTGAGTCCGCCAGGCGTGGCAGGAGGCGTGGAGGTACAGTGGTGAGTCTGCCCGGCGTGGCAGGGGGGCTGTGGTGAGTCCGCCCGGCGTGGCAGGGGGGTGTGGCAGTACAGTGGTGAGTCCGCCCGGCGTGGCAGGGGGGGTGTGGAGGTACAGTGGTGAGTCCGCCAGGCGTGGCAGGAGGCGTGGAGGTACAGTGGTGAGTCTGCCCGGCGTGGCAGGGGGCTGTGGTGAGTCCGCCCGGCGTGGCAGGGGGTGTGGCAGTACAGTGGTGAGTCCGCCCGGCGTGGCAGGGGGTGAAGGTACAGTGGTGAGTCCGCCCGGCGTGGCAGGGGGTGTGGAGGTACAGTGGTGAGTCCGCCCGGCGTGGCAGGAGGCGTGGAGGTACAGTGGTGAGTCTGCCCGGCGTGGCAGGGGGGCTGTGGTGAGTCCGCCCGGCGTGGCAGGGGGTGTGGAGGTACAGTGGTGATTCCGCCCGGCGTGGCAGGGGGTGTGGAGGTACAGTGGTGAGTCCGCCCGGCGTGGCAGGGGGGCTGTGGCGAGTCCGCCCGGCGTGGCAGGGGGTGTGGAGGTACAGTAGTGATTCCGCCCGGCGTGGCAGGGGGTGTGGAGGTACAGTGGTGAGTCCGCCCGGCGTGGCAGGGGGTGTGGAGGTACAGTGGTGAGTCCGCCCGGCGTGACAGCGGGAGGAGGTGGAGGTACAGTGGTGATTCCGCCCGGCGTGGCAGGGGGCTGTGGTGAGTCCGCCCGGCGTGGCAGGGGGTGTGGCAGTACAGTGGTGAGTCCGCCCGGCGTGGCAGGGGGTGTGGAGGTACAGTGGTGAGTCCGCCCGGCGTGGCAGGGGGTGTGGAGGTACAGTGGTGATTCCGCCCGGCGTGGCAGGGGGGGCTGTGGTGAGTCCGCCCGGCGTGGCAGGGGGTGTGGCAGTACAGTGGTGAGTCCGCCCGGCGTGGCAGGGGGTGGAGGTACAGTGGTGAGTCCGCCCGGCGTGGCAGGGGGGGTGAAGGTACAGTGGTGAGTCCGCCCGGCGTGGCAGGGGGTGTGGAGGTACAGTGGTGAGTCCGCCCGGCGTGGCAGGGGGGTGAAGGTACAGTGGTGAGTCCGCCCGGCGTGGCAGGGGGGGTGTGGAGGTACAGTGGTGAGTCCGCCCGGCGTGGCAGGGGGTGTGGAGGTACAGTGGTGATTCCGCCCGGCGTGGCAGGGGGGTGTGGAGGTACAGTGGTGAGTCCGCCCGGCGTGGCAGGGGGTGTGGAGGTACAGTGGTGAGTCCGCCCGGCGTGGCAGGGGGTGTGGAGGTACAGTGGTGAGTCCGCCCGGCATGACAGCGGGAGGAGGTGGAGGTACAGTGGTGAGTCCGCCCGGCGTGGCAGGGGGTGAAGGTACAGTGGTGAGTCCGCCCGGCGTGGCAGGGGGTGTGGAGGTACAGTGGTGAGTCCGCCCGGCGTGGCAGGGGGTGTGGAGGTACAGTGGTGATTCCGCCCGGCGTGGCAGGGGGTGTGGCGGTACAAAGGTGAGTCCACCCAGCGTGGCAGGGGGTGTGGAGGTACAGTGGTGAGTTTGCCCGGGGTGGCAGGGGGTGTGTGGGGGTACAGTGGTGAGTCCACCCGGCGTGGCAGGGGATGTGGAGGTACAGTGGTAAGTCCGCCCGGCGTGGCAGGGGGTGTGGAGGTGCAGTGGTGAGTCCGCCCGGCGTAGCAGAGGGGGTGTGGAGGTACAGTGGTAAGTCCGCCCGGCGTGGCAGGGGGGTGTG
The DNA here is from genome assembly GCA_034440635.1 of Lepas anatifera. Lineage (NCBI taxonomy): Eukaryota > Metazoa > Arthropoda > Thecostraca > Lepadidae > Lepas > Lepas anatifera. The sequence goes on from JAOTON010001628.1 coordinate 1,959,699, forward strand.
GAGGTGCAGTGGTGAGTCCGCCCGGCGTGGCAGAGGGGGTGTGGAGGTACAGTGATGAGTCCGCCCGGCGTGGCAGGGGGTGTGGAGGTGCAGTGGTGAGTCCGCCCGGCGTGGCAGAGGGGGTGTGGAGGTACAGTGATGAGTCCGCCCGGCGTGGCAGGGGGTGTGGAGGTGCAGTGGTGAGTCCGCCCGGCGTGGCAGAGGGGGGTGTGGAGGTACAGTGATGAGTCCGCCCGGCGTGGCAGGGGAGTGTGGAGGTACGGTGGTGAGTCCGCCCGGCGTGGCAGGGGGGGGTGTGGAGGTACAGTGGTGGTTTCCTATCAAGCGTACTATAGTAAATTTCAATAGCTCTAATGGCATGAGAGCCATGTCCAGGTTTCTTAAGCATTGCATATTTTAGTAGAAATAGTCTATCGTGTCCCAACTTGACCTCTGGAGGTCAAACCATTCCCCTGAGCGCCTAAACATGTGAAGTAAAATCATACTGAAGTTACATGAGTTTCCTAATGCACTTTGCAGATTTGCGCTAACCCCCATATTTTCGGAGTTAGAAAGGGGCTCATCGATGCCCTCGGTGGGGCGAAGGTGGCGCCGGACCCCCGGTGGGGCGCGGGTTAATAGGAGGCCAGGAGTGACCCTTCAATCCCGCGTGGCTATCAAATGATTTTAGCCATATAACCAGAACATTTCTTACCATCATCACGTATCTTAGCCGCACCACTCCCCGCTTACATTTAATATTTTTCCTGCTTTTCCAATTGTGATTTTTTGCTCTTTCAACAGTGGTGGATATAAGATTTTGGTAGGTAGGAGGGGGAGGGTGGAGCCTCAAAACGCACTTTGCCGTAGACTTTCCACCCAAAATGTGCCTATGGTCGGCATCCTTTGCGTCCGCTTTTCGGTGGGTCATTTATTTGGATCGTGTTCTTTCACAGAGTTCTCCTTCCACTGGTATAGCAGTTATTTCTGCTGCTCTGATCCTTGATTGGTGTTAGAACATCTTATTCAAACCCGGAAAAGGCCAAGAGAAGCCATATTTATACAAGGGACAAACCAAAAAGAGCTTAGGTGCCAGCTGCTAGAAAAAGGGTCAAAGAAGGCCAGATTCCAAGAGAGGGCCAACCGAAAAAATCACGCGGCCAAACACGACAAAAAAACCCAAAATCTAAATGTTTGGCCACAAAATGGCCAGCCTGGCAATCGTGGTTCTGCCGCAATGTATTCGAGATGAATAATTTATTTTCTTATTTTTCTTATTTTTCAAGGTAAGCAAATTCCTAAAGTATCGAACACATGTGGTTTATAGTCTAAATCGAGACAAGTTTCTATGTACATACCTACCATGATGTGTGGCTGTTGCTGTCAAAATTTTCTAGGAAATGTAGTGCAAAAACCAGTTAATAATTTTTGGGGCTTATCGACGCACCAACTGCCAGGGTCATATGGCGTCGCCAACTCTTTCCCTGTTAGAACGGTTTCTTAGGAGCCAGCTTTGATTCTGACGAAGGGCTGGCCGAATATATAATCTCTCCCCATTTACAACATCAAGGAATTGATGAGAAAAACCAAATAACAACTTATCAACTTACAGAAAAAAATATGCAGCAATCTCACTATAACTTTTACCAATGCTACCACCACAATAATAAATAAATAAATAAATTGCGAAGTACTTAGAGCATCTTGCAATCCCCGGTACTGGCTGGGCTTCCGGTCGGATAAAACACGATGTTTCATTGGTTTTAGGTTATCTTCAGCGTTTTAATTAGTTGGTGCTGAGGCTGCTTTGCCCGGATTTCCCGTAACTACACGCTTTGTCTCGTTTTTGCACGATGGAGTAGACAGCAACTGGTGGAAATTCCTAACAAAGTTTTTGTGGATTGCCAATTTGGGATGAGCAATAGAACAAAATAGTTATCATCGGTTGGTGTTCTGTCTTATTTTCGTCAGGTGAGTTTGCGTTTGTTCAATTTTAAGCCATCTGTCTATTTCACTGGGGGGCCAATTTCCAGGCACTGGGGGGGGCATTTCGGCCGACTGGGGGGCAAATGGACCCCCAGTTAACATGTTAAAAAATGGCCTGGGTACAGTGGTGAGTCCGCCCGGCGTGGCAGGGGGGCGTGGAGGTACAGCGGTGAGTTCGCCCGGCGTGGCAGGGGGTGTGGGGATACAGTGGTGAGTCCGCCCGGCGTGGCAGGGGGGTGTGGAGGTACAGTGGTGAGTCCGCCCAGCGTGGCAGGGGGCTGTGGTGGGTCCGCCCGGCGTGGCAGGGGGTGTGGAGGTACATTGGTGAGTCCGCCCGGCGTGGCAGGGGGGTGTGGAGGTACAGTGGTGAGTCCGCCCGGCGTGGCAGGGGGGTGTGGAGGTACCGTGGTGAGTCCGCCCGGCGTGGCAGAGGGGGTGTGGAGGTACAGTGATGAGTCCGCCCGGCGTGGCAGGGGGTGTGGAGGTACGGTGGTGAGTCCGCCCGGCGTGGCAGGGGGGTGTGGAGTTACAGTGGTGAGTCCACCCGGCGTGGCAGAGGGGCTGTGGTGAGTTAGCCCGGCGTGGCAGGGGGCTGTGGTGAGTTAGCCCGGCGTGGCAGGGGGCTGTGGCGGACGCTGCCATCAGTAATAAACCATTGTTGGGGCTTATCGACGCACCAACTGCCAGGGTCATATGACATCGCCAGTTCTTTCCCTGTTGGAAGGGTATCTCGGGATCCAGCTTGCTCTTTGTTCAGGGAAGCCGCCGGGCCTTGAACCCGGGTCGGCTGCGTGGAATCCAGCTCCGCTGACTACTCCACTACCGCGCCCCCGCTTCTATCAGTCATTGGCTGAAAGGGCCAGAGATGTTGTTTGCCGGGTATGGCACCCGATGCACTGAACGATTTCTACGCGTCAACAGAGCCTCTAACAGCCGGCGGCGTCCCTTCCGCCGGAGTGGGCGTTCCCACACTGCAGCCCCGCATGCTCATTTGCTCACTCAAAGTAAGACCGACCAATTTCGACACTCTTTGTATCACTTTTGCCACTATGCAGTCGTCAAAGTCCACAGGAGTATATGGAATCAGCAGGCAACATAAATTTTCACTTAGCCTAGAACTACCATTACCTGACCTGGTAAATTCAGGTGTCGCGTTCCGAAAGAATGGAAGCATACATTCGTCAGTGCCAAAGCCTATCGGACGCATTGTGCAAAACCCGCTTGTAGAACATTTGGAAAAGAATCAACCTTTCGCTGACTCTCAAAATGGACACCGGGAAAACTTCCACCGAATCAGCTCTACATGTCATAACGTTATGACAGTTCTGACGCGACCTCCCAGGCAAGGGATACAGCTGGTTTTTTATATTAGCACTTCTGCATTTCTCCAAGTGTTTTGAAGTGATACCCCATTCAAAACTGCTTTAGAAATGGCATTTTACGGAATTGAGACGACTGGTTGAGCAGCTGCCTTCTGGGCCGTACACAGCACGTGTACGGCCCCGGCCGTATCTATCACTTTGAAATCCCAACAGCGCTTCGGCTGTGTCGTTGTGGATGCTTTGTGGTCCTCCGGACCCAGTCTCTTTTAATTTGCATACAAGCGGAAAGCTTCTAATGAAAAGTCTCCTAGTCTCCCCGAAGCCTCGCCTTCGCTGCTTGTGCCCATAATTCATAAACTGAACGATTTTCAAAATCCTCTCATCAATCCACGTACTCAACCGAGAATTTACTTTTCAACCTCACACGGATTTGATGACCAAAAGTTGTTTCGGAATCATTATCTATTTAAATCATGAAAATTATACAAATATACCCTCCCGTACAAGAGAAAGCGGTGTTTTCTTTCTTTTCGGCACCTATCATCGGGCACCTTCGAAAATAAACGGCGGTAGTTTAGCAATTTCCCTCAAACGCGGGTTGTAGCAGCCAACGTGTGGGTGCCAAATCCGATACCAAACACAACACGGAGACACGCGGTGACGGACTTACCTGATTATGACAATGAGACCATCGAACACGTTGAAACCGTTGCTGATGTATCCATAGAAACCGTCGGCTATCAGCTTCAGAAGCATTTCGAAGGCGAAGATCGCTGAGAAGATGATGTTGCTGATCTCCACGATGGCGGTGAGCTCCTCCGGCTGGTTGTGATATTCCACACCCATGCTCAAAGTGTTTATCATGATAGCTAATAGAATGCCTTTTTGACAGTAGGAATGCTCTATAAAGCTCTTGACGGCACCGCGAAAGCGCCGCACACCACTGCACAGGCGGGGAAACCGCGGAGCGTGAGAAGCGGCGCCCGAGTCGTCCTCCTGCTCACCAGAAGACGAGTCTTCACTCTCTTCGTCTGAGCAGGAGTCCACGCTGGTGGTCCAGGACTTGGAGTCCTCGCTGCCGGCCGAGTCAGCCCTGGAGTGACCCAAGGAGCAGAGAGGGGCGGCGCGCTCCCTGCAGGGGCGGCGAGCGGAGCTGCAGGGTGGGCTCCGACAGCTTCCTGGCGCTGCGCCGCCAGCTGAGCCGACAGCCGGCCGGCTCGCCGGGCGGCGAGCTCAGCTGCGCCGGCAGAGCCGCGCTCAGCGCCCCACTGATGGCCAGAAGCTCCGTGCAGCTGAGCGGGCCGCGGTCTGCCGAGCGACACACGCGCGGGAACACAGAGCTGCGCAGCCGGCGCAGCTGCGACTCGGCCCGTGCCAGCTCGGCTCGCAGCTGGGCCGGCAGACAGCTGGCCTGGCCGCGCCCCAGCGTGTCGCTCTGCTGGATCGGAATTATCTGCGGCTTCTTCACGTCGTAGCTGACCGTCTTGGCAGGCCGCTCGGACAGCCTGTAGCCCGCGTCAGGACTCATCCGTGTACAGAGAATGCCCGGAGGGAGTAAATGCTCCTCCTCTCTTTTGTACCAGTGCACATCGCTCCTCGCCTGGCATCCATTGGTGATGCCATCACCACAGAGGGCTGGTTCAGGCCTGGGGTGGGCCCACTCGCTAGCCCCGCTGCCGGGGGAGCGGCGGACGCAGGACGACCCCGCTGCGCCGCAGCCGCCGCCGCAGGGCTCCGACTGGTCCAGGGGCCGCCGCGGCGTCGACAGCGCGTCCACGTCCGACACCTCGGGGCTGGCCCGCGGCGCCCACTCCCACTCACTCAGCTTTCTATCACAGTACTGATTATTGTTAGCTGCTCTGGTCGGCGGGCTCCGCCTTCGCCGCAGGCTGATTTGAGCTGGAGGCAGGCCGCGCCTCCGCCAGCGCCTCCACCTCCAGCGTACTCGCCTGCGCAACTTCCGCCACAGGTGCGCTATGTACCGCAGGATCTCGGCGTAGCAGCCGGCGTTCTCCAGGGAACTGCCCAGGGTGGACGTGCTCTGGAAGCGGGCTCGCTCCAGCCGCATACGCTCCGTCTCGCGCTTCTTGGTCTCGGAGAACTGAGTGGCGATTACGACCAGGCACAGGTTGATCATGAAGAAGGACCCGATCTGAAATCACAGCCAGCAGGTCACGATAGACAGGTCCATGGAGACATTCGCGTAAATTGTCTTCCCTTCTTTTGACCCAAATATAAACGGCCTGTATGGGGGATTGTTTTTTGTGCTCCCATTTCATCATCAATTACTATGAAACCAGTTTTTTTCAGTTTCAAGCAGCATTTGCCTTGCAGTTGAGTGGGCGCATGTTGAGACCTCCATATGTTGTAAAACCGGAGATAAATCATGGGGTGTAGGATAATGGGAATTTACTAAAAACGAGCCAAAGCCACAGAGGGTAGATCCTAAAGAATCTTTCCTGATATTTGGGGGTCAAGGTCATTCGAGGTCGTTGACCTATGACGTCACAATATGGTATATTTCCCTACAATGAACACTACAGTTAGCACTTGAACAGCCGTTGGGCGAGACACGAAGATTGAAGATTGAAGTTAACCCGTTCCCTTTGACGTGGACCTTCCCATTTAGTTACCCTTACTATGAAGTCATAGCACCATTTTCGTCATACTGGGTAACGCCATTTGACCGGAAGCACTGGGACCAATGACCTTGAAAATTATGGTATGACCTTGACCCGTGACCTTTGGACATTGACTTTGATGTCAGGTTACCTTGACATAGCTCTCGTTTATATGGAATTATGACGTCACCACCCGGTCTCCAATGCAGCCGAACTGGTGCGACCGCGATTGTGGCCAGCTCAAAATGGAGATCTTCTGACTTTGAAAGCATATAAGTGAAAAAACCCAAGCCGATTTTCAATTCTTACCAACGACGCTCCGTTGAATTCTCTCAAATGTGGCTGAGTAGCGTTTTCCAGCTATGAGCGGTTTTCTGGGCACGATGGAAAAATAAGTGGGGGGCTCCGAGGTCTCCTCCAGGCTCCTCCGACACCCCGCCAAACAAATTTTATTCAAAATCAAAATTTATTTTAGCCCACGAAACATTCTTGCCTCCAGTCTCCTTGCGATATTTTTGTTGCAAATTATTTGCAAGTCTTCTTAAAGATTGTTGCAAGTCATTCTTTTTATAAGAAAGGGATTTCAAAAAACTAAATGGATCACTAAACTGAAACCTAGTCTAAGCGATCCTGTTTGCACGACAAATCGGAGAAACCTGGGGCACAACATCTTATTGTTTACGAGAAAAGAGTTTTAAAAAGTGTAGCAGGTTTCTGTCCTTAGGTAAAGCTGCTTGCGTCCTTTTAGCATAACATGGTCAGCTGCTTCAAGACTGGAAGCTTCGATTTTTTCTCAAACGAATTGAAATAAAAATGTTTGAGCAATGTCCACTGCTGAACGAACATTCCTCATGAAAGTGTAAGGAAATCATGAAAAATAAAGCAATAAAAAGATTTGATGGTTTCAATTTCGACCAGGTTGTTTCTGGTATTTATCTTATTCACCATCCATTCGGAAACCAATCGTGATAATAACAAAATGCACATGTCTATGGGACAGACACACTCGAAAGCTGTTACACCGATTTTCAATAACATTTTAACACATGCAGTAGTGGGGGCCTCGGATTTTGTTGAAATATCCAAGGTCGGAGTGGACCTTCCACACACTACTCACTACAACGGTCTCCCACCCCACCGCTTCCCACGTCTTTACATTCAGGTGAGCAAACCCACAGAGCGCTGTGTCGAACAAAACCAAAGCTTGTACATATTCAGATACAGTTGGAGCGGTCGCTTCTATAAGGTGCCATGTTTTGTATTACTATCTCCAGCTGCCACCGCGCTGCTATTCATCACCAAGGACACCCGCTGGGGCGCCAGCTGTACCGGAGGGGGGGGCAGCTTCCTTCCTTCCTGTCGGCCGTGCGTCACCCACTCAAGTGATTCCAAGGAACGGGCCTCGTTAGCCAGCCATTTTCTACCGTTTGCTTTTTGCTGGCTTTTCTAGAAATAGTGAAGTCTTTAATGGTCCTCCGTTTTCCTTGGCGTGAACGTTTTGGCTGGCAGAAGGGCGTTGTTCCAGTGGGGAACTAACCTTATTTACCCTTCAAATACCGGGTCGGTGTAGTTTTAACTACGATCACTGGCAGCGGAACTGGTGGGGAGCACCGGGCACGGTGCCCCCCTTAAATCGGAAATTTTAACACCAGCCCTATGACGTTGACTGGAAAGAAATGGGTTGAAAACCCATGGTGCTCCCCTTAAATGGGTTTAAAACCCCCACCTTGAATTCGACCGTAAATTCCAAACAACCTGTGACTTAGCGCCGTGGAATTGTGAAGAAAAAAGTTTAGTGGTATTTCCCGAGCTAACCAAAAATAATTCGCTGAGTGGGGTTGGGGGTGGGGGGGAGGGGGTGAAACAACGCAAGCATGCCATTATACTGGCCGAA
>JAOTON010001628.1:1972500-2180000 GCA_034440635.1 Lepas anatifera
GGAACCTGCCCCGCACCCGTCGTGTAACTTCCCACATGGCCAAGGTGTAGTGGAGGAACCTGCCCCGCACCCGTCGTGTAACTTCCCACATGGCCAAGGTGTAGTGGAGGAACCTGCCCCGCACCCGTCGTGTAACTTCCCACATGGCCAAGGTGTAGTGGAGGAACCTGCCCCGCACAGGTCGTGTAACTTCCCACATGGCCAAGGTGCAGCAGAGGAACCTGCCCCGCACCCGTCGTGTAACTTCCTACATGGCCAAGGTGTAGTGGAGGAACCCACTCTCTGAAGTGAAGCAAAATAAGTAGGTGAGGCGGCGCGTTCGGGAACTGGGCTCTGCCTTGGTTGAAGATATTTACATCATTTCCAGTGAAAGGAACCCAGGGCCGTCGGTAACTTTAGTTATGAGTGTGGTTGTTGTTTCTTGCAATACGGCAACCCCAACCTCCTCCCCACCAAATGCTGAGTTTCTTCAATTTAAGAACAACTCCAGTTCAACCGTCAAAATGAGTGTGTGTTTTCACTGCAAGGTCATTTGAAGAACCCTAGATTGAAGCCCGAATTTTTTTCCATTTACTGCTGTCTTACTGTGACTTTTCGGACATACGAAACGGTGGAACACCTCCACGTGACCGTGACCCCGACCACAGCGCTGCACCCCAACCAACAAGGCAACCGACCCCACTTCGTAGGAAACCTCCCTGCTGCGGATAATCAGACGGTGGCCCAAGTCGAGGGCTATCGAGCGGGAAGCTGGCGGTCTGGGCGGTGACCTTCAGGGTCCTCACCCAGACCTATGTAGGGCGGTGACCTTCAGGGTCCTCGCCCAGACCTATGTAGGGCGTTGACTTTCAGGGTCCTCGCCCAGACCTATGTAGGGCGGTGACCTTCAGGGTCTTCGCCCATACCTATGTAGGGCGTTGACCTTCTCGGTCTTCGCCCAGACCTATGTAAGGACAGCCTCCTTCCCTGCTCACCCACCCGCTCTGTTGCAGCGTGGTCGCACAGACCCCCTCCCAGCTCTCAGCACCAACTAAGAAGAAGCCTGAGGTAGGAATGCGGAATCTGTAGATGAGCAGCGAGAAAACGGAAGCCCCCCGATTCTGGGGGACGGCGCTACGTGTCGTCGCTTTGACCGGTGTGGACGTGCATCTGCATCTGTCTCACTGCCTTTGACTTGCGTCGGCGCCAGTAAAACGTACAGTCTGTTATCATCTGCGGCCTGAGCCAGAGCAAATGTTTCACACTCGTTTCATACGCTGCCTTCTTGGTAGCCTTTATCAGCGCCATTGTCTGCTGGCTCCTGATGGCTTATGCATATGAAGAAGAAAAAACTCAAAGAAACGTATGTTTGATACTTCATGCACACTGGTTTGTGGCCCAGTAAGGTTTCTAGCAAACACCACCTTGCTAAAAAAACGTATCCATTACACGTCCTGCGGACGGAAGAGAGCAGTCCCCAAAGAGGCCGCCCCAGAGGCCGCTTCAGCGCTAGCCTACACTTTGGGAATGTCCGCGGACGGAGGCCGCTCCTTAGTGCCAATTCTCCAGAACAATCTCCGGTTTCGAGAGAACGATTCCTAAAATACACAAACCATAGCACAAAGCTGGTATTTTCAGTGGTACAGAGGCAACTTCAAGGTCATAACGCGGCAGCTAAGATTATGTTTTGATAGGAAAGAAACTTATGTTCGTATTGCACGTTACAAAATATATTATAGAAGTCCGTTTCTAAATGTTAGATTTGTGGGGCTTCACTCCAATATGACATGACCGTTTTGGTACTGAATGGACCAGGACCGGGGGTGAGCCGAGCCAGCAGGCTGCTCATCCAGCCCTGAGCAGGCACACTGGAAAGTCCAGTCCGAACCGCGCCGAGGCTGCACTCACCGCCGATCTTGGAGGGCGGAAGGTTGTTACAGCCGTGCAGACCGTTGTCCTTCTCCAGAGAGCAAATGTAGTCTTTCTCCAACTCGGAGCTCCCGTAGTACGGCGATATCGACCTGTTTGCAGGCGCGTTGTGTTAAAGTCCTGACTAATGGGCAATTCCAGCACCAATCGACCAGGCAAATGGCAAATCTACACGGTACCTCTTCGATTTTCTTCAAAATAATTTTATAGGGTTCTCATGGGCCCTAAAGACGAATCTGAAAGTTTTAGCTCGATTGGAGTAAAACTTTAGAAGTTATTGCCTCAGGCATTTTTTGAAAATCTGCTTACAGTGCATTTTTAGGTGATCATAACACCCACAGAGACTAATGAAATATGCATTACGTATATATTTTCCTGTCTGAAATGAGCCGAAGAACTCGAATCTGAAGTCTGTTTGACCGTAGGTCACTTGTGAAAAAAGTTGTGATTTGACCTTGACCTAAGGTCACATTCAAAATTTGCTGGTACACTTTTTGTTCAAAATAGCATATTCTAAATTAAAGATTGAACTTTTCTCATTCCATTAAAATAGGTTAGAACATCCGTTTTTTATATCTACTCGTGTTTTTAACACGCTTAGTGGAGGGTAGCCTGGCATCAACACGTAATGAAGGGGTCCCGAAATGCCTCCCCTGAGATTTCACCAATTAAGAGGGTTAGCAAAACGCGTGTTGCGGGTTTTGTGAGGGCTGTAGAATGTGTTTTTAAAGCTAGATTTCATGGACCTAGGCCCGTATCCTCAAAGTCAAATGAGGTCATAGAAGTCAAATGTAGGCCGTACCTGACACTTAGCGAAATACCGTTATTGTGCGAAACAAAGTCGCGAATACACTTTGAGTGGGCAAATTTCATAAAGAGAAGATATAAATTGTTCTCTGGAATATTTAGGTCGAGGTCGGTCAAGGTAATTGACCAATGACACCACAACATGAGATATTTCCATAATGGATGCACATACGTTTTTTTTAACCCACTACCCATTTAAAAGGTAGGCAGGAGTGACCTTCCGTACCCATGCGACCAAACTACAAATTTTCCAGTTGTAAATTTGGGACATGTATGTTAATATCTTAATTGACCGTTGAAGCTTGCAAAAAAGCAGCCATTAAGCAATCAATGAGTTTGACCTTGACCCACGGTCTTTGGTCTGTGACCTGGAACTTAGCATTCTGTAACCTCAGTTGTAACATCAAAACATCATACACGTATTGCCAGGGAACGTCATTTGACCGAAAGCTGTGGGATCAACAATTGCGATAATGTTTATATGACCTTGGTCTGTGACCTATGATCTAGTGAAATGATCTAACATACAACTCTGACGATGCTACGTTTTCATCGCACAGCTAGGTCTGCAATGCATTTGAACTGGTGTGACCGCACATAGGTATCGGAAAAGAAGGCCAGGGGGCCTGGCTCCCCACTTTTGGCCCAAAATTTCCTTATCTCAGTCAAAATGGGAGAAAACCTGAAATTTGCATAAACAGTAACTGTGGAAGGCAACGAGGAGCCCACATTTGAACAGTTTTTGGTCATATCGTGGAAAGGTTTTTGTCAGCATCAGGTTTAAGTTTGACTGACCCCCACTTTTTCCGGTGGCGATGCTTATGTGACCGCAGATTATGGCTATTTAGGAATATACATCTGATTTTGTAAGCCTATAGGTCAGTCAGTGCGTAAACATAGAGGACAAATTTTAAAAGTTCTTTCCAAAATTAACTCGCTCATCGATGTTGTTTTTCTTCCATGAAGGGTTTCCGGCCACCTAGGGTAATTATGCTTAAGCCCTGTCCGACTGCGTGTTAATGCTCATCACAGTGCTTTAAAGGATGACAATAACTCGTCGCTGGGGCTTCCACAGCATATTGGAAATGCAGTCGGACAAAATGGTGATACAATAGGAACAGTGCTAGAAGTCTGGTGAAAGCCAAATAAGGCAGTCGTGGTTTTCCGTGTTCATATATCACCTTATAATCTGTTAGAACTCGCCTATCGCGTCAATTCAGTTTGTTCTGCATCGGACCGAAGCGAGCATTTTCCACTTGCTAGTTAGAACTAGAGCAATACTCTCTCCTTGACGATATATTTGCGTTATTTTACTCTTCTTGAAGTTAAAGGAAGCAAGCATTTGTCAACACGTGGAAAAATAAGTATGTATGTACTATGTACACCGAACACCGGTTTGCAACAATGCACCGAAATACGGGAGCTGGCGCCTCCATGAGATGTCTTTGTTCTGAGCTGACCTTACGCTGCCACAGTAGGCAGCTCTGTTCCGTCCAGTGGCGGATCCAGGAGGAAGCAAAAACGGCATGTCCCCCCAAATGGAAAGCTAGGGGCAAACCTATGTTTTGCCTCCCCCCTCCCCAAGCGGTCGACCTCCTTTATGCCCCGACTCATTTTAATTTATAAGCAATATTTCGGTGCTTCAACTCTCAACTTCAAACAGAACCAGTTAAGTTCAGTGGAATCTTGAGTTCAGTTCAGTTCAGTTCATTGGGTCTTGGATAGAAAAAAGTATCTTGAGCGCACACTTTTTCACCCCGTGACGTTTTTTTCCTTTTGGCTCAAATGTCCCAAATCCTACTGTCAAATCATATTATTGTAGCACAATTTTTCGCTGCGTGACCTTTTTTCTCTTTTTTCCTTTTTGACTTTGGTTTGCTCCTCTCAAACCGACCAGCTAGATCTACCACTGGTTCCGTCGATGTCTTCAGAGAGCTCTCGCACCTGCATGGTGTTCAGGTTTACGAGTGTGAAACGATGAAACCGTTGGGTGCCCTTGATCCTCAACGCTGAGGTGTACCGCTGTATTAGTCGTTTTGACATTTCAAAGACCTCCTCTCTACTGACAAACGCAAAATGGATTGTGGTGTCGAAGTATTGCGTCAGAAAAGAGAACATCAATAGAAGATCCAAGATCTGATCCTTTTCTTCTCTCCTTAAGCTTACCTTGGCTGTTCTTCTTCTAACTTTACCGTCAACTCCGTCACAGGTGTTCTTCCCGTGGCTGGTAGCAAAAAAGTGTTATTCATATGGTATTTGAAAGTCTATCTGGATGATAACAAGCATTGATGAAGTGAAAATTGTTTTTGTATTGGCCACCGCACCCGTATGATACGTAATGTATTTTCTTCAAACTTGGCATGTGGGTGCGTAGCCAAGGTACGAGTTTGTGCTGCAAGATATGAGCCATGACGTGAGAGTGCTTTAAGTCGTCACTTAAAACAACTTCTACTGCACCGGACTCCATCCTCAATCTAGTATAGAACAAAAAGGTGTACAGTCACCTGCTTTGCAGACCAGTGATACGACTGAGCAGCATTTTGCGCAGTACATGTATTATTTTCTGATAAGGCATCGATGACTACGGCTTCCCCTTTGGTGCCTTTTCCTTCCCGTTTACTATATAATTCCCTTGAGCCATATAGATGTAGTGGTGACGGGTTAGGTTACATACCTTCTCACTCAGGGAATAAGCAAATCGCTCTATATTATCCACGCAATCCGAACGCGTCGATTCTCTCTCTGATTTTGACCATTCTTTGAACGTAATATCTTCAGAAGCCATTTGCACGGAGTCAAAATCGTATAAATACTCTCTAACCTCCTCCTCTCCAGGGCTCCTTTGACGTGAGGGTGTCCACTGTCACCGCACTGTTATATTTTTCAATATCACTGTTTCAAGATATCACTGTTATATGTTTCAAACGTTTCGTGACTTTTTCCGTATAGTCACGGAACTTCACTAAAGGTGTCCGATATGACGTACATACATTTGACATTTGTGTCCTGATTTGACCTTAAAGATATAGATATAAGTCCATACAATTGAGCTCAAATAAAACAGTTTACAGGCCTCACAAATCCCGGAACATGCGTTTTCCTAGCCCTCTTAATTGGCGAGATCTCAGGGGAGGCATTTCGGGACCCCCTTCATTACGTGCTGACATCAGACCATCCTCCACTGTGCGTGTTAAAAACACTAGTAGATATAAAAAACGGATGCTCTAACCTACTTTATTGGACGGAAAAAACTTTAATCTTCAATTTGAGATATTCCATTTGGAAAAAAGGTGTACCAGAAAATTTGGGACATGACCTTAGGTCAAGGTCAAATCATAAATTTTTTCACAAGTGACCTAGGGTCAAACGAACTTCAGATTCGAGTTTTTCGGTTCATTTTAGACAGGAAAATGTATATTTAATACATAGTTGATCAGTCTCTATGGGTTATATGGTCACCTAAAAAATGCACTGTAAGCAGATTTTCAAAAAATGCCTGAGGCAATAACTTCTAAAGTTTTATTCCGATTGAGCTGAAACTCTCAGATTCGGCTTTGGGGTCCATGAGAACCCTATATGCCAATTTTAAAGAAAATCAGAGAGGTACCGTGTAGGCCTTGGTCGATTGGTACTGGAATTGCCCTAATGCAGTGACAACAGTGTCAGATTTCGAATCACAAGGTCCCGGCCCACTGACGACAGTCTCGACTTCGGATGAGAGTCCGGCCCACTGACAACAGTGTCAGATTTCGAATCACGAGGCCCCGGCCCACTGACGACAGTGTCAGACTTCGGATGGAGAGGCTCCGGCTTGAGTCCAACCGGGGACTGAGCTTAGCGATAACCTTTGCGAACCATACAGGTTGAATAGCCGGTGATGTAATAATGACCGGTGCATGTAATGACCAGTGTATGTAATAATGCGGCGATATGTTTTAACGGACTCCATCGATGAACACACGCCAAGATGCAATGTAGAAATAAACGGCTGGTCTCATCTACGTCAGGTAAGGTCTGTCCTCGGACTGAAAAGTAGACATTTCGGGCATGCATTTTGTCCAGGCCAAAGCTTGACGTTGCTTCCGGGTGGGATATCGTGACACAGAGCCTGCCTGCCCTATATGTGCAGCCTCGACCCATTTCGCAGACCCTGCTCTATACTGCAGAGTAGACAGACTACAAGGACCCTGCTCTATACTGCACCCTAGACGTATTTCACAGAACCTGCTCTATACTACAGACTAGACTATTGGCCCAGACCCTGCTCTATACTACAGACTAGACTATTGGAACGGGCCCTGCTCTATACTGTAGGCTAGACTAAAACAACAGACCCTGTTCTATACTGCAGGCTAGACTATTGGCACAGACCGTGCTCTATACTTTCAGGAGTGGCAGTGGCTGGAGTAGTGGCACGGACTCTACTCTATACTGCAGTTTCAACAAATTGCGTATGCCTGACTACACGGACTACACGGTATGCCTGACTACACGGTATGTAGACTGAGTACACGGACCCTCCTCTATACTGCAGCGTAGACTGACTACACGGATCCTGCTCTATACTGCAGCGTAGACTGACTGCACGGACCCTGCTCTATACTGCAGCGTAGACTGACTACACAGATCCTGTTCTATACTGCAGCTTAGACTGTCTACACGGACCCTGCTCTATACTGCAGCGTAGACTGACTACATGGATTCTGCTCTATACTGCAGCGTCGACTGACTACACGGACACTGCTCTATAATGCAGCGTAGACTGACTACACGGACTCTGTTCTATACTGCAGCGTAGACGGACTACACGGACCCTGTTCTATACTGCAGCTGTGTCATGGAGCTGCCCGGCTCCCCGCTCCTCTTGGAGCGGGGAGCCGGGGCTCTCCCGGCTCCCCGTCCCCACACCACTAGCTCACAGCATGACCGGGAGCGACCCGCGCTCGTGCTGACCCGGTCGAAGGTCAGTGCTGACTTGCTATCGAAGACTTGTGAGAAGTCCATGGATGTATGCTTCTTCCCTGACCCACATAGCCCTACTCAATACGACTGTGTGGTCAGTGACTGGAGCGTCTCGTGCTGCTATGTTTTTGGCCAATACATGATTGCTGATTCACACGCAATTACTGGCATTGTCTGTGCACTGTACGCAACATCAAGGCGACTAGTCTGGTCTCCACTTTGAAATCTATTCATACATGTTCATTAGGGGTGCCCACTTTAGACGAAATATAACAATGTATAGCGGAGCGCATTTTTTCCCATGATTTCGAACAGACTGAGGTCAGTGATGTTAAAATTTTCTATATCAAAAAAGTTTTAGAGGTCGCGAATTGCGTTCAAAAAGTTTTGATTTTCGGAAGCTTACAGTTATATAATAGGATATTGGAATATAGCTTTGTAGCAGAAACTGTTGGATGATCTTAGCGGACTTCACCGCTTGACAAGTGGTTTTATTATTAAGGTAATATGTGCTAGCTTTGTTAATTTTTTTCCATTACCGCACCGAAGCACCTCTTTCGTGCAAGTTATTGCGGTTTGCGATATGACTGGGCTCGTTAGGGAGTAGGCTTCAATCTTTTAATACCAATTAACATCATAATCACATCACGGTTTTAGAGCTACACGATCAAAAGCTTCTGATTTTTATCTCAGTGTCATGATCTGTCTAATGCTTGAAATTTGAATTAGAGAATTGATATCAGCTGGGGTCTGTTAATAATATCTTTTATCTGTTAATAATAATATCTTTGTCTCAATATTTTGAAGAAATTGTTCATCACAGCAATCTTGTCGGGTTTCAAACCGCGACTAAATATAGTTTGTTTGGATTTTTGCATATGTGCTCTGTATCATTACTTTTGTAACAATTGAAACATATTTTTAGGAATGAACTTCACCGGTTGCTTTGGGACGGGGTCAACTCTGTCAGATAATCGTAAATACTCTGCCAGATAGACAGGAAATCAGTGTTTGTTGAAGAAAGTCTGAGAAAATGTAATGGCTGGAGTAAATAACTTTCCCGCCTTTTTCCCTGGGCCCGCTAGTGACACAGCGCTAGCCTGAGAAGAAATTTCTCGTTTATACCAATTTACCAAAACAAGTTATGAGTTTTCAACGCTCTTTTTCATTCTGCAACTGGACCACTGAAGCCAAGCTCCATTTTTGTCCAGGCTCATTTCTGGCTGTGTGCAGCTCTGTCTAAGCCGATTATAGCGATAAACAGCTATTTAATTGATTCAATATTGTTCACCTTTCACTGTTTTTTTTCAAACTGATGTTCAGTATCACACATGGGTATCTTGCAAATAATAAGATTCCCGCAAAAGTACCAATCACAACCATCTGCGGTTTGTAAGGCAGCCAGTTTTTTTATTGCATTGCTCACCTATCTGAAACAGAACTTGACAAGCAATGAAAATTTTGCGTACTTTTAACGACTCTTTCCTAGTTATTCTGGTGCCCTTGAGAAGGTAAGGCCATCGCACCTATTACTTGTTTCTACATTCCTGCCAACGTGGACTTCTTGAAATCAGGTGCATACATGACGTTTGTGTTGCTCCGCGAGCTGCATGTGTCCTTGAAGCTGCCCCTCTTCTTTGGTCACGGAGTTCACGTAGTCTTGAACAACAGCCTCTTAGAAAATGGCTGTTCTTGTTTGGTACGTTTTGTTTTAAAGATTTTTTATTACCACATTCCTCTTCCTAAACCCTGGGCATGCAGCCTCGGCTGGGCCGCACTGCTGCAGGAGAGGCTGTTGACAATGCGAGTTAAGCTCGGCTCGATGTACGGGCGAGTTCGATACGCAGGCGAATTGGCTCACCAATTATATAGGGGGACAGAGTCGATACGGCCCACAGTCGCCCTAACTCAATACACGGGCCGAGCCCAGCGTCTGTCCACCCAGAACCTGTGGGGCCCACCAGAACCAGGGGTTGAAAAACCTCCCATGTTGGCATTCAAAATGTTGACAGCCCAAGGTGGGTAGGTGACAAATATTAGCCGACATGTTTCCTCCAGACCATTAACGTAGCACATATCTGTAATTGACGCCTGTTATTTGAACTTGCAATGTTTTTCCAACAGCTAGGATGGTCCAGGATTATACATTTGTATCCTGCTAACGCGAAAGAGCAACATTTTGCAGCCTGGGCTGGTGGCACATTTTGGTTTTAAATTTTCAATGGTGACACACTGAACATTTTGACCCTGACCAGAACACACGGCAACTGGCCACTGCACTATGGGCCCGCGGGCTCCAAAATGCGGTCATTAATCGGAAAATTATTTTGCCAAATGGGGCCAGCGAACAATGTAATCTGGTACAGAATTGTCCCCTGAATTCGAATCTGGCTTTTATTGCTTCGCATATATCACCGGTTGGGCTGTATTTCTTACTAAAGTGAGAGGTTGTGATGGGTCACGTTCAACCGGAGATTTAATATATTTGAAGCTCGGTTTTGCATCCTTTTGAGACAACAATTTTGATAAGAAACTTGTAATATAAACCACTTTTTCGAAACTTGGAAGCCTTCTGCTTCTCATGGTGATGTTGTTTAATGTCAAAATCCTGCCATTTTTTTAACAGGCAATGAACTATAACAATTTATACGGAAAAATTAACTTAAACATTTCAGAGGAAGATTTTTCGATGGGATCCGCTTGGATCTGCGCCGAAATTTATTGGAGCCTAAGCACCACACTTTCTTTTACCATTCACAACAAAGACTTGGTGCGCATACTTGCGCGAAACTTTTCTAGACCGATTTAAGTGGGACCTCTCACCTGGCGGCGGCGTCCGCGGACAGCGGTGGCCAGCGTCGGGCGCAGGCTTGAGCGCGGTACGAAGGGGAGGTAAGGCACACACACAAACAGACTTCATGACTATATGAACCGAACAGTTCTGGTGTCACCATTGATGTAATTTGAGAAGGCAATAATGTTGAAACGTGGAAGGAGGCTATGGGGCCTTAACGGCTTTTCGTTGTTCAGTCTGTGATTTGCACTGCGTGGAGTCAGTTGAGTGAACCGTTCAGAGTGCACTGGCGGGCCTGCACTACCAAAATAGTGTTGTTATGCCGTGGCATAGTGCGGGACAGAGTGCTATGATTTGGTAGTATACTTATGAAGTTGCGTAGTACGGGACTGAGGGCTAGGATTCAGTAGTGTTGTTATGCCGTGGCATAGTACGGGGCTGAGGGCTAGGATTCAGTAGTGTTGTTATGCCGTGGCATAGTACGGGACTGAGGGCTAGGATTCAGTAGTGTTGTTATGCCGTGGCATAGTACGGGGCTGAGGGCTAGGATTCAGTAGTGTTGTTATGCCGTGACATAGTACGGGGCTGAGGGCTAGGATTCAGTAGTGTTGTTATGCCGTGGCATAGTGCGGGGCTGAGGGCTAGGATTTAGTAGTGTTGTTATGCCGTGGCATAGTACGAAGCTGAGGGCTAGGATTCAGTAGTGTTGTTATGCCGTGGCATAGTGCGGGGCTGAGGGCTAGGATTCGGTAGTGTTGTTATGCCGTGGCATAGTGCGGGACAGAGTGCTAGGATTTGGTAGTATACTTATGAAGTTGCATAGTACGGGACTGAGGGCTAGGATTCAGTAGTGTTGTTATGCCGTGGCATAGTGCGGGACAGAGTGCTATGATTTGGTAGTATACTTATGAAGTTGCGTAGTACGGGACTGAGGGCTAGGATTCAGTAGTGTTGTTATGCCGTGGCATAGTGCGGGGCTAAGGGCTAGGATTCGGTAGTGTTGTTATGCCGTGGCATAGTACGGGGCTGAGGGCTAGGATTCAGTAGTGTTGTTATGCCGTGGCATAGTGCGGGACAGAGTGCTATGATTTGGTAGTATACTTATGAAGTGGCGTAGTACGGGACTGAAAGCTAGGATTCAGTAGTGTTGTTATGCTGTGGCATAGTGCGGAGCTGAGGGCTAGGATTCAGTAGTGTTGTTATGCCGTGGCATAGTGCGGAGCTGAGGGCTAGGATTCGGTAGTGTTGTTATGCCGTGGCATAGTACGGGGCTGAGGGCTAGGATTCAGTAGTGTTGTGATGCCGTGGCATAGTACGGGGCTGAGGGCTAGGATTCAGTAGTGTTGTTATGCCGTGGCATAGTACGGGGCTGAGGGCTAGGATTCAGTAGAGTTGTTACGCCGTGGCATAGTGCGGGACAGAGTGCTATGATTCGGTAGTGTTGTTATGCCGTGGCATAGTGCGGAGCTGAGGGCTAGGATTCAGTAGTGTTGTTATGCCGTGGCATAGTACGGGACAGAGTGCTATGATTCGGTAGTATACTTATGAAGTGGCGTAGTACGGGACTGAGGGCTAGGATTCAGTAGTGTTGTTATGCCGTGGCATAGTGCGGGGCTGAGGGCTAGGATTCGGTAGTGTTGTTATGCCGTGGCATAGTACGGGGCTGAGGGCTAGGATTCAGTAGTGTTGTTATGCCGTGGCATAGTGCGGGGCTGAGGGCTAGGATTCGGTAGTGTTGTTATGCCGTGGCATAGTACGGGGCTGAGGGCTAGGATTCAGTAGTGTTGTTATGCCGTGGCATAGTACGGGGCTGAGGGCTAGGATTCAGTAGTGTTGTTATGCCGTGGCATAGTACGGAGCTGAGGGCTAGGATTCAGTAGTGTTGTTATGCCGTGGCATAGTACGGGGCTGAGGGCTAGGATTCAGTAGTGTTGTTATGCCGTGGCATAGTGCGGGACAGAGTGCTATGATTCGGTAGTGTTGTTATGCCGTGGCATACATAGTACGGGGCTGAGGGCTAGGATTCAGTAGTGTTGTTATGCCGTGGCATAGTACAGGGCTGAGGGCTAGGATTCAGTAGTGTTGTTATGCCGTGGCATAGTACGGGGCTGAGGGCTAGGATTCAGTAGTGTTGTTATGCCGTGGCATAGTACGGGGCTGAGGGCTAGTATTCAGTGGTGTTGTTATGCCGTGGCATAGTACGGGGCTGAGGGCTAGGATTCAGTAGTGTTGTTATGCCGTGGCATAGTGTGGGGCTGAGGGCTAGGATTCGGTAGTGTTGTTATGCCGTGGCATAGTACGGGGCTGAGGGCTAGGCTTCAGTAGTGTTGTTATGCTGTGGCATAGTGCGGGGCTGAGGGCCAAGATTCAGTGGTGTTGTTATGCCGTGGCATAGTGTGGGGCTGAGAGCTAGGATTCGGTAGTGTTGTTATGCCGTGGCATAGTACGGGGCTGAGGGCTAGGATTCAGTAGTGTTGTTATGCTGTGGCATAGTGCGGGGCTGAGGGCTCAGATTCGGTAGTGTTGTTATGCCGTGGCGTAGTGCGGGGCTGAGGGCTCGGCTTGGACAGATGGTCTCAGTTGGTAATCTGACCTTCGCCGGTCTGTCTTGACACTGAGATGGGCGCCCATTGGGACAGGGCCTGTTGTCTATGCCTCTTATTTAGTGTTTTATTTTCCTTTACTAGAAGATCATCCTGCTTTATTTACATTCCAGAGCAAATTCAGATCGATTATCTATATAATGGTGCTGTTCTCATCATGATGTTATGGTGTTCTCCCCATTATATTGAATTATATGTATATTTAGAGATAATATCGTATAGGAAAGAATTTGTTTTACAAAACCATAGTTTAGCTTATGCGAGTTAGTAGAAGGCGCTATGAACGCAATTCATTCTGTGTTACTGTATTTCATTGTAAATAACACTCACATGGTACTGTTTTTATCACTTAACGGACATAACCAAAGATACGGAGGACTGACATCAAATCGACCAAAGTGGCGAAAATAGCACGGAGCCCAGCATCACCGATTTCACCGTCTTCTTCTGTGAGTGTTTTGGTTTTCAGCTGGGCGTGGGTGTGTGAGACAACCGTGCTTCCTTACCCGCATCTTCCTCCTCATCCTTAAAGTACCTGGAGGCAGCGAGCGCAGGCACCAGCGATTGGAGGCTGCAGCGGCTCCTCCAGCGGGGGTCCCTCCTTCCTCCACTCCCAGCCACCCTCACATATCCTCCATAGTTTCATTATATATATATCACATTACATAATGTCATATGACGACACTTAAAACGCCACTGTATGCACGGAAGTGCTTTGCAAGAAATTCAAATAAAAATAAAGAGTTTCTGGGCTGAGAAAGGATTGAAGCAGTGATTTTGACTACATTAATAGTGCAGCTTCAATCCAAAAACAGCGCTTGCACGGACTCGGCGTCGGAGCTCGGTCCCCGGTCCAAGTTGGTGTCTGGTTGGACCTGACCGCTGCGGCGGCAGGACGTTTTCGGACCAGGCCAACGTCAGTTCCTGGTGTAAGCCACGAACAGCCCATCTTTGCCAGATGTCGAGCAGCTAAGGATACCATGGCTGGGGGGATTCAGTTGCGCGCAGCTTCCGCCCGCGCTCTCCGTACGCCCGCGCTGATTTGGGCGCAAGTTTGCGCGTAAGCGATTTGGAGGGATGTTCGAGAGAGAGTGATCGCGCGGAGTTGCGCGCCGGCGTAAGTTAGCGCGTACTATCTGGGGCAATCCGAGGCGGCGGTGAATGCCGCTGGCGACCGTAGTAGATGGACGCTAAGACTAAAACTCCCATAGAATACGGTGCTTTTCTGGCCGTAGTAAACTCACGTCATAGGTTACAGACTGCTGACTGCTGTACGGTGTCGGATTTCCTGGCCGACTGTGGGGGTGGGGGATGAGAGGAAGACACGGCCCCGCGCTGGGAGGTGAGGTGATGATAAAAGTGTTGGGTTCGGATAAAGGGAAAAGTCTTCACCGTAAACGACAATTTATAAGTGGGATTTCCAAATAAATGAGGCATACATGAGAAAATGATATGATTTGGCTTACTCCGAATGCGTTTTTATGTTAAGCCTACCTCAAGTCAATTTATCTGGGCAAGACACGGGCTTCACGCAACACACTTTTGCCTCGTTGTACTATGGTGCCATTGGATTAGTCGGAGCACTGGGGGAGAGATGAGCCGGGCAGGCCCCAAGAAGCCTGGTTCGGCGAGTGCATTTAGTGCATTTTCTGCATTCCGCCTATGAATTTGACCCCATTTCCTTATCTTTCTGCCTTTGAAACAGCACCATATATTAAGGAATCCTCACGCTCACAGTTCTCAGGGTGAACTGGGTTATCGCTGGCGTTCCATGCCAGCCACGACGAGGCCGCTCGGGGACGGTGAGTGGTACGAAACGTG
This sequence comes from Lepas anatifera, assembly GCA_034440635.1. Taxonomy (NCBI): domain Eukaryota; kingdom Metazoa; phylum Arthropoda; class Thecostraca; family Lepadidae; genus Lepas; species Lepas anatifera. The sequence continues at coordinate 1,987,396 of JAOTON010001628.1, forward strand.
AGATACGTCCTGGGCCGAACAACAATGTTTATTGGAGGGCAGTTAACATTACGGCTGGTGATCCACTGGCACAGCTGCAGTGATCTACGTTTCTCTTCGCCTGTGTCTCTTCTGAAGATTTCCCAGTGAGATGTTGGGAGTTTGTGGGCCTCGATTCTTATCAAAAATACATGTTTTGTCGAACGCAAATCATATAACTTGGCTTCACTGACATTTCCAATATATTTTTATTACTTTAAAAAAATCATACAGGCTTCCGCGCTGTCTTCCGCGCTGTTGAGAAGACGCGGAAAGTTAGTACGTAAGACGGCGAGTTGCGACACTACTTCCACCACAACTTAGCTGCGCACCGATGGATACCTCCAAAAGCCGCTGCGCGCTAACTTACGCCTCCGCGCAGCTGCGCGCTGTCTACCGCGCGTCCGGATCCCCCCAGCCCATGCTTGCCAGATGTCGAGCAACTAAGGGTACCATCTCTGTCAGATGTCGAGCAACTAAGTGTACCATCTCTGCCAGATGTCGAGCAACTAAGGGTACCATCTCTGCCAGATGTCGAGCAACTAAGTGTACCATCTCTGCCAGATGTCGAGCAGCTAAGGATACCATCTTTGCCAGATGTCGAGCAACTAAGGATACCATGTTTGCCAGATGTCGAGCAACTAAGGGTACCTGGTGTCGGACACAGGACGCGGCTCGTAATACACCGGCCTCAGCGACGGAAGCGAAGCGTGCCTGCAAAGACAGCGGACCTCAGCGGAGGACCTCGGAGCTGGGTCTCGGAGGAGGACCACGGAGCTGGGTCTCAGCAAAGGCCCACGGAGCTGAGTCATCAGCGGAGGACCGCAGAGCTGGGTCTCGGCAAAGGACCACGGAGCTTGGTCTCGGTGGAGGACCACGGAGCTGGGTCTCGGCAGAGGACCACGGGGCTGGGTCTCGGAGGGGGACCACGGGCTGGGTCTCGGAGGGGGACCACGGGCTTGGTCTCGGTGGAGGACCACGGAGCTGGGTCTCAGCGGAGGACCGCAGAGCTGGGTCTCGGCAAAGGACCACGGAGCTTGGTCTCGGTGGAGGATCACGGAGCTGGGTCTCGGCAGAGGACCACGGGGCTGGGTCTCGGAGGGGACCACGGGCTTGGTCTCGGTGGAGGACCACGGAGCTGGGTCTCAGCAAAGGACCACGGAGCTGGGTCTCGGCGGGGGACCACGGAGCTTGGTCTCGGTGGAGGACCACGGAGCTGGGTCTCGGAGGGGACCACGGAGCTGGGTCTCGGCAAAGGACCACGGGCTGAGTCTCAGCGGAGGACCGCAGAGCTGGGTCTCGGCAAAGGACCACGGAGCTTGGTCTCGGTGGAGGACCACGGAGCTGGGTCTCGGCAGAGGACCACGGGGCTAGGTCTCGGAGGGGGACCACGGAGCTGGGTCTCGGAGGGGGACCACGGAGCTTGGTCTCGGTGGAGGACCACGGAGCTGGGTCTCAGCGGAGGACCGCGGCTGGGTCTCGGCAAAGGACCACGGAGCTTGGTCTCGGTGGAGGATCACGGAGCTGGGTCTCGGCAGAGGACCACGGGGCTGGGTCTCGGAGGGGGACCACGGAGCTTGGTCTCGGTGGAGGACCACGGAGCTGGGTCTCAGCAAAGGACCACGGGCTGGGTCTCGGCGGGGGACCACGGGCTTGGTCTCGGTGGAGGACCACGGAGCTGGGTCTCGAGGGGACCACGGGTGGGTCTCGGCAAGGACCACGGAGCTGGCCTCGGAGGAGGACCACGGAGCTGGGTCTCAGCAAAGGACCACGGAGCTGGGTCTCAGCGGAGGACCGCAGAGCTGGGTCTCGGCAAAGCACCACGGAGCTGGGTCTCGGAGGGGACCACGGAGCTGGGTCTCGGAGGGGGACCACGGAGCTGGGTCTCGGAGGGGGACCACGGAGCTTGGTCTCGGTGGAGGACCACGGAGCTGGGTCTCGGCAAAGGACCACGGGCTGGCCTCGGAGGAGGACCACGGAGCTGGGTCTCGCAAAGGACCACGGGCTGGGTCTCGGAGGGGGACCACGGAGCTTGGTCTCGGTGGAGGACCACGGAGCTGGGTCTCGGAGGGGGACCACGGGCTGGGTCTCGGGGGGACCACGGGCTTGGTCTCGGTGGAGGACCACGGGCTGGGTCTCGCAAGGACCACGGGCTGGGTTCGCGGAGGACCGGGCTGGGTTCGGCAAGGACCACGGAGCTGGGTCTCGGAGGGGACCACGGAGCTGGGTCTCGGAGGGGACCACGGGCTTGGTCTCGGTGGGGACCACGGGCTGGGTCTGAAGGACCCGGGCTGGTCTGCGAGGACCGGAGTGGGTCTCGGAAGGACCACGGAGCTGGGTCTCGGAGGGGGACCACGGAGCTGGGTCTGGGGCGAGCTGGGTCTCGGAGGAGGACCACGGAGCTGGGTGTAACTATTGAAGAGTGAGCTGTTCACATATACGCAGCAGCAAACCACTGGTACTCATATACACAGAGGAAAGCGTTGGTACTCATACACACGCAGAGAGAAAGCACCGATACTCATATACACAGAGGAAAGCACTGGTACTCATACACAGATACTGGTACTCATACACATAGGGAAAGCACTGGTACTCATACACAGAGGGAAAGCATTAATACAGCATGGCGCAAACATGTCATGGTCCGGCAGACAGAAGCAAACGATTTTTGGCACCAAGAGCTAAGTCAGGATTTCGGCCAGGGAAAGGGGGGCGGCACCAGAAGGGGCCCCTGCGATACCGCCAAAAGGACCCCTCTGATACAAAAAATGACGGCGAGTAAAAAAATGTTGAACGGTATAGGCGGTACCTGCAAATAACATACTACCTGGTCCAGTATATCAACTTTCACGTCAGCTGATTGAAAAGGTCGCATTAAGCCAGGGTGCCCCTGAAATATCTAAACTGCGCCATGACAAGACATGTGTGTACTGTGTACCCACCACATTACTTTAAAAACCGAACCGTGCTAATAAAGCAAAAGGGTCTTAAGGATTTCTTCCTCTTCACGACGAGCCGCTTTCACCTTCAAAGGGGTTCCTTCCGAAGGGATAAAAAGCTTAAAATGTTCTTTACTGACGGAAAAAGACAAATCGTGTATAACGGTGATAGACAGGTACTCACACTTCAACCAACATAGCAGATGTACGCGTTTCCACCGTAGTCTTCGTTAGCATTTGATGGATGAGGGATTAAGAACACGTCACCAAGACATCCTGCAGTTTCATCGCTTGGATTGAAATTGCAGCATGGAGCATGAGTAGTATCTAGTTGAAAAAAAACAGAAGAGACCGTGGAAAACTCAGAATTCAGTGCATTTGTCAAACAGTCCATGAAAACAAATCATTTACCAAACTGGAATAGAGCTAAAATTATACCAGTTTGTTCAACCAAAGATAATAGGAGAGCCACAGAAGCAGCAAATATAGCTAGAAATAAAACTTTTAACCTTAGAACCGGTTTCATGAAATGGACAAAATCAGCGACTGTACACATAAAGAGTTAGTTATGCAAGAGAAAAATAGAATAAATAATAATAATGTATTATTCTTATTAAATAATAAATAATAATAATAATTTAGCATTTTATGCCAAGCCACAATGACATTGAATAATTTCATAAGTATTATCTGGGCATCCTCAAGAACGGTGCTTTTATAGTTCTGATAATTTTTCACAACAAATCCAAACGATGAAACTGCAGCATGTCTTGGTGACGTGTTCTTAATCCCTCATCCTTTAGATGCTGCCGAAGACTACGGTCGAAACGCGTACATCTGCTGTGTTGGTTGAATTGTGAAAGAGAAATCAGCTAAAAATTGAGGGCTCAGCTGGTCATAGAAGGTCATAGAAGGTCAAAGGGCTATGCGGGCTCAGGCGAGCCTAATGGTCACAAAACTGTCAACTGGTATCGGAAGGCCCTCTGTAACAAACTACAAAGAACCATACTGAGTACCACTCGGTGCTCTCCAAATTCTCTTACGAAGTGTCTGGCTTATTAGAATGGGCACTTCAGGGGCCCTTCGATTGATAGTGGGGTCTATAGTCAGCTTTGGATCCAACTGTTTTCAAAGAGCCCTATAGTTACAGAGACTTCTTTGGATAGTCACAGTAGGCCCTGCTGGCTGCAAAGGACTCTGCTATCCACGGTGGCCTTGTCGCTTAAATAAGGGCCCAGCTAGCCAAACAGTATCCTGCTGACTGCGGAGGGCCCTATTGGTTACAGGTTATATGGGTTACAGAGGCTTGAATAACCATAAATGGTCTTGCGGGTCATAAAATTGCCTCCATATATCAAAGAACGCTACAAGCTACAGAGGTATGAGGTGGACTTGAGGGCCAACAGGGCCCTCAGTCCCGCCTATAGAGGAAGCAGCTTATTAGAGAGCCGCGCTGACGACAGAGAGCCTAAGGAGAAAAGCCGGTCCTATTAGTTCAGAAGCTCCTCCAGTTAAAGAGGGTCCTGAAAAAGTCAGAGTGTGCCCTATAGGATAAAAAGGTATCAGCTAGCCACAATGACCAGTCATCGCGGGGAGGGGGACGGGCACCGATATTCTTCCGGACGGCAATACCTTATAATCCAAACTCAAGGCGCAGTTTCAATGTATTACGAATTATGTTTTTTCTAGCGGCGTCGAAATGGATCCTGGCCTTGAAGCTGAGGATGGGGAAATCCCGCGGGAAGCGCGATCTTCGGCTTCTAACCGGAGACGTCCCCAGTATACCGAACACTCTGGGTACTCCGCGCGCCTGCTCAGGAGGGCCGGGCAAGTTTGACAGCGTCGTCATGACAGAGATTCGGTCAGACGAGGCCATGGATACACTGGGGCTGGACTGGATACTGGGCTGGATACACTGGGGCTGGACCGGTACCACCTGGTCAGACGTGGTACCGCCGAAACTGGCCCAGGCCCGCTGACGGCGTGACTTGTGCCGCGCGGAACAGCGTCAAGCCTGATACGGGATTCCACCCGAAGTTTGATGGCACAGAGTTGTTGGTAGATGATTAAGGCATGATGCCCAAGTCATCGTATGTCTCTACTGCACACCAGGTGACCTTGACACCTGGAGGGCAGGTGTCAAGGTCACCTGTCCCTGGCATTCTCCACGCTGCCATTCGTGTGAGCCTCTGGTCCCTTCGCCGCAGTTGTCCTCCCTGGTGCGACGTCCTACCATTCGTGTGAGCCTCTGGTCCCCCGCCGCAGTTGTCCTCTCTGGTGCGACGTCCTACCATTCGTGTGAGCCTCTGGTCCCCCGCCGCAGTTGTCCTCCCTGGCGCGACGTCCTACCATTCATGTGAGCCTCTGGTCCCCCGCCGCAGTTGTCCTCTCTGGTGCGACGTCCTACCATTCGTGTGAGTCTCTGGTCCCTTCGCCGCAGTTGTCCTCCCTGGTGCGACGTCCTACCATTTGTGTGAGCCTCTGGTCCCCCGCCGCAGTTGTCCTCTCTGGTGCGACGTCCTACCATTCGTGTGAGCCTCTGGTCCCCCGCCGCAGTTGTCCTCCCTGGCGCGACGTCCTACCATTCATGTGAGCCTCTGGTCCCCCGCCGCAGTTGTCCTCTCTGGTGCGACGTCCTACCATTCGTGTGAGTCTCTGGTCCTCTTCGCCGCAGTTGTCCTCCCTGGTGCGACGTCCTACCATTTGTGTGAGCCTCTGGTCCCCCGCCGCAGTTGTCCTCTCTGGTGCGACGTCCTACCATTCGTGTGAGTCTCTGGTCCTCTTCGCCGCAGTTGTCCTCCCTGGTGCGACGTCCTACCATTCGTGTGAGCCTCTGGTCCCCCGCCGCAGTTGTCCTCTCTGGTGCGACGTCCTACCATTCGTGTGAGCCTCTGGTCCCCCGCCGCAGTTGTCCTCCCTGGTGCGACGTCCTACCATTCGTGTGAGCCTCTGGTCCCCCGCCGCAGTTGTCCTCTCTGGTGCGACGTCCTACCATTCGTGTGAGCCTCTGGTCCCCCGCCGCAGTTGTCCTCCCTGGTGCGACGTCCTACCATTCGTGTGAGCCTCTGGTCCCCCGCCGCAGTTGTCCTCCCTGGTGCGACGTCCTACCATTCGTGTGAGCCTCTGGTCCCCCGCCGCAGTTGTCCTCCCTGGTGCGACGTCCTACCATTCGTGTGAGCCTCTGGTCCCCCGCCGCAGTTGTCCTCTCTGGTGCGACGTCCTACCATTCGTGTGAGCCTCTGGTCCCCCGCCGCAGTTGTCCTCTCTGGTGCGACGTCCTACCATTCGTGTGAGCCTCTGGTCCCCCGCCGCAGTTGTCCTCTCTGGTGCGACGTCCTACCATTCGTGTGAGCCTCTGGTCCCCCGCCACAGTTGTCCTCTCTGGTGCGACGTCCTACCATTCGTGTGAGCCTCTGGTCCCCCGCCGCAGTTGTCCTCTCTGGTGCGACGTCCTACCATTCGTGTGAGCCTCTGGTCCCCGCCGCAGTTGTCCTCTCTGGTGCGACGTCCTACCATTCGTGTGAGCCTCTGGTACCCCGCCGCAGTTTGTCCTCCCTGGTGCGACGTCCTACCATTCGTGTGAGCCTATGGTCCCCCGCCGCAGTTGTCCTCTCTGGTGCGACGTCCTACCATTCGTGTGAGCCTCTGGTCCCCCGCCGCAGTTGTCCTCTCTGGTGCGACGTCCTACCATTCGTAAGAGCCTCTCGTCCCCCGCCGCAGTTGTCCTCTCTGGTGCGACGTCCTACCATTCGTGTGAGCCTCTGGTACCCCGCCGCAGTTGTCCTCTCTGGTGCGACGTCCTACCATTCGTGTGAGCCTCTGGTCCCCCGCCGCAGTTGTCCTCCCTGGTGCGACGTCCTACCATTCGTGTGAGCCTCTGGTACCCCGCCGCAGTTGTCCTCTCTGGTGCGACGTCCTACCATTCGTGTGAGCCTCTGGTCCCCCGCCGCAGTTGTCCTCCCTGGTGCGACGTCCTACCATTCGTGTGAGCCTCTGGTCCCCCGCCGCAGTTTGTCCTCCCTGGTGCGACGTCCTACCATTCGTGAGAGCCTCTGGTCCCCCGCCGCAGTTGTCCTCCCTGGCGCGACGTCGATATTCGCCACGCTTTTAGATAAAAAGAAGCGGCATTCAGACGAATGAAACCGAACAAACCAGTTGAAAACGTAGCTGTCTGAACGGAACAGACAGCGGTGCAAAACTTTCTCGATTGACAACTATTTTGTCTAGCTCTAGGGAGCGCGGTAGTGGAGTGGTCAGCGAAGTTGGCTTTCACGCAGCCGACCCGGGTTCAAGGGGAGCAAGCTGGCTCCCGAGAAACCCTTCCACCAGGAAAGAGTTGGCGACGCCATGTAGCCCTGGCGGTTGGTGCGTCGATAAGCCTTAACAATTATTGTTTAGCTCTAGGAAAAAGTCGGCAATTTTAAAGCAGCTCCGAAATATTTTGGTCACTCATAAATCCATTCAGGGCTCCAAAGGACAAGTACCCAAAATGTGGAGGACAATCTTGACGTATAAGTGACGATCTGGAACGAGCAAACCCTTTAAATCAGACGTTTGTAAACAAATTCAGCCCTCCTAACGTCAAAATTTTCCTCGAAACGTCTGTACATGATCTGCCAAATTTTAACCAACATACAATTTCGGAATAACGGGTTCGGACCATTCTCAATAACAGTGAAATTTTCAAGGCTGGTGGTCCCACTAACATCTGTACATGCGTCATTCACGGAGTGCTGCCGTGAATTCGTTCGTCCTTTGTGTATCTTGCTTACAAAGTCCATTGAACAGGAAACCTTTCCGAGCAGGTGGGCGGATGCCAACATACTACCGATTCCCAAAAGAGGGTACAACAATTACCTGTTATTATCACAGTGTGCCACTTCCCATGCTTTGTTTGGAAAGATGCTGGCCAGGTGCCTGTACGGCAGCTTCCTGGCTCACCTTCAACCGAGTCTTTCTGGAAAACAGCAAGGCTTCGTCCCCCGCCGGTCGTGTCATTCGAATGTGGTTACTCATCTAAAGACGACGTGAGAATCAATGTCTACTGACTCCCAAACAAACATAATCGACCTAGAATACTCCTCCGCATTCCAGAGTATAAATCACAAACCTCCTTTTGCACAATCGTCTTTGCCTAATGGCACCTGCCCAGCGCACAAAAACATTCAAAGACGCCAGTTCAAATAATTATACCTATATCAGCTCCAATAGTGCCGGTGCGGAGCACAATGAAAAGTACCCGAAGGCACCTCTTGATTTCTAGGCAGTCAAACGACTCAATGTCAGAAATTCTGGCAGCTTTTTTTATTTCCGTGCCGTCCCTAGGAGCTTAACAGGCGCCAACAATTCCCAACCATTTTGCTAAAAGTTCAAGAGTATCTGCGAAAAGTTCAAAGGAATATCTGCAAAATACCGCTTCTGTTTTCAATGGAGTGCAAACCTACATGGAAAGGACCCATTTTTAGTTTGTATTTCACTCAGGGATCGCCCCCTTCGAAAAACTTGAGCTCGATTCCAAGAGTGCCTCTACAGAATACCATGAACAATACCTCAAGCGCGCCTCCTGATTTGCATGAGTGCAACGTCTGATGCCAGAAAGCCCTGCCACTAATTTCAGGGGGTGCTGCTAGAAGCTTCAAGGGCGTTCCCAATTCCCAGCTCTGTCTGAATTCCAGCAGTGTCTCTAGAGAACGGCCAACATACCACTTCAGAAGCGCAAGTTAATACACACGGTGTGCCCATCCCGCAGACGGCAATCAGTGGTGTCAGTGTGCATGTTATCATTTAGGTGAATAAAAACTATTTTGCATGCCTGAATAACTTACAAAATGGCCGACTCTAAAGAACATGTGATTAAGAAGGAATGATAGAAAATGTGACGTCTCATTTGTCCTTAGTGCACCCATTGTCAAGAGCAGTTAAATACCACGGTCACATGTTTGGCAATAACCCTCTGACAACGCTGATGAAAACGGGAATAAATCCAGTGTCGCCCCTAGTCTCTAATAATGGTGCCCATTCGACTGGAAAGCACGCTGGTGGGTGTCAGCCTCACCTAGGCTTGATTTATATTCTAGAAAAACTCGCGAGTTCTCATTAGAGACTTTGTCTCCAAGCAAGAGACTACAATTATTCTCTAGTTCTTATTAGAGACATTGTTTCCAAACAAGGGACTATCATTACTCTCTCAGCCCGCTGACATGAAATGCGCCTTCGACTGATAAATAGATGTGATTTACTTTGAGAACCCCTCTGAAACCGATACTTTATCATATAGAGCAAAGCTCAAGTAAGTGATCTTTTGATCAATCAATGCCTAGATATTTGCAGAGGAAAGTGGAAGCCTGCAACCTTAGTTGGTCCGCCATCCACCCCGCAGAGTTGAAGGCGTTAACAAAACCACTCGTAGGTGGTTGAACTCTTCTCCTTGGACAAGAAACACAGCTCCCCAGGGTCCGTCTCCCAGGGTGTTGGAGCTCTTCCTCTTGGACATGAAACACAGCCCCTAAAGCCCATTTCTCAGGTTGTGGAGATCGCCTCCCCCAGACATGAAACACACCTACCCAGGGCCCATCTCCAAGGTGGTGGAGCTCCTCTCCCCGGACATGAAACACACCTACCCAGGGCCCATCTCCAAGGTGGTGGAGCTCCTCTCCCCAGACATGAAACACACCTACCCAGGGCCCATCTCCAAGGTGGTGGAGCTCCTCCCCGGACATGAAACACACCTACCCAGGGCCCATCTCCAAGGTGGTGGAGCTCCTCCCCAGACATGAAACACACCTACCCAGGGCCCATCTCCAAGGTGGTGGAGCTCCTCTCCCCAGACATGAAACACACCTACCCAGGGCCCATCTCCAAGGTGGTGGAGCTCCTCTCCCCAGACATGAAACACACCTACCCAGGGCCCATCTCCAAGGTGGTGGAGCTCCTCCCCCGGACATGAAACACACCTACCCAGGGCCCATCTCCAAGGTGGTGGAGCTCCTCCCCCAGACATGAAACACACCTACCCAGGGCCCATCTCCAAGGTGGTGGAGCTCCTCTCCCCAGACATGAAACACACCTACCCAGGGCCCATCTCCAAGGTGGTGGAGCTCCTCTCCCCGGACATGAAACACACCTACCCAGGGCCCATCTCCAAGGTGGTGGAGCTCCTCTCCCCAGACATGAAACACAGCTCCCTAGGGCTATCTCCCAGGGTGGTGAAGTTTTTTCCCCGAGACATGAAACACAGCTCCCTAGCGAAGTGCAAGGTCGGGAACACACAAAAAGAGCTTACAGGGGCGGCCAAAAGAGATTAATACATGATAGAGGCGGCCATTTTGTAAGTTATTCAGGCATGCAAAATAGTTTTCATTCGCCTAAGTCATAACATGCACACTGACACCACTGATTGTCGTATGCCGTCTCGGGAGAAAGAGCGAAAGGAAGTCCCCAAATCTGCTCTGATGGCTAGTGCACCTTCTCTAAGGGTGCTTGATGACCAAAATGGTTCGCGCTTCCGTAACCAGATAACCAGTTATGCCCATTTTCTTTGGCTCATTTAAAAAAAGATTTACCTGCTTTATGTTTCTGGGCTTGAAATACAGTCTTTATGATTTCGGCCGAACTGCAGCGTGCTCACCAGGGGAACTGAAACCCTGCACTCCTTTCCACTTCAGGCGAGCTGCGAAGCTGCCCTACCCATCGGGGAAAACTGAATCCGCCACTTTGAAAATCACTTGAGGAATACATTTTCGAAACATACAACTTGTACCAGCACGCGTACTGCTGCTGCTTGAAATAATCGCTCCACCATACCAGTTAATCCCGCCAGCCACGGGCTCCCACGCTTAGGCACTTTCTAATTGCGGGGGGCTTTGGGTGATCTGCGCCCTTGAGATGGCATAGACCCTTTCTGATATTCTGGTTACGCTTTTGCTGACCGCATTATATTTCATTGCGCCGCATAGGCGGATCCCGGATTGCCGATGGGGAGACATATGGTGGGTCACCGTCCGGACCATGGGGCGCCACTCCTGTACGGCACAGCCTGTTAGGAAGGTACCAGCTCCTATCGTGGGGGTGCCGATACTCGCATTCTGGGGGAGAGTGGAAAGCAAAATTTCAGGGTGGCGCCGTGATCATTTCAGGAGGCGCCGAGGGTCGATCGTGGGCGGCGGAGGTATCCCTGTTTCCCCCTCCTGGATCCGCCTATGCTGCGTCGTGTCGAAGCCGCTGACAAACGTGTGCTGCCAGGTATGATGCTTCGCAAACAAGCCTGTGCTGAGGTTTCTGCGTTGAAGTTATTGTGCGCGCACGGCACAAGTGTGGCTTTTGGCACAGAGCGCCCGTTGCTGATTTTTCGTCCTGAAAGGAAGCCAGTTTGTAGTTATCGTGGTAGATGGCTTACATGCCCCGTCTTCTTCCCTGCTGGGCTAAGCTGAACTGCTCTTCAAAGCAATACTGATTACCGATTTGAGACTGAGCAGTTAGTCGCAGTTTCCGGGCAGTTTTAGGCGCAGTCTGGACACCAGCCAAGCGTTAAGCCTGTGAGTGGGGTTTTTGGGCCGGCGCGGCTCCATTAGCCATTCAGCTGCTCCAAGCCGGTAACGGGTTATGGCTGGTTAATAGTGGCGGAAGGACAACGCCAACGGCAGTAGTTAGTGAACGGTCAACGCGCGCTCACACAACAGGCGCTCTTACGATGGAACTCGCACTTTGTAGGTGTAGAACGGCTTCAAAGACCTGACAACAACAAATCCGTCACTAGATAGAACGACTTCGAAGACCTGACGAACAAATCCGTCACTAGATAGAACGGCTTTAAAGAACTGACAGCAACAAATCCGTCACTAGATAGAACGGCTTTAAAGGCCTGACAGCAACAAATCCGTCACTAGATAGAAAGGCTTTAAAGACCTGACAGCAACAAATCCGTCACTAGATAGAACGGCTTTAAAGGCCTGACAGCAACAAATCCGTCACTAGATAGAACGGCTTTAAAGACCTGACAGCAACAAATCCGTCACTAGATAGAACGGCTTTAAAGGCCTGACAGCAACAAATCCGTCACTAGATAGAAAGGCTTTAAAGGCCTGACAGCAACAAATCCGTCACTAGATAGAACGGCTTTAAAGGCCTGACAGCAACAAATCCGTCACTAGATAGAAAGGCTTTAAAGACCTGACAGCAACAAATCCGTCACTAGATAGAACGGCTTTAAAGGCCTGACAGCAACAAATCCGTCACTAGATAGAAAGGCTTTAAAGACCTGACAGCAACAAATCCGTCACTAGATAGAACGGCTTTAAAGGCCTGACAGCAACAAATCCGTCACTAAATAGAACGGCTTTAAAGGCCTGACAGCAACAAATCCGTCACTAGATAGAACGGCTTTAAAGACCTGACAGCAACAAATCCGTCACTAGATAGAACGGCTTTAAAGGCCTGACAGCAACAAATCCGTCACTAGATAGAACGGCTTTAAAGGCCTGACAGCAACAAATCCGTCACTAGATAGAAAGGCTTTAAAGACCTGACAGCAACAAATCCGTCACTAGATAGAAAGGCTTTAAAGACCTGACAGCAACAAATCCGTCACTAGATAGAAAGGCTTTAAAGACCTGACAGCAACAAATCCGTCCATAAGTAGGACGACTTAAAAGACATAACAGAAGCAAATTAGTCAATAGCACGTCCATGATTTAGCCTCAGCTATGGTTATGCGCGACCCAACAGGAGGCAATTGTTAATCATATTGTCCAGTTGCATTACAGGGATGAATACTCTGAAAAGTGGCATTATCATCCAAGTGATGTTCGCCTGCCACTACCCTTCCATAAAAATGAAACGCAATGTAAGGGGCAGTTCAGAGTCCATCTCGGCTTGTGGCGGAGGGGGAATCTGTACGTCCCTTGGCAATACCCTGCTCCCCACAGACCGATTCAGCTGGTTTACACTATTCCTCAGCGTCCAGTTGTCTGGTACGGAGTCGTGCGCGAAAATGTTTCATCATTAATTTTTGTTACAAGTCGGCAGGGTGAGTGGAGAGGACTGGGATGCGTGAAAAGGAGAAATGTATGCTTTTATACCATGGAAACCTACACAGACAGCAGTACCAGGGGCACTGGGGAACACCGTGTCCCCCTTCTACAGACCAGGGATGGGGGCACTGGAACACCGCGTACCCCTTCTACAGACCAGGGATGGGGGCACTGGAACACCGTGTCCCCCTTCTACAGACCAGGGATGGGGGCACCGGAACACCGCGTCCCCCTTCTACAGACCAGGGATGGGGGCACTGGAACACCGTGTCGCCCTTCTACAGACCAGGGATGGGGGCACCGGAACACCGTGTCCCCCTTCTACAGACCAGGGATGGGGGCACTGGAACACCGCGTCCCCCTTCTACAGACCAGGGATGGGGGCACTGGAACACCGTGTCCCCCTTCTACAGACCAGGGATGGGGGCACCCAGAACACCGTGTCCCCCTTCTACAGACCAGGGATGGGGGCACTGGAACACCGTGTCCCCCTTCTACAGACCAGGGATGGGGGCACTGGAACACCGTGTCCCCCTTCTACAGACCAGGGATGGGGGCACCGGAACACCGCATCCCCCTTCTACAGACCAGGGATGGGGGCACCGGGACACCGCGTCCCCCTTCTACAGACCAGGGATGGGGGCACTGGAACACCGTGTCCTCCTTCTACAGACCAGGGATGGGGGCACTGGAACACCGTGTCCCCCTTCTGCAGACCAGGGATGGGGGCACTGGAACACCGCATCCCCCTTCTACAGACCAGGGATGGGGGCACCGGAACACCGTGTCCCCCTTCTACAGACCAGGGATGGGGGCACCGGGACACCGTGTCCCCCGTATACAGACCAGGGATGGGGGCACCGGGACACCGTGTCCCCCTTCTACAGACCAGGGATGGGGGCACTGGAACACCGTGGCCCCCTTCTACAGACCAGGGATGGGGGCACCGGGACAACGTGTCCCCCTCTACAGACCAGGGATGGGGGCACTGGAACACCGTGTCCCCCTTATACAGACCAGGGATGGGGGCACCGGGACACCATGTCCCCCTTCTACAGACCAGGGATGGGGGCACTGGAACACCGTGTTCCCCTTCTACAGACCAGGGATGGGGGCACCGGGACACCGTGTCCCCCTTCTACAGATCAGGGATGGGGGCACTGGAACACCGTGTCCCCCTTCTACAGACCAGGGATGGGGGCACCGGAACACCGTGTCCCCCTTCTACAGACCAGGGATGGGGGCACTGGAACACCGCATCCCCCTTCTACAGACCAGGGATGGGGGCACTGGAACACCGTGTCCCCCTTATACAGACCAGGGATGGGGGCACCGGGACACCGTGTCCCCCTTCTACAGACCAGGGATGGGGGCACCGGGACACCGCATCCCCCTTCTACAGACCAGGGATGGGGGCACCGGAACACCGTGTCCCCCTTCTACAGACCAGGGATGGGGGCACCGGGACACCGTGCACCCCTCGATAAAGCAGGGGAAGGGAACATCGGAACACCGTACCCCACCTAACCCCTTTCTAAAGACTAGAGGGAGGGAGCACCGAAAGACGGTGCTCCCACCCTCCCCCTTCTACAGACCCGGGAAAGAAACTGTACCCCACCCCACCCTTTCTAGAGACCAGGGGAATGGGGCACCACCAATGTACCTGTGTTGCTCCCTAAATCGGTAATGATACCACTGAGGCCTTGTTCTGCTTTTCAGGAAGGCGCTACAACTTTGAATAACCGCTCACGAAACTCTGAAATCAGACAACGGTTCCACTCTGTGGGTTTCGTTCAGGCACAATGTGCCTTAATACACACCAATCCACTTGTTAATCAGATGTTATTTGGCCTATCTCCTCGAATCCGGAATGCAGCATTGAGCAAGAACAGAGTGATTACCGAGCAGATGCGGGGCGTCCGCGAGGTCCGCCTCTAAGTGAGTCCAACAATTCACATAATACCCAGCCGGCACCAGCCTGGCAGCGCTGGCGCTCCTGACCAGAGATCATTTGGCGAGTAACTGACACACCTTGAGGCAGTTTTGCCACATAGAAGCCTGATCAATTCAATTGCTGACTAATCCAATTAGGAATCGGTGGGGTGTTGACAAAACTCGTGACACGTGCAAAAGCAAGGCATGTCAAATCCTCCAGTTGTTGTCACTTACTACGCCATAGCTCAGTTTTCGCCGATCTGAATGGGCCCAATCCCAACCTTGGTGGGCGGGGAGTATCAAGGCTGTGAATTAAGGGACGAAGGTCAATTTGATCCCAAATCAAACCTCTCGCGCGCAATTTCAGGGGAAGGGAGCGAGCCCATTTCATCCCAGGCCATCCCTCAGGAACTACCACTCCGATCGAGATGACGGCGTATATTCTGTCTGATCTCAGAACAAGGTCGCACTAATTACACATGGGGCCGTACGCAATGTGCGCACGTGTGCACTCACATTGGATATATGAGAGGCAAGTGCAGGTGCAAACATAATCACCCAACGAAGACATTCATTGCATCTCCTTTTGTTTTTCTGATGGAGAGAAACGTCTCTCTCAATCTCGATCCCCTAATTGTTGGATTCCACCAACAGGCTGCCGTAGGCCTGCTCTTTTACTTTTTACCCCCAGTTCGTGAAATGGTCCACCAGGTTTCCTGGAATTAGCCTAAATGCAGCATAAAACTGGTTTTGGTTTCACCGAAACTCTTAACTTGGTCATTCGCAGCGGCTATGAAGACGCCATGTATATCGCTGCCAGCATAAGGGCCTGGTTTGAGCAGCCATATACAGACTCAAACTAGGCCCCTATGCCGGCAGCCAACGAGCCGTCTGGAGCGAAATCACTATCATTTTTGGATGGAAATTCATCTTTGATTCTGGCTTTCAGGATAATTTGTCGTTTTTATTGAGATTGGGCAGCAGTGGGGGCGGCCGCCCCCTTGGGCCGAGCTGAAGAACTGCGCTGGGCCTCGGTCCGACGGTCCCGGTGATGTAGAATCACCGGTCGGACGGTTGATTTGGGGAACCCAAACGCCACTCCAATTTGGCAATCGAGGATCCGTAAGAGTTTATCTCAGAGCTCCCAGAAGTTGATGTGGAGGACCTCAAGAGTTTGTCCCTGGGAGTCCCCAAGAGTCGGCCTGCTTGGAACAACTAGAGTAACTTCTAGGCTTACCCATAGGTAGTATCCCACCTTCCTTTACCCTCATTCATCCTAATCCTTACCGTATCCTTCCATAGCTTCATCACTTCACGTCCATTGCGACGGCGCTTGAAAAGCCACCGCGTGGAAGTGTTCGTAACAAATACAAATACATTAACGAAAGTTTGCATAAATGCTGTGGACTGCCCGTTCATAATGGGAACTCACCAGACACTGATCCAAATAAATTCTGGGCTCAGATATGAACTTCGAAAGCGAGGGCGCGCTCCTCCCAACTCGCAAATCAAAGGAAAGTCAGAGCTAGTGCTTACTCGGGGTAGGAGACGTTGGGAGGCAGCTGCAGAGCTAGTGCTTACTCGGGGTAGGAGACGTTGGGAGGCAGCTGCAGAGCTAGTGCTTACTCGGGGTAGGAGACGTTGGGAGGCAGCTGCAGAGCTAGTGCTTACTCGGGGTAGGAGACGTTGGGAGGCAGCTGCAGAGCTAGTGCTTACTCGGGGTAGGAGACGTTGGGAGGCAGCTGCAGAGCTAGTGCTTACTCGGGGTAGGAGACGTTGGGAGGCAGCTGCAGAGCTTGTGCTTACTCGGGGTAGGAGACGTTGGGAGGCAGCTGCAGAGCTAGTGCTTACTCGGGGTAGGAGACGTTGGGAGGCAGCTGCAGAGCTAGTGCTTACTCGGGGTAGGAGACGTTGGGAGGCAGCTGCAGAGCTAGTGCTTACTCGGGGTAGGAGACGTTGGGAGGCAGCTGCAGAGCTAGTGCTTACTCGGGGTAGGAGACGTTGGGAGGCAGCTGCAGAGCTTGTGCTTACTCGGGGTAGGAGACGTTGGGAGGCAGCTGCAGAGCTAGTGCTTACTCGGGGTAGGAGACGTTGGGAGGCAGCTGCAGAGCTAGTGCTTACTCGGGGTAGGAGACGTTGGGAGGCAGCTGCAGAGCTAGTGCTTACTCGGGGTAGGAGACGTTGGGAGGCAGCTGCAGAGCTTGTGCTTACTCGGGGTAGGAGACGTTGGGAGGCAGCTGCAGAGCTAGTGCTTACTCGGGGTAGGAGACGTTGGGAGGCAGCTGCAGGAAAACACCGCTGGCGGAGAATGCCCGCCCACAGCTGCACGCCCACAATGCCGAAGATGAAGAAGACGAAGAAGCAGAGAAGTAGCACGTTGCCGAGCATGGGCAGCGTGTCCAGCAGCAGCATCACCAGAATACGCATACCTGCCAACAGGAGGCACCGTGGCTTCAGGCTGGACGAGCCATTCATAGCTGCCATATCACAGCGCAGTGTACAGCAGGCATAATACATAAGTCCAAAACACAAAACACATGGTAGCAGGCTGCTACAAATCAAACAACGAAAAACGTACTAATCCATCCTAGGTCTGCATCAAATGTAGCATTTTCTCTGCAAACCATGGAAATAATGCTGACACAATGAAGATTGGCACTCACAACTGACCATTGACTCCAGTCAAAGGTTGCAACTCTGCCATTTTTTGCAGATTGCTGTGGTCTGCTGTCCGCGTACAGGAGCCTAAATTAACTCGGCCGCTGGTGGTCGCAATCAACTAAATATCGACCATATGGACAGGCCGCTGATTGCTACTGTGAACAGCACCAAATGGCCTCTGATAGGTAGTATCGATAACATCAGCTAGCCTCTGATAGTTTTGGCAGCACCAGCTAGCTTCTGATTGTTAGTGTTGGCAAAACCAGCTTGCATATTATGTTTGTTAGTGTTGTTAACATCAGTTAGTCTCTGATTGTTAGTGTTGGCAGCACCAGATAGCCTCTGTTAGCGTTGGCAGCAACAGATAGCCTCTGTTAGTGTTGGCAGCAACAGATAAGCCTCTGTTAGCGTTGACAGCAACAGATAGCCTCTGTTAGCGTTGGCAGCAACAGATAGTCTCTGATTGTTAGTGTTGGCAGCACCAGATAGCCTCTGATTGTTAGCGTTGGCAGCACCAGATAGCCTCTGTTAGCGTTGGCAGCAACAGATAGCCTCTGTTAGCGTTGGCAGCAACAGATAGCCTCTGTTAGCGTTGGCAGAAACAGATAGCCTCTGTTAGCGTTGGCAGCAACAGATAGCCTCTGTTAGCGTTGGCAGCAACAGATAGCCTCTGTTAGTGTTGGCAGCAACAGATAAGCCTCTGTTAGCGTTGGCAGCAACAGATAGCCTCTGTTAGTGTTGGCAGCAACAGATAAGCCTCTGTTAGCGTTGACAGCAACAGATAGCCTCTGTTAGCGTTGGCAGCAACAGATAGTCTCTGATTGTTAGTGTTGGCAGCACCAGATAGCCTCTGTTAGCGTTGGCAGCAACAGATGGCCTCTGTTAGCGTTGGCAGCAACAGATAGCCTCTGTTAGGTTGGCAGCAACAGATAGCCTCTGTTAGCGTTGGCAGCAACAGATAGCCTCTGTTAGTGTTGGCAGCAACAGATAAGCCTCTGTTAGCGTTGACAGCAACAGATAGCCTCTGTTAGGTTGGCAGCAACAGATAGTCTCTGATTGTTAGCGTTGGCAGCAACAGATAGCCTCTGTTAGCGTTGGCAGCAACAGATAGCCTCTGTTAGCGTTGGCAGCAACAGATAGCCTCTGTTAGCGTTGGCAGCAACAGATAGCCTCTGTTAGCGTTGGCAGCAACAGATAGCCTCTGTTAGCGTTGGCAGCAACAGATAGCCTCTGTTAGCGTTGGCAGCAACAGATAGCCTCTGTTAGTGTTGGCAGCAACAGATAAGCCTCTGTTAGCGTTGGCAGCAACAGATAGCCTCTGTTAGTGTTGGCAGCAACAGATAAGCCTCTGTTAGCGTTGACAGCAACAGATAGCCTCTGTTAGCGTTGGCAGCAACAGATAGTCTCTGATTGTTAGTGTTGGCAGCACCAGATAGCCTCTGTTAGCGTTGGCAGCAACAGATAGCCTCTGTTAGCGTTGGCAGCAACAGATAGCCTCTGTTAGCGTTGGCAGCAACAGATAGCCTCTGTTAGCGTTGGCAGCAACAGATAGCCTCTGTTAGTGTTGGCAGCAACAGATAAGCCTCTGTTAGCGTTGGCAGCAACAGATAGCCTCTGTTAGTGTTGGCAGCAACAGATAAGCCTCTGTTAGCGTTGACAGCAACAGATAGCCTCTGTTAGCGTTGGCAGCAACAGATAGTCTCTGATTGTTAGCGTTGGCAGCAACAGATAGCCTCTGTTAGCGTTGGCAGCAACAGATAGCCTCTGTTAGCGTTGGCAGCAACAGATAGCCTCTGTTAGCGTTGGCAGCAACAGATAGCCTCTGTTAGCGTTGGCAGCAACAGATAGCCTCTGTTAGCGTTGGCAGCAACAGATAGCCTCTGTTAGTGTTGGCAGCACCAGATAGCCTCTGATTGTTAGTGTTGGCAGCACCAGATAGCCTCTGTTAACGTTGGCAGCATCAGATAGCCTCTTATTGTTAGTGTTCGCAGCAACAGAGAGCCTCTGATTGTTAGTGTTCGCAGCAACAGAGAGCCTCTGATTGTTAGTGTTGGCAGCACCAGATAGCCTCTGTTGCATTGGCGCAACAGATAGCCTCTGATTGTTAGCGATGGCGCAACGAGAGCCTCTGTTGTTAGTGTTGGGACCGATGGCCTCTGTTAGCGTTGGCAACATCGATAGCCTCTGATTGTTGTGTTCCAGCAACAGATAGCCTTGTTAGGTTGGCAGCAACAGATAGCCTCGATTGTTAGCGTTGGCAGCAACAGAGAGCCTCTGACTGTTAGCGTTGGCAGCACCAGCGGGCCAAAGATACTTGGCACCACGGGTCAGCCACTGGTTTTGACAGTACCGGTTAGCCACTGACTGGGTATTCGGTTGATGGCCCGCAGAGGGCGCAGCACCCGGATGGTCCGGATGGCAGACAGGTCCATGTTCTCCACGTTCAGGCAGTACTCGATCAGTCTGCAATCGCGAGGCAGAGCGGATGAGTCACTCAGTCACAGCGGCACGCTAACTCAGTCACAGCGGCACTCTCACTCAGTTACAGCGGCACTCTCACTCAGTCACAGCGGCACTCTCACTCAGTCACAGCGGCAATCTCACTCAGTCACAGTGGCACTCTCACTCAGTCACAGCGGCACTCTCACTCAGTTACAGCGGCACTCTCAATCAGTTACAGCGGCACTCTCACTCAGTCACAGCAGCACTCTCACTGAGTTACAGCGGCACTCTCACTCAGTCACAGCGGCACTCTCACTCAGTCACAGTGGCACTCTCACTCAGTCACAGCGGCACTCTCACTCAGTCACAGCGGCACTCTCACTCAGTCACAGCGGCACTCTCACTCAGTCACTGCATCACTCTCACTCCAGTTACAGCGGCACTCTCATTCAGTCACAGCGGCACTCTCACTCAGTCACAGCGGCACTCTCACTCAGTCACAGCGGCACTCTCGCTCAGTTACAGCGTCACTCTCACTCAGTTACAGCGGCACTCTCACTCAGTCACATCAGCACTCTCACTCAGTCACAGCGGCACTCTCACTCAGTCACAGCGTCACTCTCACTCAGTCACAGCGGCACTCTCACTCAGTCACAGCGGCACTCTCACTCAGTCACAGTGGCACTCTCACTCAGTCACAGCGTCACTCTCACTCAGTCACAGCGTCACTCTCACTCAGTCACAGCGTCACTCTCACTCCAGTCACAGCGTCACTCTCACTCAGTCACAGCGGCACAGTCACTCACTCACAGTGGCACTCTCACTCAGTCACAGCGTCACTCTCACTCAGTCACAGCGGCACAGTCACCAGCCTGGCGGTACTCTCACTCAGTCACGCAGCACTCTCACTCAGTCACGGCAGCACTCTCATTCAGTTACAACGGCACTCTCACTCAGTCACAGCGTCACTCTCACTCAGTCACAGCGGCACAGTCACCAACCTGTCGGTACTCTCACTCAGTCACGCAGCACTCTCAATCAGTCACGGCAGCACTCTCACTCAGTTACACGGCACTCTCACTCAGTCACAGCGTGACTTTCATCAGTTACAGCGGCACAGTCACCAGCCTGGCGGTACTCTCATTCAGTTACAGCGGCACTCTCACTCAGTCACAGCGGCACTCTCACTCATTTACAGCGACACAGTACAGCCCAGCGTCACTCTCACTCAGTCGCAGCAGCACTCTCAATCGGTCACGGCAGCACTCTCACCAGTTACAACGGCACTCTCACTCAGTACAGCGTGACTCTCACCAGTTACAGCGGCACAGTCACCAGCCTGGCGGTACTCTCATTCAGTTACAGCGGCACTCTCACTCAGTTACAGCGGCACTCACTCAGTCACACTGTCACAGTCACCAGTCCAGCGGCACTCTCACTCAGTTACGCGGCACTCTCACTCAGTCACACTGTCACAGTCACCAGTCCAGGGCACTCTCACTCAGTCACACTGTCACAGTCACCAGTCTAGCGGCACTCTCACTCAGTCACACAGTCACAGTCACCAGTCCAGCGGCACTCTCACTCAGTTACGGCGGCACTCTCACTCAGTCACACTGTTACAGTCACCAGTCCAGCGGCGCTCTCACTCAGTTACGGCGGCACTCTCACTCAGTTACATCGGCACTCTCACTCAGTCACAGCGGCACTCTCACTCAGCCACATCGTCACATCGTAACAGTCATCAGCCCAGCGGCACTCTCACTCAGTCACAGCGGCACTCTCACTCAGTCACTCAGTCACATCGTAACAGTCATCAGCCCAGCGGCACTCTCACTCAGTCACAGCGGCACTCTCACTCAGTCACTCAGTCACATCGTAACAGTCATCAGCCCAGCAGCACTCTCACTCAGTCACAGCGGCACTCTCACTCAATCACTCAGTCACATCGTAACAGTCATGAGCCCAGCGGCACTCTCACTCCGTCACAGCGGCACTCTCACTCAGTCACTCAGTCACATCGTAACAGTCATCAGCCCAGCGGCACTCTCACTCAGTCACACTGTCACAGTCTCAGTCACTCTCACTTAGTCACTCAGTCACATCGTAACAGTCATCAGCCCAGCGACACTCTCACTCAGTTGCAGCGGCACTCTCACTCAGTCACACTGTCACAGTCAGCAGTTCAGCGGCACTCTCACTCAGTTACGGCGGCACTCTCACTCAGTTACAGCGGCACTCTCACTCAGTCACAGCGGCACTCTCACTCAGTCACATCGTAACAGTCATCAGCCCAGCGGCACTCTCACTCAGTTACAGCGGCACTCTCACTCAGTCACACTGTCACAGTCACCAGTCCAGCGGCACTCTCACTCAGTCACAGCGAAACAGCCACTCAGTTACAGCGTCACCCAACGGCTCTCCACCTCCCACTCAGCCGCACATTCTCACCTTTGTCTTAGTCAGACTCCCACACCCACTTACCTCATTATCACCTAATATATGGTTGGGAGTGAGGCAAGGCATATTCTAAAGAACTGGGGCTAGTGGGCATTCGGCTGAAAAGGGCACATTATGCCGTCAAAAGAGCAGTTCCAGGATTCCAGGTCACCACAAGGGCACCTGAAAGGGGAGTCAAGCGCACTTAAAGGGAGTGTCCCACTTTTATAATGGGTTTTGAACTGAGACAGCAGTTTTGTAGAGCATGTTGAGAAACCACTATCGGCATATTCAATTTCACCCAATGCTCTCGGTATAGAATTTCCGCCGGTTTTAAAGGTCAAAGTAAAGGGGCCTATTGGCTTATTTCAAACCCTGAAGGAATATCTTCAATATGGTTGCAGTAATCTGATTGGTCGTAGGACCTACGCCTCGCCCACACGCTGAAAATACTATGCTAAACTATACTAATACTATATGCTAACGACCGAACCAGCATGCAACTGCTTGTCCACCGACATCTTAGGCAAAAAGTTGTCCAGTTCAGGGCGTTATTGAGTCAAAATTAGGCCAATAACTGCAATACACATCATATCCTCCCTCCCCCGTACTTGTACAAACAAGGATTAAATGTTTTTGTCAAAATCCAACTCTGAAATTGTTTCATTACATCAGGCATATGCATAATCTTTCTACCACTGAATAAACTCGGCTACCGTAGTGACACCTGGCGTGCAATTCTAGCACCAGTGCTTCTTCTTGTACTGCATGCCATAGGCGTAGGAACCGGGGGGGGCCAGGGGGCCACTGCCCCCCCCCACTTTTCTGTGATGGGCCCCCGCAACGGAGGTAAGAATATCAACAACTGTAATATCAAGCGAGAAACTCAAACTGGCCCGATAGCTTGCCCCGGAACCCCGTTAAACTTACCTGTGCCCCTAAACTAAGTTGAGGTCCTATGAGTTGATTTTAAGGTCCCCTGAGCTTCTCGGGGCCCGTGAACTGGCCTCTGATACCATACGAGCTAATCTGGGCTCTTTGAGCTGAATTGAGCGCCCCTGAGATGGTTTGGGCAGCATGAACTGTTCTAGGATGCCTAAACTGAGCTAGGAGCCGTAACCTTGAACAGGGCCCCGTGAGTTTGCTAGAACCTATATCCACCAACCTGGGGGCCCCTGAGCTGAGCTGGGACCGTAAAGTTAATATTTTCCCTTGAGCTAATCTGGATCCCCTGTGATGCACAGAAGACCCTAAACTTATCTGAGGCCCCTGCACAGGAATAGGGCCCCTGCTTTGAAATTTGGTTATAAGCTTTAATTGAAACCCTGGACTGTTCTGAAACCCCAAATATGCCGGCAAGGGGCCCCTGGATGATCCAGGCCCTTAAGCTTATCTGGTCATCAGAGCTAATATGGGCTTCTGTGTTGAACTGAGGGCCCCTGAGATGGTCCGGGACCCCTATAAGGCTTTACAGCCATTGACCTGGCGGCCGTGAGCTTGAATGGGTCCCTTGAGATGTTCTGACAGTGGTGTAGCCAGGGGAGGGGGGTCCCTGGGGTCCGCGGACCCCTTGGGCTGACCTTATGCACTAAAAACACAAAAATTGATCTCGGTGGCCTCTGAGCTTGGTCTCGGTGGGAGGGGGGGTGCCTCCCGAGCTTGGTCTCAGGAGGCCCCTGATAATCGGTATCGAGGGCTCCAGAGTACCGAATATTGATCTTGGGGGACCCCTGTGCTCAGTCTCAGGGGTCCCGAGCTTGGCCTCAGGGCCCCCGAGGTTGGTCTCCGGGCCCCTCCTCCCCGAGCTCGGTCTCACGGGCCTTTCGATTTTGGTCTCAGGGTCCCGAGCCTGGTCTCAGGGGCCCCGAGCTTGGTGTCTGGGGGCCCTCCGAGCTTGGTCTCAGGGGCCCCCCGAGCTTGGTGTCAGGGAGCCCTCCGAGCTTGGTCTCAGATAACACCCGAGCTTGGTCTCAGGGCCCCCGAGCTTGGTCTCAGGGGGACCCCCGAGCTTGGTCTCAGGGATGTCCCCAAGCTTGGTCTCAGGCCCCCCTCTCCCCGAGCTTAGTGTCAGGGGCCCTCGAGCTTGGTCTCAGGGGGGCATCCGAGGGAATCTGATGCATAAGGCTGACCGTATGCACTGGAAAACACGAGCATTGGTCTCGGGGGCCCTGATCTTGGTCTCAGGGGGTCACCGAGCTTGGTCTCAGCGCCCCCGAGCTTTGTCTCAGGGGCCCCGAGCTCGGTGTCAGGGGCCCTCCGAGCTTGGTCTCAGGGAACGCCCGAGCTTGGTCTCAGGGGACCCCCGAGCTTGGTCTCAGGGGACCCCTGAACTTGGACTCAGGGGCCCCGAGCTTGGTCTCACGGGTCTTCCGAGCTTGGTCTCAGGGGGCCCCGATCATCGGTATCGAGGGCTCTGGAATATCGAATATTGATCTCGGGGGCCCGTGAGCTTGGTCTCAGGGGCCCCCGAGCTTGGTATCAGGGGACAACCGAGCTTGGTCTCACGGGGGCAAGCTTGGTCTCATGGGCTTTTCGATGTTTGGTCTCACGGGCATTTCGATCTTGGTGTCACGGGGTCTCGAGCTTGGTCTCAAGGAACCCCCGAGCTTGGTGTCAGTGGGCCCTCGAGCTTGGTCTCAGGAAGCATCCGAGCTTGGTCTCAGGGTCCCCTCGAGCTTGGTCTCAGGGGGCCCCGAGCTTGGTCTCAGGGGTTCAGGATCCCCCTCGGGGTGCCCCCGACTATTGATATCGAGGGACTCATGAGTGAAGCACGAGCATTGGCCTCATGAGACCCAGAGTTTGGTCCCAGGGGCCCCCAGACCTGGGTTCAGGACCCCTGAGCATCGGCATCGAGGGGCTCCAGAGTACCAAGCATTAGTCTCGGGGGGGCTCGAAATATTGATCTTGAGGGCCCCGGAACATCGGTGTCGAGTTACTCCTGAGAAAAGCGCGAACATGGGTATAAGGGTGCCCCTGAGCCTGATCTAAGTGGGACCCCGAGCTTGGTCTTAGGACCCCCGGGCATCAGTATCAAGGGGCTCCGGAGTATTGGTTTAGGGGGAGCAATTATTTTAGGGGCCTCCAAATGGTGATTTCGGAGGGTCCCCGAAAGTGTGGATGCAGTGGTGTAGCCAAGGGGGCCCTAGGCGTCCGCAGACCCCCACCCCTTTGGGCCAATCTGAACCACTGCAAAGGATTCTCTGATCACGTGGCCCCCAGAGTTAGTCTCAGGGGCCCCTGAAGATTCGTTCTCAAGGCGTCCCGAGTCGGCCTCACGGCCCCCGCCCTGAGAGTCGGTCTCAAGGCCCCCGAAAGTAGATTTCGGGGGCCCCTGAGGGTCGGTATCAGGGGCCCCAAAAAGTCGGTATCAGGGGCCCCGGGAGTCTGTCTCAGGGGAGGGGGGCCGAGCTAGTCTCAGGGCCCCCCAGAGAGAGGTTCTCAGGGCCCTGCAACAGTCTATTCCAGGGGGGCCCCTGAGAGTCAGTCTCAGAGAACCCCAAGAGTCGGTCAAGGGGACCCCAAGAGTCTGTCCTAGGGGACCCCGAGATTCGGTCTCGGGGTCCCCCTGAGAGTCTGTCTCAGAGAACCACAAGAGTGAGTCTCAGAGCACCCCAAGAGTCGGTCTCAGGGGGCCCTCATAGTCTCACGAGTTTCTCTCTCGGGAGTCAATATTTAGTTTCAGATGGCCCCAAGAGTTAATCCGGGGGTCCGAGAGTTAGTCTAATTTGATCCGCAGAGTGCTGGTTTCAGGGGGCCCCAGAGGGGTAATTTTGGGAGCCCTCGATATTTAGCCTCAGGCTGTGCCCCCCCCGAGTTTTGGTATAAGCGGCCCCAAGAGTCAATCTCAGGGAGCACCCAAAAGTTAGTCTCAGAGGGCTCCCGGTTGTCAGTCTCAGAGACATCCGAGAGTTAATCTCAGGGTTCTGAGAGTAATTTCCAGAGGTGCTCCCGATTTTTGGTCTCACGGGCCCGGAGTTAGCCTTAGGCCCACGAGAGCTAATCTGGAGCCTCCGAGAGTCAGTCTCAGGAACGCCAAAGACTCAGTCTCAGAGGCGATTCCACCCCCCCCCGGGTGTTTGTCTCAGGGGCACCCTAGAGTAAGTCTCAGAGGGCTGTTGGAAGTCATTCCCAGTCCCCCTCCCCCACCCCAAAGACAGCCTCAGAGGACCCCAAGAGCTAATCTGGATGGCCACGATAGTCAGTCTCAGCCCCCCCTCCTCCAGAGCAAATCTGGGGGGCCCAATAATTAGTCTCAGAGGTGCTGCCGATAACTAATCTCAGGAGCCCCGAGAGATTCTCAGGGGTCCCCAGTTTTGATCAAGAGGCGCCGTGAATCAGTCTCAGAGACCCCTTGAGATATAATCGGGAGAGCGGCCGAAAATTAGCTTTGTGAGTGCCGCCAAGTGTTGGTCTTAGGTGGCTCCAGAGCTCAAATACAAATTTTCAAAATCATATGCCTCGGAAAAATGTACCTACCCCTATTGCGTACTAAAGAAGGACAAAACATGTCGATCAGGCACCATTATCGAAGGAAAGGCAAAAATTAATCTAATTTTACCATAAGAGCAAATCGAACAGGGCTAGTCAATTTTTAATCTAGTAGCTTAACACCAATAAATACATTCCTAAATATTCTGAAATAAACAACTTTCCAATATTTTCGTAGGAAACCAGACAAACTAGGATAATGACTGAAATTGATGAGCATAATCCCAAAAAGAAAAATAGGTATGAAAGGTTGAAAATAACAATAACAGAGTGAGCCAAAGCGATAGATATCTTGGGCGCCTTTTGTCTTGGTAATTTGCTCGTTTACAAGATAGCAAGGGTAAGAAAGTAACTGGATCTCAACAGGATCTGTCGACGGAATAGAGGTTATGTAACGTTCAGGACACACTCCCATATCCCTTGTATCTTTATTCGTTTTTTTCGTTTCTTTGGAAATTTCCTGATTAAAGAGTTCATGGATTCGACACCGGGAAATAATTTCTAATCATTTCCCGTAGATCATTTCTTCGTGCTCAAAACGACTGACCTCCAATAACTTCATGTCTGATTACCCGAGTGAATTGAGGTAGACTCAGGTTTAACATCATGCGCGCATCAACATTGAACTTCCCGAAATATGGCTCAAAGCTGTTATTATATCCACGCTACCATATAAGTTATGGGCCATCCTTAATATTTGGTGACCTTAGTTTACCAACACTTGGTCGGATCGAAAAACCAAGCTATAACAAAATAAGAATGAATGCTTAAAAAGCCATAACAAAATTTCCTTCGTGTGAATATTATAATGTTGAGATACTATACAAAAGATATAGGAGATGGGCCCGGTTACTAAGGGAACCCCGGCCTGGGGCCCCCGACAGTAGTCGGACCCCTCCTTGGCCGAATCCTGGTTACGCCACTGTGTTCTGAGACTCTACATCAGCCACCCTGGGACCCCCTAAGCCTAGCTGGGGCCCTGAGCTAATCTGGGTACCACTGTGCTTAACTGGGGCCTCTGATCTGGTATGGGGGCCCTGAACTCTTCTAGGGTCCCTGGGCTAAGCTGGGGCCGTGGGCTTGAATGGAGCCCCTGAGCTGGTATGAGAGGGGACGCTATATCAGCCGATCTGGGCCCCTGAGCTGAGCTGGCTTGTACTGAACAAGAGCCCTGAGCTGGTCTGGGGCCTCTGAACTGTTCTAGCATCATTGAGCTAAGCTGGGATCCGTGAGCTTGAACAAGTCCCTTGAGCTGTTTTGAGACCCTACATAAGTCGACCTGGGGACCTCCGAGCTGAACCGGGCCCCTAAGCTAATCTGGCACCCTGTGCGAATCTGGAGCTCCCCTGTGATGAGCTTCTAGGGGTGATGTGCTTATGTAGGGTCCCTTGATAAGCTGTTCCCGAAGCTAATGCACTGGTCTGGGCCCTTGAGCTGACTGATCTGGGTTCCTGAGCCATGGTCTGGACTTTGGGGGCCCTCCGAGATAATTTGGCAGCCTCTGGGCGGCATAGGCATCGGAACCGGGGGTCAGGGGATACTGCCCCCCCTTTTTGAGGTGGGCCCCGCAACGAATATACAAATATCAGCAACTGTAATATAGAACAAGAAACCCAAACAGCCCCGATAGCTTGTCTGGGAACGTTCAAGTTCGGTAGTACGCTGCCTGCAAGCCCCTGGAGGAGGAGCGCTTCGTAACAAAGCCAAGGAACCTACTACCCGAGTGTTTCCAAATGAGTCCCGAGAACTGGGCCCAATCAAACTCCATTCCATATCAATCCCAACACAAAATATGAATCGGACACGGACCCTGCACTAAATGCCGAGCAACAGTCGTCCCTGAGCCATCGAAAGGCGCGACGTCTTTCGATGCCAGGGTTATATGGCGTCGCCAACTCTTTCCCTGTTGGAGGGGTTTCTTGAGAGTCAAATTGCTCCTTGCACAAGGAATCTGCCGTGCCTTAAACCCGAGTTGGTCGCGTGGAAAGCAGGGTTGCTAACCACTATAACACCATGCCCAAACCCAGGGCATTTTTTAAGGAAATGTCAGTGGGGGGGGGGCATTTCTTGTGCTGACCATGATGTGTCTTCAGGGGATCAACATCTCATTTGTGGGGCAGGGGGCGTTAATACGACTTAGAAGCGCTAGTGTTAAAAATTGTCCAATTTTTGTGTCTTTCCATGTTCTAGAGATGATAGATGCTGCCAGGCCTGCCAAGTTTTTTTCAGCAGAAAAGGGCCAAACCGAGTGTTAGAAGCAGGGCTTAAAAGGGACCAAGTTTTATTTTCACTAAATCAGCAAAATAAATATCACAGAAGTCAGATTTGAGACTAAAACGACCCCTCACAGTAATCATAAACTCACTGAAGTACAACTTGTATCACTGTTTAAAACTAATGTTTGGCAGTTTGATCTCGACTCGACGCAATATTCTTTTAGTGCACTGCCCGTTTAACCTTTGTCCAACTGGGGAACAACGATAGCCCCTAAGGTTTTTTTCAGAATAACAGAAATACGACGAGGTACAGCACTGTGGTTGAGGGGCCTACTTCTCAGCCCATCGTTTTCCCACCCTCGCTAAAAATTGTTTACCCCGGGCCACAATAGATCAGGTCACCAAGCAAGGTGAACTAAGGTAACCTCACTTCAACTTTTGAGCTCTACAGTAGCTACATTTCTAATCTGATCGATTTGAAACTATTTAAACTTGATGACACTTCCAGGTTCTACAAATTGTATATCCGAATTTTTTTATATTTGGTGATCTCCCATAAAAAAGCAAGGAAAAAGCTGTCTTATGATCTAAATGTCGCAAAAATGGTTGCAAATTCTCAGATTTCTCAGAAAAGCATTCTTGGCTACCCTTTCACGGATTTCAGGGGCGATATTTTCCCTTTGATCTATCTGGGGTCATCACAGGTCACCAGGGGTAAAAACAGTATTCTGACAATAATTTTTGGCCTCATCGAGCTAGAGCGCTGAATTAAACGTCATCGTGTATGTATCATCAATGGCTTCCTTTTGATATACGGCAAAGTCACTTTCTGATCTTTCATGACCTCAGGTCATGTTAGGTCAAGAGGTGCCCTCTGGGGGTCAAACCATGGGCGGGAGGTCATTATGTTCCGCAGAGCAGAAAAAGCCCGGGCACTTTCCTAACAAGCGTACTATAGCAAATTTCAATAGCTCTAATGGCATGAGAGCCATGCTCAGGTTTCTTGAGCATTGTATATTTTAGTAGAGATAGCCTGTCGTGACCAAACTTGACCTCTGGAGGTCAAACCATTCTCCTGAGCGCCTAAACATGTGAAGTAAAATCATACTGAAGTCACATGAGCTTCCTAATGCACTTTACAGATTTGCGCTAACCCCCATATTTTCGGAGTTAGAAAGGGGCTCATCGATGCCCTCGGTGGGGCGAAGATGGCGCCGGACCCCCGGTGGGGCGCGGGTTAATAGGAGGCCAGGAGTGCCCCTTCAATCCTGCATGGCTATCAAATAATTGTATCCACATAACCAGAACATTTTTTAGCATCATCAATTATCTTAGCCCCACCACTCCCCGCTAACATTTGATATTTTCCTGTTTTTTTCAATCAATCAATCAACACACGTGTATTTCACACACACACACACAAACGCACATATCATAAAACCCGTTAAAAAAGGCGAAAAACGTAATATGAATATCGTGTCCCTCAATAGCCGCTCCCGCCCTCCATAAAAGCCTATACAAAATCGCTGCTTGGCATCATGACACCAGGGTCAGTCGAGGACGTCGATCGCCGACGGGTCATTTTCCACCTGTGAGTTTTTTGCTCTTTCAACAGTGGTGTATATAGGATTTTGGTAAGTGGGAGGGGGAGGGTGGAGCCTCAAAGCATACTTTGCCATCGACTTTCTCCCCAAAGGGCACCTATAGTATCACATCCTTCGCTTCCGGTCTCCGGTGCCTGTCATTTTTGGATCTTGTTTTTTCACAGAGTTCTCCTCCCACTGGCATAGCAGTTTTTCTGCAGCTCTGATCCTTTATTGGCGTCAGACAATCTTATTCAAGCCCGGAAAAGGCCAAGAGAAAACATATTTTTACAGGGAAAAAACAAAAAGAGCTTAGGTGCCAGCTGCTAGAAAAGGGGCCAAAGAAGGCCAGATTCCAAGAGAGGGCCAACCGAAAAAAATCGCGCGGCTAAACACGACAAAAAAGCTCAAATTCGAAACATTTGGCCACAAAACTGCCAGCCTGGCAACCCTGATTCTGCCGCAATGTATTCGAAATGAATAACCTATTTTCTTCGTTTTCATTATGAGTATAGCGAGATAAGTAAATTCCTAAAGTATCGATCACATGTGGCTTATAGGCTAAATCGAGACAGGTTTTTATGTACAAACATACTATGATGTGTGACTGTTGTTGTCAAAACCATCTAGGGAATGTAGTGCAAAAACCACTTAATAAATTTTGGGGATTATCGACGCATCAACTGTCAGAGTCATATGGCGTCGCCAACTCTTTCCCTGTTAGAAGTGTTTCTCGGGAGACAGTTTTGATTCTGACGAAAAGCTGGCCGAACATGGTAATCTCTCCCCATTTACAACATCAAGGAATCGATGAGAATGGGCCCACTAACAACATATCAACTTACAGAAAAAAATATGCCGCGATCTCGCTATAACTTTTACCAATGCTACCACCACAATAATGAATAAATAGGCTAAGCACTTCGCAACGCCACATCAGCAACCAGTCTGACGCGCTGTGACTACATGGGGTCCTGCCTAATCCACGAACGAACTCTGAGCGTTGACAACGCGTGTGAGATGAGAGCATCTTGCAATCCTCCTCTACTGGCTGGGCTTCCGGCCGGATAAAACACCATGTTTGATTGGTTGTAGGCTATTTCCAGCGTTGTGATTAGTTGGTGCTGAGGCTGCTTTGCCGGGATTTCCCGTAACTACGCGCTTTGTGTCATTTGAGCACGATGGAAAAGACAGCCAATGGTGGAAATTTTTAACACAATTTTTGTGGACTGTTAACGTGGGATGAGCAATATAGCAAAAATGTTATTATAGGGTGGTGTTATGTCTTCTTTTCGTCAGGTGAGGTTGCGTTTGTTCAATTTTAGGTCATCTGGCTATTTCACTGGGGGGCCAATTTCCGGGCACTGGGGGGGGGCATTTCGGCCGACTGGGGGGCCGACTGGGGGCAAATGGCCCCCTAGTTAACATGTTAAAAAATGGCCTGCCCACACCTCCTCGGCATCACAAAGCTGGCCATCAAGTACCAACATGGCACTTACAGTCATGCTGGAACTCTGCATTTTAGGCATCGAAATATAGCTAGGCGTATTTATTGTGATCAGCCTTTACCTAAATCAATCTCTAATGATGGAAAGAATAGATCCGTAATAACCTACATAAATGTTCCCATTTTCGTCATTAAATAAGCAAATACAAGTTGATTAGGCATAGCGAAGTGAGGCTATTTGATATCAAAGCATTGTCTGTAGTTTTCTAAGCAGTTCTTAATTTTGTAAATGTAATGAAAAGGGCCTAAACATCTGTAAATATGAAAAACGCGCTCGTGGTAAAAACATGATCGAAATCCTCCAAAAAAGCTTAAAAATGTATTTCGTATTTGAAAAGGGTCTAGGTAAAAAACAAAAACATGTTTTTTTGGCGTTTTTCTATGATTTATTACATCATAATAGGTACAACTCGAAATCATAGGGAAACATTTAATTTCTCAATTTTCCATATATTGACATCCTTGTGTGCATGCATGCCTTATTACACTAAACGAGCTATCTAAAATTTTTTAAATCATAGGCCCCCGTGGACTGGGGCCCCCCTTGAGGTGGGCCCCTCTAAGGTTGGCCCCCCACTTTTCAAACCGTTCCTACGCCCCTGCTGCATGCTATTTTCGCCGTGCGGAAATGCTCTGAATGGATTTTTTAGCGGGTCTATGATCAACGCTTGGGATTTCACTGATTATCAACCGTGTTATTTTGATGACGTCACATATTGTTAGAAAAGAGGATATCTTTCTGTTTTTAGCGCATGAAAGTGGGGAAAAATTCGGTTTCCAGTTTTTCAAACCTCTCTTGTTCTTAAAATGTTCTTTTTAGGATTTTCACAAAGTGTTCCACTCCCTTTAAAGCTTGAGTCACGCACGAAATTTGTATTAAAATTGATGCCACACTTCAGACACGAATAGCTACAATAGCTTTTTAGTTTCTCAACACTCGCACCGGTGGGCCTCAGAGCCACCTTCGCCCTGATGGGGGGAGAGTGAAACACACCCTCGAATTAGGCTCCTATGCGGATTAGCTTCAAAAATTGCGACATGAACCTTGAAAGGGACCCAGGATACTACGATTTGGAGAATATTGAGATATTCTCAGCGGTATCTACAAAAAAGCTCAATTCTTGTTTTCCCATGCATTTCTAATGGAGAGGTCATTATCTGTACATAACCCTAGGTCATCGATATAAAAAATCCCGAAGACATTTTCTAGTAGGTACTCGGTGGGCCCATTATGTGGTATAAGTTTGAATTCTATAGATTTACCCTTTTCTTACTTATGCCACTTTAAACATTTTTGGCGGTTGGGTCACTTGACCTGCACTGGTGAACTAAGATGACCCAACCTTATAGACAAGAGGCTCCTTTTTGGTGCATACTAGATTGCTCAGATTAGAATCTCTCATGTCATGTATTCTTTGCACGTTCTTGACTCTCAAGTATGAGTTTTCGAGCATCTGCACTCTTAGAAGTCATCTCTCAGTCACCTGGCTGCAGCGAGTAGGCGGTGATTCCTTTGAAAATAAGTTTGTACAGAATTGAGATGGAGCTTTCATTTTGATACTATTGTGCTTGTCTTGCCGCCGGGAGCAGATTGATGTGCAACAAGACCTTACAAAGTCAGCATGTGACCCCGACCTGGCTTGAAGCCGTGCAATTGGCACAATTTGACCTGATGGTCCTATTATACATCATTCAATTCACCACAAAGACAGGACTCCAAACCTGATAAAACTTTGCCGCAATACCGCTCAGTAAATATCTAAAGAAAAATATGCAATGCCCTGTTTTATTCTTATGGAAGTTTCTTTGACCTCTAGGGACTCCAATATTGGCCAGAATAAAATGGGTTGAATAATCTCTCTCTCTCTCTCTCTCTCTCTCTCTCTCTCTCTCTCTCTCTCTCTCTCTCTCTCTCTCTCTCTCTCTCTCTCTCTCTCTCTCTCTCTCTCTCTCTCTCTCTCTCTCTCTCTCTCTCTCTCTCTCTCTCTCTCTCTCTCTCTCTCTCTCTCTCTCTCTCTCTCTCTCTCTCTCTCTCTCTCTCTCTCTCTCTCTCTCTCTCTCTCTCTCTCTCTCTCTCTCTCTCTCTCTCTCTCTCTCTCTCTCTCTCTCTCTCTCTCTCTCTCTCTCTCTCTCTCTCTCTCTCTCTCTCTCTCTCTCTCTCTCTCTCTCTCTCTCTCTCTCTCTCTCTCTCTCTCTCTCTCTCTCTCTCTCTCTCTCTCTCTCTCTCTCTCTCTCTCTCTCTCTCTCTCTCTCTCTCTCTCTCTCTCTCTCTCTCTCTCTCTCTCTCTCTCTCTCTCTCTCTCTCTCTCTCTCTCTCTCTTCTCTCTCTCTCTCTTCTCTCTCTCTCTCTCTCTCTCTTCTCTTTTTTTCTTTTTCTCTTTCTCTCTCTTTTTTTTTTTTTTTTTGTTCTCTCTCTCTCTCTCTCTCTCTCTCTCTCTCTCTCTCTCTCTCTCTCTCTCTCTCTCTCTCTCTCTCTCTCTCTCTCTCTCTCTCTCTCTCTCTCTCTCTCTCTCTCTCTCTCTCTCTCTCTCTCTCTCTCTCTCTCTCTCTCTCTCTCTCTCTCTCTCTCTCTCTCTCTCTCTCTCTCTCTCTCTCTCTCTCTCTCTCTCTCTCTCTCTCTCTCTCTCTCTCTCTCTCTCTCGCCAAGTCTTCGGACGCCGCCTGCAACGTCTCTCCAGCCTCTCCAGGAACTGAGAAGGGTGAAGTGGGCGAAATACGCCCCCGCAGGGAGGCGCGTCAGGCGTGCTCCCGCGACCCAGCGGGACGCCAGGCAAGATGAAATTAACCGGGTGTACTGGAGTAACATATCAAACTGTGTGGGTGGATAGAACGAAATAGGGCAGGACGCTGTGGGCATACATATGGGGACCGGGAAAACGAATAACAGAGGAGGGCAGAGCACTCTTCAGCGTAAGAAATTCAGATAAGCGAGGGAAAATGACGAGAATGGACAAACTTAGTCCAATGAAGAGACCACACGAGTACAGTTCAAAAATAAAAATCTACATGGTGAGAGAAGACAACAGATACCTCGCAAGACGTGTTTTTTCAGGCTCCTGAAAAGAGGTTAATTCTCCACTTATAACGGAGTTTCACTGGTCAAAAGTGGGCTCTACAGTGAGGGAATTAATTTTCTTTCTAACAATCCTAAATTTATGCTGACTTGACCAGCATATCACAAAGAACAAAGTGAAAGAAGTTTGAAGATTTGGAAACAAATTTGAGAATCCAGACATTTTACTAACGTGTATTTTTTCATAACATTGTTTGATTTCCTGCCGTACCGCACGAGACATTATTACTAGAATGAACCTCCTCGAGAACGCCTCTGTGCATTAGTGAAAACTCAACGAAATCTCAGTTAAGAAAAGAAGAAAAGCAAGGAAGGAAGAATATTTCAGTGTGTGGTGCAAGTTCGGGATGAAAAAGGGCTCCAAGTGTTCATAGAGTTATCATGGCTAATTTTAGAGAACAATAAAAAACAAGTTTTGTGAAAGAGAACATCAGCAACGGAGATTAAAGAAAATGAAAAATATGCAACAATTGAACATCAGTGAAGCAAGATCAACGATGCCACAGACAAGATGGAGCACAAACAACGAAATTTATCAGATCGAAGACGAAATGAAAACGAAGCCGAAGAATCGAACATTTTCATCCTCATATTATTTTAGTTTAAATGTTCGAAGTGTGTGTGCGATTGTGTGTGTGTTTTTTACCGGTACCTAATCTTTATCCTTATCCTTACTCTACCTGGAGGCTGTGAGCGCATGCGCCTGTGGCTGCAGCGACCCTCCAGGTAGAATCCCATCCTCTTGATCCTCACCTTTCCTCATCCTTACCATCTCCTTCCATAGTTTATAATCACTTCATACTCATTGCGACGACACTTTAAAAGCCACCTCATTTGTGTGGAAGTGTGAGAAATACATGATGACCTCAGGTGCTCATAGTAGGTAGATACCCCTGCTCATTTACAACATAGCAAGGATAAGAAAAGAACTGTGGTTAATTAAACAGAATCCATCAGCGGAATAGGCGCTATATACTGTCTCGACACGCTCACATATGCCTTCTATCGTGCTCATTTTTTTTGTTCCAATGAAAATTTTCCTTTTGAAGAGTTAACACGCGCATTGACGGGGGCGGGTACCCGCCCCCTCGGGTTTTTCGGAGATAGCATAAAAACGGCGGCGCGTAGTGCCGCCGTACTTGGTAAGCCTTTTCTCTCATCATTTTTAAAACACCTGTGAAAATTTTAAGGTTAGATCATCTCAGGTTAGGTCACCAGTACTGGTCAAGTGACCTGACCTCAAAAAGGTTTACCTGACCTCAAAAAGGTTTAAGATAGCCTAAGTCGGAATAGGGTGAACTTATCCGATTGAAACTCACATCACCTAATGGATCAACCAAATTCTCTAAAATATGTTCCGGTACTTTTATATCGATGACCTAAGCTCAGGTACGAGTCATGACCTCTCCATTGGAAATACATGAGAAAAATGGTTTTAACTGAATAACTTAGTAACGGATGGTGATAGAGCGTTTATTTCAACCGCATTAGATTCGTCTTGTCTTTGAGGTTCAAATGATAAGCATTTTATCTAATTTGACCTTGACCTGACCTCAGGTCAGGTCAAATAATTGATTTTACCTAGCAAGATCATATTATATATCATTGGATTCAGCTTGCTGCG
Source organism: Lepas anatifera (assembly GCA_034440635.1). Taxonomy (NCBI): domain Eukaryota; kingdom Metazoa; phylum Arthropoda; class Thecostraca; family Lepadidae; genus Lepas; species Lepas anatifera. Next base: position 2,024,352 of record JAOTON010001628.1, read on the forward strand.
AGGAATCATACGGTTGAAGTTGTTTTGCTCTATCTTTACTTTGTTCAGATGTAATGACCGAAAACCTTCATTTACATGTTATCCATATGACCTAGTGACCTTAAATGTGACCTGACAAAAAAATGGTACAAATATTTTCGATGGAGAAGTGGATGGGCTACCTAACGCCGTTTACTGTTTTTCGCTACCTAGTGTGGTTCTCGAGATCTTCGGGGGAGCGGGTACCCGCCCCCCTCGTCAAAGCGAAGGTGGCTCAGACCCCCGTCAATGCTCGTGTTAATGACTTCTGCACTATGCTTTGGCAATCATCTCAGGCAGACGTAGCCTGTAATGATTTGTGCTCAAAGCGACCGACTTTCAACAACTTCAAATCACAGCCTATATTCAGGCTGGTCAGTCTGATTACCAGAGTGAATGGAGGTACTGTCAGGTAAGCATAACATGATGCACACAGCAATATTAAATTTCCCGAAATGTGCCCTCTAGTTGGCTGTCACGGGAGCTTTAAAATTTAACTCTTGGTCCCACTGAGCAAAATAAAACTATAAACAAACTAAGGGCGAACAATTAAAAAGACGCATCACAATTCTAGCAGAATGTAAGGCCAAAATCCCATACAAAAAAACATAGGACATGGGCCCCGCTTTCCAAGGGGTCCCCCTGGAGCTTCCAAACGGCAGTCGGACCTCTCCCTGAACTGAATCCTGGATACGCCACTGTCACGAAGTGTAGAAGACGGCGATGGCTCGAAAAAACGGGGATTTTGAGGTGGTTCCCGAGGTGGCGATGGTTGACCCGAGAGACGTTGATGACACCGAGGAAACGTCCGATTTCTAGGTGGGTTGGCTCATGAAGACGTGCAGGTCTCTAAAAAGGATGCAGATTCTGAGACCGTAAGGATCTCTTCAACTTTGAATGATGAATACTTAGGCCATGAAGATCTCTAGATAGTTAGATGATGAAAATCAAGACGTGTAGATATCTAATGTTGAAGTTGGTATATGTGGTGAGTCAGGCTTTGAACTGCTGACAGGATTGTGTACGACGGAGAAGTTGACTTGCCAAGTAAACAAATGTCTCGGTCACGTGGCTTAGAAAGTTTTAATTGGTTACGATGAACCAAACTTGCAAAATATCAGGAGTGATTTGATCCGACAGTACAATTCAATCTGGTTCACTCGGCACAAAATGTGTAGCCTAGATGTGTTGTTTGGCTAGATTGGGAACCGCAGCTCTAAATGCCTTCAATCGAACCTTCACAACTGCTGTTAAGACGAAGACTGGTAATGCTCACGAGTACCACCAGCTCTGCACGCCGCCTTTCAAATGACGGGTTTCCATCTTGAAACGTAACGTAGAATCAGTCATAAGGAGTTTTATAGATTACTGCACCCGAGAGAAGTACCTTCGATCCCAGCCTTCATTCTATTGTATCATTGTCTATAATCTTCTCGTCATGCTGCCACAAGTACACCGACATGGACAACAACAGTCCCATAAAACCTTAAGGGATGTTGCACGTGAAATTTTGGGAAGCCTGCTGCAAAACAACATAAACAGGCACAGCCATAACACATGGGTTATTGAAATAGCGGGTCCCCACATGCGCTCGCTTCAAATGCACATGCTCTCAAACACCTGAACAGGCACCTAATAATGCCTCATCACAATGTGATAATTTGGTCAAGCCGTGCAGCCTCGTAACTTTGCCTGCTGGCGGCCCTGGGAGGCCGCCTCCCTTATACTGGCACCAGCTACTTTCAGGGACAGGCGGAGACCTCTCTGGCCCATCCATCCCTGTTTTCACAATTGTGTTATTGCAACGCTGGTTCATCATACCGAGGCCCTTTCTGGCTATTTTCAAGCCAATTGCGAGCATAGGCGCAGGAAGCGGGGGGGCAGGGGGTGGCTCCCCGCTGCCGCTCCAGCTTTCCCACTGGGGTGCAGTGCCCCCTACTTTGACCCGATTCCAGACTGTTTCTGTTAACCAATCAAGTGATAGGCCGAATCATATTTGACCCCACCTGCGGTCCAGCGGTGACAGTTTTCTCCCCCAAACTTGGAAAAGTTCCTGCGCCTATAATTGACAGGGAGCAGAAGCGCCGTAGGTGTAGCCTGTGTTCCGCTTCTGACACGGTCGCGAACAAGCAAGTTTAAACATCTCTCGGGTCAACCATCGTCACCTCGGGAACCACCTCAAAATCCCCGTTTTTTCGAGCCATCGCCGTCTTCCACACTTCGTGACAGTGGCGCATCCAGGATTCAGTTCAGGGAGGGGTCCGACTGCCGTTTGGAAGCTCCCAGAAGGGGACCCCTTGGAAAGCGGGGCCCATGTCCTATATTTTTTGTATGGGATTTTGGCCTTACATTTTGCTAGAATTGTGATGCGTCTTTTTAATTGTTCGCCCTTTGTTTGTTTATAGTTTTATTTTGCTCAGTCGGACCAAGAGTTAAATTTTAATGCTACGGTGAAAGCCAACTAGAGGGCACATTTCGGGAAATTTAATATTGCTGTGTGCATAATGTTATGCTTACCTGACAGTACCTCCATTCACTCTGGTAATCAGACTGACCAGCCTGAATATAGGCTGTGATTTGAAGTTGTTGAGTGTGTTTAAAATATTAAGTAGTTGCTAGATATTGCCAAGATAGTGCAGAAGTATTAACGAGCATTGGGGTCTGAGCCACCTTCGCTTTGACGAGGGGGGGGCGGGTACCCGCTCCCCCGAAGATCTCGAGGACCACACTAGGTAGCGAAAAACAGTAAACGGCGTTAGGTAGCCCATCCACTTCTCCATCGAAAAGATTTGTACCATTTTTTGTCAGGTCACATTTAAGGTCACTAGGTCATATGGATAACATGTAAATGAAGGTTTTCGGTCATTACATCTGAACAAGTAAAGATAGAGCAAAACAACTTCAACTGTATGATTCCTCGCAGCAAGCTGAATCCAATGATATATAATATGATCTTGCTAGGTCAAATCATTGATTTGATCTGACCTGAGGTCAGGTCAAGGTCAAATTAGATAAAATGCCTATCATTTGAACCGCAAAGACAAGGCGAATCTCCCTGCTAAAGGGCCAGGGATGGGAGCCCGGGTGGAGGTAATAAGGTGATGGTGATGGGGACGTGGCTGGGAGCGTGGTGTGTGGCGAAGCTGTGTCCGGGGTCAATGGGATATGGCTGCGTGGTGTGTTGCGAAGATGTGTTCGGAGTCAGTGGGATATGGATGAGTGGTGTGTTGCGAAGGTGTGCCCGGAGTCAGTGGGATATGGATGCGTGGTGTGTTGCGAAGGTGTGCCCGGAGTCAGTGGGATATGGATGCGTGGTGTGTTGCGAAGATGTGTTCGGAGTCAATGGGATATGGATGCGTGGTGTGTTGCGAAGGTGTGTTCGGAGTCAGTGGGATATGGATGCGTGGTGTGTTGCGAAGGTGTGCCCGGAGTCAGTGGGATATGGATGCGTGGTGTGTTGCGAAGATGTGTTCGGAGTCAGTGGGATATGGATGCGTGGTGTGTTGCGAAGGTGTGTTCGGAGTCAGTGGGATATGGATGCGTGGTGTGTTGCGAAGGTGTGCCCGGAGTCAGTGGGATATGGATGCGTGGTGTGTTGCGAAGGTGTGCCCGGAGTCAGTGGGATATGGATGCGTGGTGTGTTGCGAAGATTTGTTCGGAGTCAGTGGGATATGGATGCGTGGTGTGTTGCGAAGGTGTGTTCGGAGTCAGTGGGATATGGATGCGTGGTGTGTTGCGAAGGTGTGCCCGGAGTCAGTGGGATATGGATGCGTGGTGTGTTGCGAAGGTGTCAGTCAGTGGGATATGGTGTGTGATGTGATGTGTGTGCTGTGTGATGTGATGTGTGTGCTGTGTGATGTGATGTGTGTGCTGTGTGATGTGATGTGTGTGCTGTGTGATGTGATGTGTGTGCTGTGTGATGTGATGTGTGTGCTGTGTGATGTGATGTGTGTGCTGTGTGATGTGACGTGTGTGGTACGGTGTGATGTGATGTGTGTGGTACGGTGCGATGTGATGTGTGGTATGCTGTGATGTGATGTGTGTGTGTGATGTGATGTGTGTGCTGTGCGATGTGATGTGTGTGCTGTGTGATGTGGGCTGGCGATAGCCCGGAAAGGTTGTCAGTTATAAACAGCAGCAGCAATGATGAATGAATCCGATTTCAATCGAAACAGTACCTAGGATTCAAGACGGTTCAGTTTCTGTGGTACGTACATGTAAACGACACAACTACTGACGAAATGAAGACCGTGTCGTGACGCAGTTAGGGCAGGCCTGTCCTAGCTGTACCTTTTGTAGACTCTCGAAAAACGGCGACTGTAAAACAAGTGAGTCGCACAGCTGCCCAGAGCGCCATATAACCGTGGCAGTTGGAGCGCCGATACGCGCCCGCTGCACAGAAAGGACGCTGGTGAGCGAGCAAATGGGAAGTTATGACATCTGAGAAAGGGGTCACACATTGAGTGGATAATAAGAATTGCTGGGGCTTATCGACGCACCAACTGCCAGGGCCATATGGCGTCGCCAACTCTTTCCCTGTTGGAAGAGTTTCTCGGGAGCCAGCTTGCTGCTTGTTCAGGGAAGCCGCCGGGCCTTGAACCCGGGTCGACTGCGTGGGAGCCACGCATTGAGTGGAAACATCTCGTTTTTATTAAAGGGAGTGTGGGATGTTTACAGTGGGGTTAGCACTGAGATAGCAATGTGGTAGCGCAGGCCGGAAGAGGTCGGGTTTGATGCATCACTTGTGCCAGGCCAGCAGTGGGCGCGTCCCCGCCACTGAGCGGGCGGACCAGCCACCAGGTCCTCAGGGAAGGCCTACTGTGGGCAGAAACCTGGAAATCGAATTTGAGCCCAGCCAAGTGTCAATAATTTCGAATCATTCTTAGAAAGAACACTGTCGCATCTGAATACAAAATTCGAAATGTTGCCTTGGATCACGTAAAAACAAATTCGAGACTTTGGCGTTTGGTTGCACTTAAATTGACCTTTCCCGATCATGTAAATTTTGTCAGTTGTTAAGTGAATGGGGTGCTGGGACTTCTGATACGCTCTCTCCAGACAGAAAACAGCAGGAAAGTTCCGGACAGACCTTATTTGGGCTACATATTTGGCAAGTGTTAGATCAATTGTTGAATATGGTTGCGCTATCTGGGGCGGAGCTGCAAAGTGTCATTTGGAGAGAATCGAAAGAGTGCAGCACAAATACCTCACGTGACTGCCTTCAAGCATTCACTCATTTCCATAGAGATCTACTATAACTAGAGCGGACATCCTATACAAAACCTCAATACCCCGACGTCAAAATTGAAAGTTTTGTTAGTACAAATCTTGGCCAGGTTAATTGGAGAATCACGTGCTAATTTCAACGAGAGCCTCTGGTTTAGCCCACCACTAAATAATTTTGGAGAGAAAGCCATTATTCATTGCGAGGATTAGTGGTACATTAGATCGTTGTCATAGCGACCGTTTGTTGAATTAAGCTGTATTAAGGCGCTGGTCAAATTTCAGTCTGGCCTAAGCTGTGAAAGAAGTGACAATCATTCTACCAAGCATTCTTGAAAAACATTCTATGAAGCAAAAGCAGGATCCTCGATTACGGAACTGGCTCGCGTAATGAGTGGAGACTGGGAGAAGAGGTTATTGATAAAGCAGCCGAATACTTCCATCTAGGCATCGCCATGTCCCCTCGAGCGGTAGCCAAAAACGGATCGAAAATTCCATGAACCGAGCCAGAGAGCATTGTATGCAAGATTTGACCATGGATTGGGTATTAGAAGAACGAACCCCCTCACTGTCTATACCACATGGAAAATATATGCGGAGCCAATACTGAGCTACAGCCTGGCAGTTAATCAGACGAGCATGACAGACATGCTGTTTCTAGAAGGCATGATATTACGGATATATCCGCTAATGCAAGGACTACCATCAATGACACAGAAGACTGTGGTGTACATCATGCTGGGGGCGCCATCATGCCGGGTATTCATTGTGAAAATCACATTGTAGTTTATCGGATTCCTTCTCCGTGCAGCAAAGGAACATGAACTCACATGCCTACTATGAGATACTACATGGAGCCGTTAATGATGATCGGAGAACCAGCCTTGTCCAACAGTGGAACAGAAAACTAGAAGGGCTGCAGCTTCCAAATATTACTGCTGAGCTAGGGGAACAGAACCTGAGCGTAATTATCGAACGCTGGAGCAAGATGGCCCAGCAGGCATTGGCGAGCTATGCACTGACTGAAACCCTGGAAGCCGGAAACAAGCTCATGGGTCTTCACTGGTTGCCCAGACTAGTAGCCGAAGAAAATGCACTCCTGAATGCAGAATGCAGCTCCTGAACTCTTCTGGCCTACAAGTCGATACAGCAGCATTGGAAGACAAGCAACACTCCGAAGATAAATCTGCTGACTGGACAATCCTGGGTTGCGACTAGCATTATAAGGAGACACACTCAGGAGAACCAGGTGTGCCCTTGTCAAAGCGGTGATGAAACATTGGAGCACCTAATATTTGAGTGTGCAACGTCGTCCGAGGAGCGAGCATTAGCAGAAATATCAGACGCACCTCCAAGGAAGAACCTCAGCCATGGAGTAAATATTACAAGCGAATACCTCTGAAAGTCTTGTAATCCACTATATATATATATATATATATATATATATATATATATATATATATATATATATATATATATATATATATATATATATATATATATATATATATATATATATATATATACATATATACAGCTAGAGTCCGGAAAGCACTGGAAATCACCTGAATGTATGGATCCTCATGTCAACCCTGACTCCTCCTTGATTAATGGGTGGCTTGTGGTGCATGGAGCATGAGGTGCATGGGAACGATGTAAAACCAAGGCAGCAGATAGCGCGCATCTACTTGATGGAGCCGACTCGATAAGTTCAAGTAATTCAGTATGAAAGCTTGCACGATAAATGAAATGGATGCCGAAGCCCGCCGCCGCTAGAAGTGTTTAATTTTGATACTTATCTAAGTTGGGCATCCGACCTGGCTAAAAAGTCACTGTGAATTTCAACGCTGTTGGAGCCTAGAAGACTCTATGTATTCCTATATGAGTAAGTCTGAGCGGCTAGTGTTCTTCAATAGATTATTGAAATTTTTATGTGTTAAGAATAGGATCATCGTCAAAAGCATCAAATTTATGATAAGCACACCAGTCCTTGATCTTTACCATTGGCTTATCCTATCTTATCTATTACAAGATCCAACCTTGCCGGAAGACGACATGTAAAAAGTCATCGTGTTTTTCAGTGGCCTCATTATTCTATGTAGTGGAAATGAAATAAATACGGACATTTTCAATTTTCAGACCTGTTCCAGGAGCATCACCTATATGCTACAGAACCGCACCTTTTAACGAACTTTAGAACTTATTTGGTAACCAGAAGTTTTCAGACGCTTGGCAGAGCGGTGTTTCAGTAAAACGTCACGAGCTTCCCCACAGAGGCCCAGATTTGTACTAACAAAACGTTCAATTTTGACGTTCGCACAGGTGTGCTGTCCGCTCTAGTTATAGTAGATCTCTATGCTCATTTCAGACATCCAGTTCCTTTTGAGACCCGAGCCCAAAGTATTTGATGCAAGTGCAACCCCTTTCTGATTTTTGGTGTTTTGGACACAAGGAACTCAATAATGAACAAAAATTTAAATTCCAAAATTTATAAATATAATTTATTGGGCTTATAAAATCCTAAACATAGCATCTTCGAAGGAGATTATTCGGCAACCAAAAGTGCTAAAAACACTGGACGAAAACTGATAAATTTCCAATAATTTAGGCTTTCTGTTCATACGCTTATCAAAACTAGGTTCTGTCAGTAACATTTTTTGAACTACCTACCTTCCTCGGAGCAGCCGCGAAACAGTCCGGCGCCCGCGTCTATCGTCAAACAAGGAGAATTTGGACTCACTTGCGTTTGGGTTTAGTTTATGATTTTGACACCAGAAGAAAGCTAAAACGTCAAGCTTTCTATACATACTAGCTTTAAAAGGCTACGACATCGGTAAAAGGTGGTAGAGCCATTCAAACCTGCGTATAGATATCTATACGTGGGGACTCAGGAGGCACGACTTTCTAGCTCTTGTCAAAATTAGCAGCCTGCCCCAGAGAAGTATGATGCATGCTTTGTTTTCAATATCATTTCTGGTAAAATTGACTCCATTCGTCTTGATATTCTACTTCTGATACGCTCTCTCCTTCAACGAACTCACCCTGCACCTACCCAGCCGCCAGCGAACTTCACCCTGCCCCTACCCGGCCACCGGCGAACTTTACCCTGCACCTACCCGGCCGCCGGCGAACTTCACCCTGCACCTACCCAGCCGCCAGCGAACTTCACCCTGCCCCTACCCGGCCACCGGCGAACTTCACCGTGCACCTACCCAGCCACCGGCGAACTTCACCCTGCACCTACCCGGCCCCGCCGGCAAACTTTACCCTGCACCTACCCGGCCGCCGGCGAACTTCACCCTGCACCTACCCAGCCGCCAGCGAACTTCACCCTGCCCCTACCCGGCCGCCGGCGAACTTCACCCTGCACCTACCCAGCCGCCAGCGAACTTCACCCTGCCCCTACCCGGCCACCGGCGAACTTCACCGTGCACCTACCCAGCCGCCGGAGAACTTCACCCTGCCCCTACCCGGCCACCAGCAAACTTCACCCTGCCCCTACCCAGCCGCCAGCAAACTTCACCCTGCCCCTACCCGGCCGCCAGCAAACTTCACCCTGCACCTACCCGGCCACCGGCGAACTTCACCGTGCACCTACCCAGCCGCCGGAGAACTTCACCCTGCCCCTACCCGGCCACCGGCGAACTTCACCCTGCCCCTACCCGGCCGCCAGCAAACTTCACCCTGCACCTACCCAGCCACCGGCGAACTTCACCGTGCACCTACCCAGCCGCCGGCGAACTTCACCCTGCCCCTACCCGGCCACCGGCGAACTTCACCGTGCACCTACCCAGCCGCCGGAGAACTTCACCCTGCCCCTACCCGGCCACCAGCAAACTTCACCCTGCCCCTACCCAGCCGCCAGCAAACTTCACCCTGCACCTACCCGGCCACCGGCGAACTTCACCGTGCACCTACCCAGCCGCCGGAGAACTTCACCCTGCCCCTACCCGGCCACCGGCGAACTTCACCCTGCCCCTACCCGGCCGCCAGCAAACTTCACCCTGCACCTACCCAGCCACCCACCGGCGAACTTCACCGTGCACCTACCCAGCCGCCAGCAAACTTCACCCTGCACCTACCCAGCCGCCAGCGAACTTCACCGTGCACCTACCCAGCCACCAGCGAACTTCACCGTGCACCTACCCAGCCGCCGGCGAACTTCACCCTGCACCTACCCGGCCACCGGCGAACTTCACCGTGCACCTACCCGGCCACCGGCGAACTTCACCCTGCCCCTACCCAGCCGCCGGCGAACTTCACCGTGCACCTACCCAGCCGCCAGCGAACTTCACCGTGCACCTACCCGGCCACCGGCGAACTTCACCCTGCCCCTACCCAGCCGCCAGCGAACTTCACCCTGCCCCTACCCAGCCACCCACCGGCGAACTTCACCCTGCACCTACCCGGCCACCGGCGAACTTCACCCTGCCCCTACCCAGCCACCCACCGGCGAACTTCACCGTGCACCTACCCGGCCGCCACTATGAAGAAGTCGAGTCGGTTCCAGCTCTCGGCCAGGTAGGTGCCGTCTCCGTACACCCCCATCGCCAGCATCTTGATGAGCATCTCCACCAGGAAATAGGCGTATATGACATCATCTCCCACCTGGCGATTGTACAAGACAAACAATCACATGACGTCATCTCCACCTGGCGATTGTACAATACAAACAATCACATGACGTCATCTCCCACCTGGCGATTGTACAAGACAGACAATCGCATGACGTCATCTCCCACCTGGTGATTGTACAATACAAACAATCGCATGACGTCATCTCCCACCTGGCGATTGTACAATACAAACAATCACATGACGTCACCTCCCACCTGGCGATTGTACCAGATAAACAATCACATGACATCATTTCCCACCTGGTGATTGTACAATAAAAACAATCACATGACGTCATCTCCCACCTGGCGATTGTACAATACAAACAATCACATGACGTCATCTCCCACCTGGCGATTGTACAATACAAACAATCACGTGACGTCATCTCCCACATGGCGATTGTACAAGGCAAACAATCACATGACGTCATCTCCCACCTGGCGATTGTACAAGGCAAAAAATCGCATGACGTCATCTCCCACCTGGCGATTGTAAAAGACAAACAATCGCATGACGTCATCTCCCACCTGGCGATTGTACAATACAAACAATCACATGACGTCATCTCCCACCTGGCGATTGTACAAGACAAACAATCACACGACATCATCTCCCACCTGGCGATTGTACAATACAAACAATCACATGACGTCATCTCCCACCTGGCGATTGTACAATACAAACAATCACATGACGTCATCTCCCACCTGGCGATTGTACAAGACAAACAATCACACAACATCATCTCCCACCTGGCGATTGTACAAGAAAAACAATCACACACGCCATACTCTTAGAGCTTATGCACTCTTACAGCGTACTATCTCCCTAGTTTTTTTTCCGGTTGCATCCGCCCTTCAATATTTGTTTCTAACGGATACTTATAATGCACGGCCCCGCCCCCAAAGCTATTCCAGGACCCCAGTCAAAGTTTCCCCTCCTTGAATATCTCCTGGATTCGTCCCTGGACAGGGCATACGTGAGTAGTGAGATAAAGGCGGAAAGTGCAGAATGGATAGAGAGAGAGAGAGAGGGGGGGAATGGCTCAGTTGGGCATTTAGATCGGGCGAATATAGTTGCAAAAGGGCACAGGACAGGGCACTAATGGGCAGTCAGATAAGACCAGTAAGGGTAGAAAAAGGAGCAGAGCGCTGGTGGGAAAACAGATGGGGCCAGCAAAGACGGTGAAGAGAGGATGTTTGGGCACTAGTGGTCACTCAAAAGAGCCGGGTAGGGCGAACAAGAAGAGAGGGCATGGCACTGGTAGGTACACAGATACGGCGACCTGGAAAGAGAAAAGGGGAGGGCAGGGTGCGATGCGCAGTCAGACACGGCTAGACAGGGAAGAGAGGGATGGGTGCTGTTGGTCAGTCAGACATGAACAGACAGCAGTGTCCTGAAATTACTTTTCTGCAGTGTGGGATGTCAAATTTCAGGGAAAAAGAGGTCAAAATTAATTGGCAAAAAGGGGGAAAAAGCAAATGTAAGATCAGAACATCTCGGAAAACAAGTACATGTACTTAAAATACAGGTACTAAAACATCATATACACATGAAATACAAAAATAAATAAGGGATGACCAATATTAAAATTAACTGTATTAACAGAAGTAACCAACTTGAGAAACCCACAAATCTAACTCCTGCCGAGTTCGTCATTTTTCCAAAATAAAAGCATCAGAAATGTACAAGGGAATACATTAATAAGCCACAAACCTACAGTATTAAGATGTAAATAAAGCAAAGTCTGGAATACCTACCCACCAAAAAAAAATACACTCGGGTGAGGTAGGTCTTCCTTTAGAACCTTTAACAAGCTGAAATGTCCAAAGGGCAGGGAAAATTCCAAAACTTGTCCCTTTGAACAAAATATTTTCAAACAAACTTATTTTTGAAATTCTACCTACATCAGCGGGATTCGCTCCATCTGTTTTCACTTGCATTCATGGAGGCATTGCAGCATGCAATCACACAATACAAGTACCTAGTCAAATGGCCACCATGAAATTAATAACTTACCTTTACCCAGGTGCCTGGATTTCTCAAATTTGAATTATACTACCCTCATTGAAATAAAGAATGAACAACAGGTTGAGGTTCAGAATTAGCCTGCTTAAGCATAAGACATACCAAGACTGGCTACTTAAAACTGACCAACTCTCAAACGTGTGTACGTATGAGCAGTAAAGGTATCTTGCGTGTGAGCTTCGCCACCACCCTGCGTACAATCCAGAAACGCACACAAACGCTCATCTCAAATGCGGCAAATCAATTCTCACAATGCCAAGAAAGACATCTCGCGTCAAATTCAGCCCAGTCTGTCAACACCGGTGGCCAAGTACGGTTTTTCTAATGCGAGTAAACTGACCAGGCAGGCCCCCTGAGCGTGAAAAGGATGTAGAAATTCTCCACCTTTAAATCACGCAGAGATTCGGCGCTTGTAAAGAAAAAACTAATTTTACCTTAATATTTCGTTATCTTTCTAAAAGCATCCTGAAATTCATCCAAATATTTTGGCTGCCTTTGGAGATATTCCGAGAAATAAATAGAGGTGCAATTTTCATGATCCGTGAAGATTCCCTCTTTAGGTATTATTGTTTTCAAAACTGTTGAACAAATATCCAATATTGGGATTGTTTTATCAAGCCAAGACAGCAAAATTCTTAATTTTATATATGTTAAACCACAAAAACATCGTAAAATTACAGCATTTCTTTTTAAAGTCAAGGATGTCGAAATTATTTAGCAATGCTTGCATTGTTCCACTCAAAATTCCGAGTGACATGACCCAAAATATGGCTTAGCAATAATTTTTCCGAATACAAAATATTCTGATTTCATATTCCGGGTACTCTCAAAAGGTTGTTTGGCACAGAAACTTCAAAAATAAATGTTGTAATTCACCCTGACCCGCGCAATTTCTAAGGATGTCGAAATTCAGTCGTACAGAGCTGACATCATCAAACTATATATTACGTCAGTACCACTGCATTTCAAGGCCTTGGGCCTTGGTTAGCAGTAGCCTCCAAGAATGGTGGGGTCACAGAGCTATTTACCCGGGTTTCGAGCAATGTGAATGTCATGATGTCTCATACCAGCTTTATCCTCAGGCAGTTTTGACTATCAGTTTCGGCTAGCAAAATTACGAGCAATATTTCAGGTTTTTCATTTGTCCCTGAACTTCAATTGTCCAATGGTACCGCGAGTCAGCGTTACCACTAGTCATTGCGTTTATTTTGAATTCAGCTATATGTTTAAGGCGAAAGCGTACATCCCAAGCGTGTGAGGCGTGGGGTTTTTGTTGTTGAAAGAGAAGGGAGAGGGAAAAGAGCGTGTGGCTTATAAAGTGGGGTATATTATTAGTAGTCTTACTTTATTAGTACCCTAAGAGACGTGAGGGGTAGATAGCTGACATTATTTTTGTTATATGGTTGATTCAGCTTATTGCATCTTCGGTTTAGACATGCTGTCTGTCAGGCATTACCTTTCACATTCTGTGAGGTCTCAGTGTGCTTGTGAAAAGGCAATTGTTAGGAATGTTCTCTTTTACAGGGTGTTCCAGTTTAAAGCCTCGAAACGTATGCCAAAGTTCAAAACCAGCCGGAGGACCATTGAAAAACTTCACTCAGTGCTTGAGATCTATTTTTTTTGGTTAAGAGCAAAACAGTTAGGAGCAGCACAGCAGAGTTAGCCACCGAGGCTAATGATGGGGTTGGTCACAATGCCAGATCCCCAGGAGTGATCAGCACTCAGATGCTGGGACGACGTGAGCCCGCGATCCGCACGCGCCCACTGTCCACGAATCACTGTCCATGCCTCCGTCATGAGGCGTGGACGACGCAGGACTACCATCACCACATGGTGCGTAGCTCATGCTCCAAGACCCAAATAGGCAAGCTCACAGAGAGCAAACACGTAAACCGAAATTCATGAGAATAATGTAAACAATTGGAAACATAAATCCATAAACAAATAACGACGATTAGTAGAAACACTACCCAAAAATATAAAGTAACAGATAAGGTTTTAGACTAAAGAAATGGCGGCCCCATACCCACACCGTCCGCACATCTGCCGCCCAGATGTGCTCCCGAGAGCCTCACAGTGGACCGGCACAGCAGGGCGGGGACAGCTGAAGGCAGAAAATGAAACCAAGCACTTTTGTTATAAGAAAACGTTCCAGAACACTAAATATTTACAAACTAAGATTTTGTTCGGCACACAGGGTTTTGTCCTTTTGAGCATTCTTTGTAAAATTTTTGTGCTAGAATCCTTCAGTATTCAAAAATGCCTTCTCTCCAAAGACGAATGCTGTGTTCTATTTTGACATGGAATCAGTCCTGATGGGGCTGTTTAAAGAATGCTGCATTTCATGCGAAGGTGATAGGGTCACAAAGCTAGTGTTGCAGCATCTTTATCGAATGGTATGTTGGCTTCAGTTACTGGTCTGGGCCTGCTTCAATACCTCAACTTCTGAAACAAGGAAAGTGATAATGCTGCATTTTTATTTATTTAGCTCCATACATGTATTTGCGACAACAGCAACAAGCAACAAAAGACCTTGCCAGTACATGTTAACACAAGGCTAAAAACCAGTAGGAGATGCAAATAAGGGCACACTAAAAAGCTGCCATGAGGCCACCACCTCGCAAGCTGATGATGCCGCAAGTCAATGATTCTGATGATTGTGTTTAGGATGTCAAAATTCAAGGTTTAGGATGTCAAAATTGATCAAGTCTGGGTGTGGGTTTCCACGCAAAATTCCCAATTTCAAGACACTGTCAGACAGAGTAGAATAGAGTAGAGTAGAGGTATATTGAGGCCTTCATTTTTCATGACCGTCGTAAAACAGACAGTATCACTTCGTGGCCGTTTTAGATTACAGTTCTAACAATTCGAATTCACTCCTAACGTTTCGTCTTTCTAATGCTCTGTCACGATATCGTTTACTCATCTGTCACTCAGCCTGCCGTTCCAGGCCCCCTGAAGCCAAAACTGGGCTCAGTTCACACTTGGGAGTTCTGGCGAATCGCGGTCGGTCGCGCGTTGTGCTCCGGCTAGAAACTTCGGAGCGACGCGAAACTGATGGTAACATCACACTATCGGACTGAGCGGAGAGCAGTCCTTTTATCATTGATGTATCTCTTTTTGTCCGCAAATCATGGGATTTAGGGCAGCCCAGGGACTGCGCGGCTGAGTCCACGTGCTCAAGTCTGCTCAGTCCCTTTACGATGCTTGCGCCAAAATATTGTGGTATTGCAACCTACGCATACACTCATACAATAATAGATATGTGGCAACACAAGGGCCTGAATTAAAACCGTTTTGATTTCTTGGGGATTTTCGCCCTAACTGACCTGATCAAATGAGGATGCTCTAACAGCGGTGAGTTACGTGTTATTGATTACAAGCAGAGCAGAAGGGAGTACAAGGTGCCGGTGGGTAATTAGATACGACCAGACAGGGGAGATAAGAAGGGGGGGGGGGATGGGGGGGGAAAAAAAAAAAAAAAAGGAAAGGAAAGGGAAGGGAGGACAGGGTGCTGGTGGGTAATTAGATACGACCGAACAGGGCAGAGAAGAAGGGAGGACAGGGTGCCGGTGGGTAATCAGATACGACCGAACAGAGCAGAGAAGGGAGGGTAGGGTGCCGGTGGGTAATCAGATACGACCGGACAGGGCAGAGAAGAAGGGAGGGCAGGGTGCCGGTGGGTAATCAGATACGAACGGACAGGGCAGAGCAGACGGGAGGACAGGGTGCTGGTGGGTAACCAGATACGACCGGACAGGGCAGAGAAGAAGGGAGGACAGGGTGCCGGTGGGTAATCAGATACGACCGAACAGGGCAGAGAAGGGAGGACAGGGTGCCGGTGGGTAATCAGATACGACCGGACAGGGCAGAGAAGAAGGGAGGGCAGGGTGCCTGTGGGTAATCAGATACAACCGGACAGGGCAGAGCAGAAGGGAGGACAGGGTGCCGGTGGGTAATCAGATACGACCGGACAGGGCAGAGAAGAAGGGAGGGCAGGGTGCTGGTGGGTATTCAGATACGACCGGACAGGGCAGAGCAGAAGGGAGGACAGGGTGCCGGTGGGTAATTAGATACGACCAGACAGGGCAGAGAAGAAGGGAGGACAGGGTGCTGGTGGGTAATCAGATACGACCGGACAGGGCAGAGAAGAAGGGAGGACAGGGTGCCGGTGGGTAATCAGATACTGCCGGACAGGGCAGAGAAGAAGGGAGGACAGGGTGCTGGTGGGTAATCAGATACGACCGGACAGGGCAGGGAAGAAGGGAGGACAGGGTGCAGGTGGGTAATCAGATACGACCGGACAGGACAGGGAAGAAGAGAGGGCAGGGTGCCGGTGGGTAATCAGATATTGCCGGATCGGGCAAAGAAAGGAAGCCTGAGTGCTGGTGGGTAGTCAGATTGAGAGGAGCAACTGCACGGGTTAGGGTGGGCTGTAAATCATGACACTAAATATTTAGAAAGTGACGGGCAGAGTACAACTGACGCGGCTGGGCATACAGTCTGGATTACTGTGTCTAATATAAACAATTATGGGCAAAAATCACTGTTGGGCACAGCATGGGAGACTGGTGGCCACAATTTCAACACTTCATTAGCTATGATATGACCTGATCTGCACCCCGTTGTGCCCATGTCGACGTGGATGCCCGCGCTCGCTTTTAAAGGAAATGTGGCACCTTGGTCGAATCCTGGAATTTAGTGTAATTAGGCGTACTTTTAGCCGAAAATAATGAAAACACTCATGATTTCTCTGCAAGAATGTACAATGAGCTCAATATTTTGATTTTTAAAATGCTCCTCTAGGAAAAGAAATAAATATCTGCCTGTGGATGATGTCATGATCTAGCAACTACTACCATACTCGAAACGCTTCAAGGGCTTCGATTGGCTGATGCTCACCGTGACGTCAGCATATGTCGTCACACCAACAGCCATGACAACTGTGGCCTGCTGCTAAGGGTACATGAGGGGTACATTGCAGGTATGTTTTAGCTTTTTCTACGGAAATCTCGAGTTCGAAGGCAAATGATGTATTGAGTACCGGGTTTTCCGACTTGCTTTACAACTTGGCTATCTCAGTCAAAATCACGTTATGAAGGTGCCACATCCCCTTTAAACACAATATACAGCCCGGCGTCACAACGCAATTTTTCCTGCGGGGGGGGCCCCAAAAGGGGAGAAACCGGGAAAAAACCCCCCCCCCCACCAAGCACCCCCCCAAAACCCCCCCCCCCCCAAAAATAATATTTTTATTACAAAACCCCCCCCCGAAAAAAAAAAAAAGAGGTTTTTAAAAAAAAAACCCAAAAAAAAAACTCCCTTCTTCAAACACCCCCCCACAAAAAAACACCCACCCCCCACCTTCTTTATAAAAAAATATAATTAAACAAAAAAAAACCCCCAAACCTTAAAAAAAACCCCCCCCCCCCCCCCCCTTCCTTAAATTTTTTTTTATAATCAAAAAAACCCCACCCAAAAAAAACAAAAAAAACATCTTGAGGCAACAGCGGATCCAGGACTTCATTTCGGAGGGAGGCTACGGGGGCTCGAGCCTGGCCCGCCATCGCCTCGGATCAGCCTCCGCCAATGCAGTAACTGTAGACACTCAGACATTTCGGGGTGCTTGAGCCCCCTAGCCCCCCCCCTTGTATCTGCCACCGCCTTGAGGGACCTTTGGTGATCTCCTCAGGGGCTCTAATCACCAGATGTAGTTTTGGTTTTTGATAGTACATTCAGTGGGACGATTTTGTCCGATGCCACAGATATGCCACTTTTGCCTTTTTCGCCGCCAATCTCATAGTGGAGCTAGGCAGCTAGAAATGGCACACGCACACAACCATGATACCATCAAAAAGACAAGGTTATCGGTTGAAAAAATAGTTTACAGGGTGCCAAGGTCGTGTGGCTCCTTTCGCGACGCTCTCTATACCTGCGAATCGTTTCAGCATTGTGAATACCATGCAGATAACGCAAATGCCACGTTCGAAGGGGTCTGCCCTATGAAATACTAGTTCATTACGTATTCAATTAGTAAAGTGTTCAATTAGTATTCAATTATTTATTCAAAATAAGTACAGGTGGAGAGGGTTTCCTACGAAAAATGTTAAACAATTACCGAAAACTTTGATGAATTTTGCAAGGAAACCTAAATTTGAAAAAGGTCAAGAGATCATTGGGTCAAATTTTGACCTGAGATAAAAATCTATGTGTTTCTGAAGTCCTCTCCATAAGTTTTCTAATGGTATATAATTTCTTGAAGTTTATTTCATTTGTCTTGCAGATAAAATTGAAAATGTGTTGCAACTTCATCCCCGACCTAGAAATTTCCGCACCCAACCTCTATCTCGTGACCTAGTTGACCTTTCGACAACAAACTCCGACAAACTGAATGAGACCCATGCATGGGTTGATTCACTTACAAGGTTTGAGTGAGTTCGAAGGCGTGATAGTGAACATGATTTCAGTCTCACCTGTAGCGATGACGTCAGTCTCACCTGTAGCGATGACGTCAGTCTCACCTGTAGCGATGACGTCAGTCTCACCTGTAGCGATGACGTCAGTCTCACCTATATCGATGACGTCAGTATCACCTGTAGCGATGACGTTAGTATCACCTGTAGCGATGACGTCAGTATCACATGTAGCGATGACGTCAGTATCACCTGTAGCGATGACGTCAGTATCACCTATATCGATGGCGTCAGTGCCCAAAATTTACCTGTAGCAATGACATCAGTCCCACCTGTGGCGGTGACGTCAGTCTCACCTCCAGCAGGCGGCAGCGGTGACTGGTGCAGTGGGCGTCCTCGCACGGCTGGTACATGCCCAGGGTGATGCAGTTGATGAAGATCACCAGCATGGTCAGCCGCTCGAACCACGTGCTGTCCGCTGAGTTAAGGAAAAACGTCTCACCACTGAAAGCCACTTCATCCGCGGGTCAGCTGCAATACTGGGTCAGCAAGTCCATGTGAAAGCTTATTGACAACGAAGCCCTTCTTCGCATCCCAGTATCCGTGAGTAAGAATCTAGTTTGATCAACCAGAGGAACGAATTAAGCAATTTGATGAATTTACCGGCTAAGGTCTTCAAACACTACGAATGCAATACCAGTGTCTGAGAATGAAATTGGTAGCTTATATTTATATTGAATAAATCTTCCGTGCATAAACTAGGAATGTATAGCATAATGGGAGAAGGTAAGCAATATTTTCATAATTCATTATTAAAAACGTAATAGGGTAGATATAATAGGAGTAGAGCTGATAATATGTACGAAAGCTGAAGGGCGTGGCCGATCTGTTCCCGTCTTCCCTCGCTTCGGTATCAGTCCAGTCCAGGGCTTGCAGTCGGAAGGGGGCACCTTCCCCCTGGCGTTTTAGCGATGATTGCGCTGGGCGCCCGGTTTCCGCACTTATCTCATGACCGGCCGGCGCGCCGCGGTGCGGCGCCGCCGTCAGCGGAAGGGGAGAGAGCGAGAGAGTAGGAAGAGCAGCGAGGGGAAGGCAAACGCAGTCGGATTAATGGGGGACGCCGAAAGTGAAAGCGGAAGACCAACGTATCAGCGGAGGCATCCGATATTTTTCTAAACCTCATTGAGTCGCCGAACTAAGGGGTGAGTATGATTGAAGTATACGAATAGATAGTTATGAACAAAGAGCAGGTGTAGAGCTGTTGCGAAGGGCAAATAAGGAATGTTTAGGCATTGTTGTATCTAAAGGGTGTAGGTGGGGGGGGGTGAGATGCTACAATTTAGTGGGTTCAAAGCGTGCACATGCGTGGGTAGAGTCGCACAGTTGCTTGGGGGAGCCCATTTGCCCCGGGTTAAGCGATGCGCGTTGAAAACGCAAACTGATTAATACGAAATTCCGCCCGCCATCGTGGTTGAGTTTCAATGAGCCTGTCAATTTTAGCGAAATATGCGACGACACTGAATATATACCTGGTGAACATTAAAACTCACTTTTGTTTGAAACCGAGTAAAATACAAAAGTTGAGAGTAAATGGTTTGATTTACCTGTGCTATTTAATTGCAGGGGCATTCCAGGACAGATCGACCAAGGCTTGACACCACCATGTCTAGAAAAATCTGAAACTTTGTCTCCGGGGTAGTTTTGGGCCAGAAACACGCCTGTGAGAATCTCAGCCCCTCCGACCAACGGTGACCGAGTTATAGCCCGAGGCACTTTCGGAGGTCACGTTGTAGACTCATCTTTGATGCTTCATAACTCATCAACGCATCTTCTGATTAACAAGTTTTGTATATCATTGAACTCGTCTTGAATTATAGTTTATTTTGAAAAAGAAAATGTTAAAATTTGAAAATTTTGACTTTTAATTTGTTTGACCTTTTCCTTTTTGACCTAGCTTGACCTTTTCCCAGTTGAAATTGCCCTTTTAGACACCTCAAAAATGTTTCTTCATAAAATATCTTTCGATAGCAAAAATAAAAAAATGCGTTCTTGCTATAAGTTCCGAATATTTAGCACCTAAGGTAGGTATGTACACGGTTTTTTACCATTGCGGTAGTACAGCCTTATGTTTAACGCCGCAAATATACTGATTGCTTTTGTAATCGGTCGCTGGAAATCATACTCCATTGTCTTTACGAAATTTTAATCGTACAAGTATCCGAATTTATGACAATTAACACGCGCCCACCCGAGGGGGTGGGCAACCGGCCTCCTCAGGTTTCCACAGGTAGTAAAAACACCTTCGCGCAGCGCCACCGTACTTCATGTACCTCTAACTCGAAATTTTTGCAGCTTCTGGCAAAATTTTAGGTCTGGGTCATACCAGGTCAGACCGCCAACTCAGGTCAAGAGACCTAACCTCAAACTTTGGGAGGTGCATAAATCATATCAACTTTAGCCTATCGTGGTTAGAATCGCATTACATAGTAAGATCGCCTAGCAAGATAATTTTTCGTAGCAGGATTTCTATATCGATAACCGGGAGCAGGGCAAAGGTCATGATCTTTCCATTAGAAATGCATGGGGCGATTGGTAAATTTTGATAACTTGCGAGAATTGAGAATTGTCGAGAATTGCGATGGAGGTTGTATTTTTACATTGTCGTGTCTGACTTGCCACTGCAGTTTGATTAATATTCTTTTTACCATACAGACCTAAGCCTGGCCCTAGGTCAAAGCAGGTTAATTTTGACATTTGACTAGGCAATATTATAAGATATATAATCCGTTTGGGCTCAACAAGAGTGTTCCAATGGTGCTGAAGTTTTCTTTCTACTGCTCTTCTCTGTCACCTATTATGCCACAAAATTTAGGTTTCCACTTAGTTCCCGTAAGAAATACTGTGACCTTGAGCAGCCTCAAAGGCAACACGACCAAACAATTGTATGTAACATATTCGGTAATGATTAAAACTGGCTATTTAGCGGCATCACTCCCAGTGCACTGTGTCATTATTTATCTGGGATTCTCGGATCCGTGTCAGCTATGAAATGATCACCTTGTAAAAGTATCATGAGGCAACCTGTTCAAGCGGCCAAGTCAAATGCGTTACAATTTCAGGACATTTTGTCAAATATATGAGCAGATTCAAATTACTTTTTGGGAATGAAAGCCTTTCAGACACGTTTGTTTACATTGCATGAATCCTCTCAAACATATGCTGTGCTGCACTGGATCAGCTTGCATCGATACTATTTTCCATCTCCGGGAACGATGTAATTGTGTGAGTTAGTGGTGCTCATAGGATAAGTTATACTTGTTTCAATTATTGATAAGGTCGCGACATCTTTGTAAATTTTCGTTTAAGGCTGAAAGGTTCATTATTAATAAGTTCATTTGCCCTTGTCTCCCTCGAAACAAGGAATCCCTTTTTATCACTTTTAATGGCTGCAGTTTTTCTGTTTATAAATATTGCCCAAGTTGTTGCCAGTTCAGTTTTTTATACATCTTGTATAAGTTGTTTTCAGTTCGATTGTTGGAGTCGGGGTCTCACTAAAGTCATCAATGGACTTGTCACGGAGACCCCGACCCCACCATCCGAACGAGCAACTCCCACAATGAAGGGTTGATTTTAGAAGCCAACGTTTAACGTCCCACACAGCACAGGGACGGCCGCCCCGCTCAGGTCACCCTCTCACCAGTCAGTTGCCAGCCGACCTGTGCGTCGGGTAGCTATTGAGCGCCGGAGCGTCTCAGTGGAACCGATCCCAAGCCTGGACATGCACTGCCACTGCATGCTTCTGAGCCGCGGGCCGGAGCCCAACGCTCTACCAACTGAGCTACCGGGGCGGCAAGGAGGCAGTTTTAGGAGTAGGTGTCTCACTAGAGTCATCAAGGGACTTTTTACGGAGACCCTGACCCCACCACCCAAACGAGCAACTCCTACGATAAAGTGTTAATCAAGGAAACAAAGTTGAAAGTCCCACAAGGCATAACGACGACCGTCTACCTCAGGTCACCCCTCACCACTGAGTTGCCTGCTGGCCTTCAGCATTTACGGTACCTACCACCTCCCAGTTGGCCTAAATTATTTTTCCAGAAGTCGCAAAATGTTGTGTTAGAGGTAGATGGAGTACGGTGGCGCTGCGCGAAGGTATTTTGTTACTACCTGTAGAGACCTAAGGAGGCCGGTTGCCCACCCCTCGGGTGGGCGCGTGTTAATTGTCATACATTCGGATACTTGTACGATTAAAATTTCGTAAAGACAATGGAGTATGATTTCCAGCGACCGATTACAAAAGCAATCGCTATATTTGCGGCGTTAAACATAAGGCTGTACTACCGCAATGGTAAAAAACCGTGTACATACCTACCTTAGATGCTAAATATTCGGAACTTATAGCAAGAACGCTTTTTTTGCTATCGAAAGATATTTTATGAAGAAACATTTTTGAGGTGTCTAAAAGGGCAATTTCAACTGGGAAAAGGTCAAGCTAGGTCAAAAGGAAAAGCTCAAACAAATTAAAAGTCCAAAATTTTCAAATTTTAACGTTTTCTTTTTCAAAATAAACTATAATTCAAGACGAGTTCAATGATATACAAAACTTGTTAATCAGATGATGCGTTGATGAGTTATGAAGCATCAAAGATGAGTCTACAACGTGACCTCCCGAAAATGCCTCGGGCTATAACTCGGTCACCGTTGGTCGGAGGGGGCTAAGATTCTTACAGGCGTGTTTCTGGCCCAAAACTACCCCGGAGACAAAGTTTCAGATTTTTTCTAGACATGGTGGTGTCAAATTGAAATAGTTTTGGTCGTTTTGTCCTGGAATGCCCCTGCAGTAGGCTTGATCTCAGTGAAAGAAATATTGGTCTCTCCAGCAAGGCAAACATATCCCCCAAATTAGCCTCCAATATTGTGCCAAGCAAATTAGTTATTAAAATCGGGCATTCTGTTGCCCCTTGGACGTGAGGTCGGGGGTGCCGCGTCCGGCAAGACAGAGCGCGGCGCGCATGTTCAATGCGTTGGATCCAGCATTATTAGACATACCGTATAAGCAACGGTGTTAAAAAGCAGGGACGGGGAGCAAGGCGCATCATTAATGCTGAAGACGATGTATAAAGAACTCGACATCTGAAGGAGGGTATATGAGCGAGGGCACCTCATTAGCCGCGGCGGGTGCCCCGTTCATGCTGGGTATGACGGACCTAGCGGCGTCTATTTGACAGCCCTCGAGAGGCACGGTTACCGAGAGGGACCAGGTGGCGATTCCCGGTGTCAGACCCTGAACTTCCCCCCTTTTTGGGCGCTCATTCTTTGGGAAACCCTCTTTGTTCCTGAAGAATTTCCGTAGGCCCCTTTTTGCACCGTTTGGCCATACTAATAGTAAGTATTAGAAAGCTTCTAGTATTTTATCATTATTATCAATCTGATCTTTTTCGAGTTTGAGGCCGATCGGAACCTGGCCAATTTTTCTGACAGAGGGAGGAATGCCAAGGGCCACGTTACTTTCACCGGAGGGTTGGGAAAACATTCAAAACCTCAGGGATCCGACTATTCGGCCATTATCGGGTTGGGGATGAATACATGAAGTGTGAAAGAGGACTGCTTGAGACGAATGTATGGAGACGAGAATGCTCTAACATAAGGACCAGTGGACATCCTGTCGGAGGATGATTAGGATGGGTCCGAGGCGGGACCGTGTCACCCCGAGCAAGGGAGGGACTTTGGCCGGGAGACAAAACGAGGGCCTCAAGGGAGGGAAAGGGGCAGGTTCATGACACCGATAGCCCATGCCTCGAGTGGCCGGCTGCGTAGTGCCTCCGATCGTATTGCTACGATTCACTTACGCCGTCCAGCCGACGAACCGTACGGACGGGAAAACCCCCCCTGTTGGTTACTGGGCCTGAGGGGTTCCAGTCTTTGATCGGCCCTTGGAGGAGGACCGTGGGCTGCACCACGGGGCCTTAGCGCATCCGTGGTGCGGGTCCAATTTGGTACTGTTCGGCCAGGGAGAGCCGAGGGGGCTGTTCGAAAAACGGACTGGCCCTGGTCCAGGAGAGACCAGATTTGGTGTGTGGCCGGGGGCTGGGGGACGTGCTGTGACTCCCTGGGAACTGGTTTTGTGCTGTGGCCGGGGCCGGGACTACTTGACTCCTGGTCACTGGTTTGGGCTGTGCGGACTGGCCCTGGTCCAGGGAGAGACCGCAGTCAATTTGGTGCTATTCAGCCAGGGAAAGAGCTGAAGAGACAGTTTGTGCTCCAGGCGCGTAGGCGTTAGGCTGGCCAGAGACGGACGCGTCCAAGGCCTTCCTCTCGCGCCGACGGACCGATGAGGTCGCCGAAATGACCTTGATCCCGGGGAGGGACCGAAATTGAATACCCTGGTTCGGGGAGACGGACCACCATGTTAGGTGATAACGGGGGGGTCCAGGGGCGACCTGCGCTCCTCTGACCCCTATGCTCGGCGGCGTCCGCGTGGTGCCGCCGGCCGCGGCGACGTTCCATCAGGATCGTCGTTAGATTGCCGGGCGGTTAGGTGCGAAGGTCCAGAGGTAGAATGCACCTCTGGGACCCCCACGCCTAATGGACCCGAGTGATGTCGCTAGCCATAGGTAAACGGACGGGATCAGGAGAGAGGGTGCGCCCCAATTATTACAAGCAATACGTTTCCTTAACACGCGCATTGACGCGGGCGGGTACCCGCCCCCTCGGGTTTTTCGGAGATAGTGAAAACGGCGGCGCGTAGCGCCGCCGTACTCGGTATACCTTTTCTCTCATCATTTTTACAACTTCTGTGAAAATTTTAAGGTTAGGTCATCTCAGGTCAGGTCACCAGTACAGGTCAAGTGACCCGACCTCAAAAAAGTTTAAGATAGCATAAGTCGGAGCAGGGTGAACTTATTCGATTGAAACTCATGTCACATAATGGCCCCACCGAGTTCTCTAACATATGTTCCGGTATTTTTATATCGATGACCTAAGGTCAGGTACGAGGCATGACCTCTCCATTGGAAATACATGGGAAAAATGGTTTTTACGGAATAACTCAGTAACGGATGGTGATAGAGCATTTATTTTAGCTGCATTAGACTCGCCTGGGCTTTGTGGTTCTAATGATATGCATTTTATATAATTTGACCCTGACCTGACCTCAGGTCAGGTCAAATCCTTTATTTGACCTAGCAAGGTCAAATTATATATCATTCGATTTGGCTTGCTAAGAGGATTCATATAGTTCAAGACGTTTTGCTCTATCTTTACTTGTTCAGATGTTGTGCCCGAAAAACTGAATTTTACATGTTATCCCTATGACTGGCATGTTTTGACCTCTCGTGACCTTAAATGTGACCTGACAAAAAATGGTTCAAATGTTTTCGATGGAGAAGTAGATGGGCAGTCCAACGCCGTTTACTGTTTTTCGCTACCTACCGTGGTTCTCGAGATCTTAGGGGGCGGGTACCCGCCCCCCCGTCAATGCGAAGGTGGCTCAGACCCCCGTCAATGCGCGTGTTAAGAGAGCCATCGGCCGTGGGCATATTAATCAAAGGGGAAAAGAGGAACAAGTTATCGAAGGCTTAAGTGATTTTGTCATTTGTTGCGAAACTTAGCAAGTCTACTGGGACAGGTCACATGCAGTTTTGAACGCAAATTGAATTATGTTATAAGGGTCTGGGAGCATCAGGAGGTCGAATCCTTAAGGTTGGATAATGTTAGGAGTCAAACATTAAAAAGGGGATTAAGACAGTCCCTGGTGCCGCTTTTATATGGATTAGTCGAGGGAAGAGATTGGGGGGGAGGCAGGAGACTTGCATGCACGCTGGATCAAAATTATATCCCTCTGCCTTCTTATGCAGTGTGTCTCGGCTCACGTTGAGTGCTTGCTTGCTCTATGTGTGTGCGCATTCCCTGCCCCATCTCGTACGCCTGCGTTCGCCACACTGTAGTCCCCAAACAAATATGAGTGTGAGGGCATAGGGAAGGCGGCAACGGCAGCCCGCCGCCAGCTACACCATGGCGCGGCTGCCGCGCGAGACGAGCAAACGCCGCCGCCGTTCCCGACGCAAGAGCGCGCGCCCGCGCGCACGCACGACAGCCCGCGCGCGCGCCCGTCCCACACCTTCATTCGATTTGTGCAATCGTTCATACTTATTTGTGGTCTGTCTGTTGGGTACTTGGCATTGCATGAACGGGGAGGGAGTTGACAGTGCATGCAGCCTTCACACGGTGCAATTCTCGTTTTAAAGGCAACTATGATTATTGATTAGGACGTTGGTCCGCAGACACCATAGGAAAACCGAACATTAGAACAGCGGCGAAATTAATGACTTAAG
Organism: Lepas anatifera; assembly: GCA_034440635.1. Classification (NCBI taxonomy): domain Eukaryota; kingdom Metazoa; phylum Arthropoda; class Thecostraca; family Lepadidae; genus Lepas; species Lepas anatifera. The sequence continues at coordinate 2,050,987 of JAOTON010001628.1, forward strand.
AACGTACCTTACAGGCTTAGTATTTCTTTTCATTTTAAGTTCCCATACTCATTTGAGTGCCTCACATCTAAAGGTCTGTACTAATTACGATGCTTGATTAACAGCGGCCTTATTAAATCAAACAGGTGTTGAAGATGATACCAAACATTTTTATTTTCATGGGTGATGCAGCCTTTTGGTTTCTTATATGAGCCATCTTCTTCACAACCATCATCACTAGATGATTGAAGGGAATGGACCACTTTGTCGAAATCCTAAAAAGCATAATTTAAGAACCAAAGAGGTCTAGAAAGCAGGAAACAACATTTTTCCTACTTCCATACGGTAGAAATAGAAATATATCCTCATTTCTAAAACTGTGTGACGTCATCAAAATAATACTTTTTATAATGAGTGAAATCCCACACCTTGATCATAGACTTGCTGAAAAGGCCCATTCACAGCGTTTCCGCAGGGCAAAAATCACATGCAGAGGCTTTTAAAATACATGGTGAAATAATCGGGGGACCCGCAACCTATTTTCCGCTGAGGACGTCCGCTCTCATCATTAGTATCACATTTGTTCACTTGCCACGGCAATCGTACTCTGGGTCCGCCCGTCCATTCTCGGCCTCATTAAGCACTGGTGTAAAAATTGACCGACAGGTGGCGTTACGGCGGTCGTGTTTATTCAGTGGTGGAAAGATGATGCAAATGCCTGATGTATAAAATTCATGGTTGGAAAAAAACACTTGATATTTGTTTCGGCAATTAAGGGGGAGGGAGAAAGTGATGTCTGTTCTGGCCATTGCACAGTGGTCGGAAACGGCCTCACGGATGGCCACCGAGGTTTTTGTTCATGTTCATTTTGTTACAGCGCTGAAACGGCCGAACCGATTCACCCCAAATTTTCAGCAGATCATGCTATATCAATTACAATGGGAGATGTATACTTAAGTTGATTCAACTAACACCCGCACTGGAGAAGGGTCTGACACTAACGCGCACTGTAAGGGGGCGTGGTAGGCCCCTCTAAGATCTCGGAAACTAAAAGACACAGAAAAACTTTGTTGGTGGTGGGGCTATGGTGATCTACATCATGACCAATTTTCATTGACCTAGGTCAATATCTTCAAGGTAAAACGATGTCATAAACGTCAAATATTGGCCATGCTGGGGACCAATTGGGAAATACCGCTATTAAGCGGGAAAATGACGGGAATAAGCTAAAGGCAGACCAGGGCCATAGCGGGAAGGTCGCAAAAAGTTTTGCTACAATTTTGGGGTCAAGGTCATCCAAGGTCATTGACCTATGAGGTCACAGTATGATGACGTACCGATAATGTATACTTTGACTAACACTTTTGCCAGTGTTTGGTGGAAAATGAGGATTGACCTTTAAAAATGACCTTTAACCTTGACCTTTTACCTTGATCTTTATATTCAGGTACCTTAACTATGACTTCATAGAATAATACACCTCCGACCGGGTAACGCTATTTGACCGGAAGCGCTGGGGTCAATGACCTTGGAAATTCTATGACCTTGACCTGAGACCTTCAACCTTAACCTATACCTTCCTGTGAGGTGACTTTGGAATATTATTCCGGTTATATGACGTTATGACGTCACTAATCGGTATCCAATGCAAGCGAACTGGTCCTACCGCGCGATTGTGGCAATCTCAAAATGCAGGTCTGACTTTTAAAGCCTAAACGTCACAAAATTTTCGGCCGATTTTTTAGATATCTTCACCAATCGATGCGCCGTTGAATTCTCTCGAGTGTAGCCAAATATCGTTTTTCGGCTCTACGGGCTGTTCTTACGCCACCTCGGAAACAGGTGAGGGAGCCTCCGAAGTCCCCCTCTAGTGCGCGTGTTAAGCAAATGAATTGACCTAACCCGACCCCATAACGACCTGGTCAGGTACGCTGGCTCCGCATGCAAAAGGGCATACCCGGCCTCTTCTCAGACTAATCGTCTAATCGGGCTAAAACAAAATACATATTGCTATTCGGAACCCATAAGTGAAATGAGTTTGTGAGCTGCTTACCATTTGCTCCCTCTCGTTAAAATTGATGTTCCCAGAAGTCACAAAAGGTCACTTTGAATTTTCGCACGATATGGGTTTCTTTCATTTCATATATTCAGACGACAGGAAGATCAAGACAGCAGTTATCAGTGTACCCCTCTCATCATAGCATATCGAATCATGTGCAATATGGGCATGGTTTATGCATGGGCGACCTTGACCAGGGGTGATTCTGGGTAGGGTTCAAAAAACCTATGAGCTTACAATGAAGATAATGTGCATAAAGGCGAGCAATACGACATGAGAAGCACCTGATAAGCGTCCTCCGCACCTCGCGGGCGGCCGGCGGGCCGTGGCGAGCCGCGGAGGCGCCGGGTGGCGGGCGGGCGGACGGCTCCGGGCAGCGGGCGACCCGATACAATTTACACTGTGGACAATTTTGCGCACATTTGCGCACTTAGCTCTCTTCAGGCCATGACGGAGAATTGCTTGACCTATGCTTCCAACAAAAAAGCTAATTGGCAGAAACGTAACTTTTTTTGTTTGTCTATTCAAAGTCAGCAACTAGTTTGTAAGGTGGATTTGTGAAAGGGGTAATTAAAACGCAGATTATATACCTTTATTAAAATCAAAATATACATATAACGCTAGCCATCTAAAAGCTGACATTATAAGGAACATTTTGATATCAATTATTTCTAGTCTGACTCAGTTTTGACGTTTATTATTCAAAGTTAAAAAATCGGATCTAGCAGACGCATCGAGTGGCTTACTTCTGGATTTCATCATCGCCTTACTTTGATGAGTAATAAGTGCATCTTTCAACCAAATTAACTTGAGAATAGTGGTCATTCAGAACACTCTGAACAATTTTCTTCACATTGGCAGCCATAAAACCCCTAAATTCCAAAATCCGAAAATCGGCCCCGTGGCCACCCACGACAGCGTTTCCGACCACAGTGCATTGGGCGCACTTCTGCTCAGTAAGGCTTTGCAATGTTCAAGCCCCCGGCCAAACTTTGCCTTCGACAGACCTAATTCAGGATGGTTCTCTCGCTGGCATAGCATTTTCCGTGAGAGGGCGGGGCTTAGGGCTTACGGCCAAGCAGATTACTGCACAGTTGACCGCGGCGACCCGCCCCGGCCGGTCGCACCCTCCGGCTGCTCCGCGCCGGTGCCTCGACCCGCGCTCAGGGCGGCGGAGCGTGTGGTGTGAGAGGTGCCACTTATCCACTCTGGAGCGAACAGTGACTGCCGAGGGGGTGTTGGTGCGTGGATAAGTCGAAAAGGCGTGAATTATACGAAAAAAGTGTCTCAACACACAATTTTGACTACTGTGGCTGTAACCAGACTTGTTGAGTCGCGACTCAGAGTCGGAGTCGACTCAGAGCCGACTCAAATTTTGCTCGAGTCAGAGTTGAGTCGACTCAACTTCATGTTTGGGTTGAATCGAGTCGACTCAACTGGACAACCAGTTGAGTCGAGTCAGAATCGGAGTCAGCCTCCATGCTGTGAGTCAAGAGTTGAGTCGACTCAACACTATTTTCTTAACATAAGTGATCACATGACTGACATTTTAGAAATTTTCACATCTAATTTTGAAGGTTTCATATTGCTATTTGGTAATAACAGGTAATTCATTATTCTCATATCCACACTAGACCCATGCCTGGATCAGTTGTTAGCAACACAAGTTATGTAAAATATAGTTTAAAAAGCACACATTTGAAAGTTTTGTTCCGTTTAATCCTAGCAATGGCATGCAGAATCATACAGAAATATGTGTGATTAGGCACAAAATCAGACTTTTTCAACTTTGAAAATGCACACCATCCAAAATCCTACGCTCATTCTCATGCAAAAGGTAATTCACTCTTAGGAAACCATATCTTTATTTTCTATTTTCTTCCCTCCTTTGGATAAAACACTAAAAAAACACGTATCAGCATCAGAAAGAGGGTACCAAAAAATCTTATTTTGCACATAAGCTTTGAAGTGGGTCGAAACGGAAACTAAAAGCTTCAATTATTTGCTTATTTCAAAGCACTATCTTGATTTGTCGTGGTTTGAGAACACCCATTGGTAGATAATAAAAACTGCCTACTTACGGAAAATGGATATCAGTCCTACCTCTGGCGTAGCCTGAGTAATTTCAAACTGTGAAACTGATAAACTGAAAAATATACATCAATCCTCTCACTCACAAAAAAACCACCGCCCGCTCTTCAAATTATGATAATGCCGATTATTTTTATTTACCACTCTCACACTGCTGCGCCCACGCGCGCCACATTAGTCACAAAATGATCATGGTGCGCAACAAAATGCTAGTAGCCGTGTTATTCTGCTGAGCAGAACGCATGCTAGTATGCCGCACGCAGGCGCAGTGACGTATCTTGCAGTCCATGATACCATACTGCGCATGCGTGCGGCATACTATTTTGCGTTCTGCCGGCAGAATAACACAATGACACGGCTGGTCATTTAGGCTTTAGTACCCCGAAGGCATGATTACCTTAACATGAACCGGCAGATTTTTCTTACGCCTTTTTGGTCACGTGATTTTTAAAGTGCTATCCATCGTCAGGTTTGTGCTATCCGAGGCTAGGTTCGTAATGTCTTTAATGCGCCATCTGTAACGTTTACGTGTTTACTACAGCATTTTCGGGAGGACAAGGCGAGTATTCATCATTGTTTTTGGTTTTGGTGAGGTGCTGGATAGGGGCAGTGCACAGTGTAGTATTTATTTCTAATTTAAGTTCGTCACGGGATTGTTCAGAATGTTCTGGGGCAGGGATTGCCTCTCAAAATATCATATGCTCAAATACTGTTTTCTGTTTTTTTTGCAGTTGAAACGTCGCTTATTGCTTCAATTATGACTGCTCATGAAGGACACGCCCTTTAAAGCCTTTACATCAGGCCCTTCCTCATACTCACCTGTTCGCGATTAGCACCTTTCTTCATTCCTATGCAGGAATAATTCCTGTCTTGAATTAATGCATTGAAATTGGCATATTATTAAAGGAAATGTGCAGTTAGATTAACGCCATGAATAAATATACTGGATTTTGCATACTATTGAAGGAAATTAGCATTTTCTCTGTGCATATTTTGTCACTATTCTGAGTCGGAATCGACTCCGACTCAATGCTGATTTGAGTCGGAATCGAGTCGGCTCACTTCTGAATTTGGCCTGAGTCGAGTCGGCTCACCATTTTCAACTCAGTGAGTCGAGTCAGAATCGGAGTCAGCCATTTAGCTGTGAGTCTAGAGTTGAGTCGACTCAAGAAAATTTGAGTCATCAACAAGTCTGGTTGTAACCCTGGCTTACAAGCGGGGTTTGGAAGAGTGGATGTGTCTGAAGAAGTAGTGGTTTCCGGGTAGATTTTAATTTTCCAAGATGAACAATTCGGGCAAAAAGAGTCGCGGCCGTGACTCTCAGCACTCACAGCGCCAGCCGCCGCCGCGGCGCACGACACCCTCGGAGCCGTGTCCCGCCTCGCCGCGGCACGCGCTGCCTGAGTCGGGGCAGGCCCGAGCTGCCGGCGGTGCTGCCAGTGGCGGAGCTAGATCCACAGCAAAGGCGGGCAGTGGCCAGCAGACGTCTGTGAAGGACATGATATCCCGGCTTGACAAGAACCATCAGTCGCCACCGCGCTCAATGAGCCCTACTAAACGACGACGCAGGACCAGAGACCCATCATCTGACTCAGTGTCTGCGTCAGACGCTTCGGTACTGGACGCTACTTTTTCTCAACCCCTGACTGAAGGAGCTCTGCACTCGGCCCTTCTTAAGATGACTAACCGTATCAAACACGATATGTCAGCCGAATTTTCTGCGCTGAAGGCCGACCTGGGACGTCTGCACACTAGAATCAAGGAGCTGGAGCAGCACGTTGAAACGCGCGACTGCTACATTGACGAGCTTGGGCAGCGTATCGGAGAGAGAGAGAGACACACATTTGTGAACTACAAGATGAGGTAGACAAGCTCTCCAACGAGCTGAGAAAAAAGGATCTTGTGCTTTCTGGCGCCGCTGTCCCTGCACCTCCGCCAGAACAGTGGAAAGAAGATGTAGTCGAAACAGCGGTCACAGTGCTTAGGCAGTGCATGCCGCAGGTACCCGTCTCTCGCAACGAAATCGACGACGCCTTCCGGATCGGACAGAACAAACGAATTCTCTGCCGTTTCAAGTCTTCAACCAAGGGCTCCGTCCGTGACCATCTTTATGAGGAAAGATTCAAATCGAAATCAGCGGAGGGAGCAGAAAGCACATCCGAGAAAGAAACTATACATTAGTGAACACCTAACACCGTACCGTCAGTCAATCTTCCAAGCCCTGCTGGAAGAAAAAGGGCGAAGCGCGTATACACTGTCTTCAGCAAAAATGGAGAAGTGTTCTTTCTGTAAAGTAGAACAGTACGGCCGTAAAATAAAAGTGGATAGCATGCAGAAGATCCCATCTGTGTTGCGCGGTTAGAAACAACTCGTGGTGCTCATGCTCATCTGTGGACTACACTGCCAAGCTGTGGGAGGTTTTCGCGGTAAGCCAATTAAAACGCCCTCTAACCAATTTGGAAGTCGCAGTTGTCCAGTCCCTGCTTTGTTTGTCAATACTTCTTGAGACATTTAGTATCGTACCGTGTCACCAGTGCCTGCGTTTGTCTCTATTAGAACGGACACTTTTCATCGGCCCCGCGAAGAGCTTCCGTAATCTCTGGTTTCCTGCCTGCATCAGAACCCTCACCTTTCATATTGTCATATTATTGTGAGATGTGAGTGTTTGTTGTTTGTTCCGAACCTTAGCATTTCATTTATATCACCACTAAACCTTGCGTCTGGTCGATCCGTGTGTGTTTTGGACATGCCCTATACAGTGTCTCGATATGAACCTGCTTAGTATCCAGGTATGGCGGGAATTACATTAATTTCTATGAACTGTAGGGGGGCTCGGAAATGTTAGAAAACGAAAGGACGTTTTCATGTTTATCAAAAAGTACAAGGCGGATTTATTTTGTCTCCAGGATATCCACGTCAGAAAGGGCAAGGAAAACTCCTTCAGAAATGCATGGGGGCGTCATGCTATTGTTGCTGCACACTCGTATAACTCGAGGGAGTTGCTATCATGACAGGTGCAAATCGGCCTGTAGAACTGTCCAGCCCAGCTATCGTTTCAGGTGGAAATAACACAATTTGTAACGTAATGATAGCCCAGAATGCATTCATTTTGGCCTGTGTCTATGGGCCGAACGAAGATAGGCCAGAGTTTTATCATGCACTCAGTAATAAACTGTCCGACAGAAATGAAAGCCAGCTGCCTATAATTATTACGGGGGACTTCAATCTTGTGCTCGATCAAACAGCAGACACATATAACTATTCAAGAGAAAATAACACACGATCTAGGGTTGCACTCAGTAACTTAATAGAGCGAAACGATCTTGAGGACATATACACGTAGGTTGGGTTGATTTTGCATTTTTATTTTTGATCCCCGCTCCCCGGACAATTTCTGATGTCTTGGCAGCCAGTGATCACGAATCAGGCCAAACAAAGTTTATTTGATCATTTTTCGTGCTGGCAAAAACGAATAGTTTGCAGCGAAAAAACATGGTTTTTGAGCCAAATTGCTTCCTGCTGCTAGGAATGACAAATTAAAAATTAGGGGGATGAGGTGGCTTAGTGGATAGCACCCTTGTCATCTAAGCCACCGGTCCCGGGTTCAAGTCCCAGTGGAGCCTCTGAATAAGTCCATCTGATTCCCAAAATCCCTTCCAACAGGGTGAGAGTTGGCGATGCCATATGACCCTGGAAGTTGGTGCGTCGTTAAACCCCAACAATTATTTAAATTAAAAATTAGACAAAAATACATGCTGATTGACTCATCTATTGCCTACAAAATGACACCATTTCAAAAGATCTGTGCCTCTCCATAATCTCGAAGCAAGAACAAATGTCGCACAAGTTGCCGCGTATTGCGTCACGCTGGCCACAGTGGTACTGCCGCTGGGCGTCGTTTCACGGCCTTCTGAGCTGCGCTGAGTCTCCAGGGCTGATCGAGTATACTGGTCCTGCGTCCTGTCTGCATCAAACTTGAAAAACGTCTGACTGCATTGCTTGTCTGGCGGTAAAAACGCTGATTTTAACGATTAAAAATTGCATTACAAGTCCCACACGCACTACCATACTGTTCACCTTAGCGTGATTGATAAGAAAAGTCCCTCATAGATATGCGCCAAGGCAACAAATATTGATTTTGTCATGCCGGTTCAGAGAGGCCTGCTTTCCTCGCTGAATATTCGAGCTTACCTGTCTGAGATACTTACCGTGTTTATAGTTCTTGAGATGTAGGGTGAGTTTGAAAGCATGATTTAAGTCGATTTGTGTTGCTTTCAAGACATGAGCGCACGCAAACGGAAGGCGAAGTATCATAAAGTGTTTCAAGTGACGTCATACGACCTGCCCCACAACAAGCTTCCTCTGAATCTGAATGTGATCGGAAGCGTTTTGAAAATCAGCGCGCAACTAAATAGAGTCCCGAATTCCAGTAAAAAAACATAAGTCATGTTGCGGATGAAACCATCTCGCTGTGGGACCGGATTCTATCCCGACCATGAGAAAAGACAAGGTCCTAGTTCAGATGAACAGCCTGTGGAAGGAGATGGATTACACTAAAAAAGGTGGGCCACACAGCTGGAAGGCCTCTGAAGGCCGGTTTCGCGCCAGGCTAGATAGCCTATGCGATATCTGTTGAGACCGCCGCCGCTGGCATCAGCCTCACCGACGCCCGCTTCAGCCAGCTCCGATGCTGTTATCTCCGCCGTCAGTGACGACCCCGATTATTATCCGCAACTCCTCCCGGCACCAAGACATCGGATCTCAGCTTTTTGGTGGAGGCCGTAGATGCAGCCAGCATTGGCACCAGAAAAGCCGCCTCAATGCTTTCTATCCAGCAGGGTTCTATTGTAAACGGTCCACATTATTTGGAGTTTTCTCTTTCTTGTCCTGTCCAAGACTGTAATGAGTGAGGACAGTGTTACGACAGAACCCTACTGGATAGAAGGCATTGAGGCGGCTTTTCTGGTGTCAATGCTGGCTACATCTACGGCCTCCACCACGAAGCTGAGATCCGATGTCTTGGTCCCGCGAGGAGTTGCGGGATAAGGGTTGCGGACCAAAGTACGTAAGGAAGAAGTTCGTATGCCTAAAGTACGTACGCAAAAGTACGTATGGTTAAAGTACGTATAGATAAAGTACGTACGTGGATAATAATCGTAATGGAAAAAGTTCGTATGGAAAAACTTCGTACGGGTTAAAGTACGTAGGGGTAAAATGTTCGTAATGTAAAAAGTTCGTATGGATAAAGTTCGTACGGTTTAAAGTACGTAGGGGTAAAATGTTCGTGACGTAAAAAAGTTCGTATGGATAAAGTACGTACGGTTTAAAGTACGTAGGGGTAAAATGTTCGTCATGTAAAAAGTTCGTATGGAAAAGTTCGTACGGGATAAAGTACATATGATCAAAATGTTCGAAAGGATAACATGTTTCATAATGACACAAATTCGTATGAGTAAAGCTCATGGAGGTAAAATATTCGCCATGAAAAAAATCGCATGGAAAATTACATGGCACGAAGTACAGAGGTAATCATCACCTGCCCACATCTCGCCGGTCTTTCAAATAGCTTGAGCGCAGTGGCGGATATCTAAGACCACTGGCCAGGGGCGTCGCCACCGGGGGCCTCGGGGACCGGACCCGCCCGGTCTTGGAAAGTGGCGGGGAGGGGCCAGTCCCCCGCTTTTGGTTGGAAATACTATTGAAAATGTCACGTTAGAGTAAACATAGGGATTCATCACGAGCGCCAGCCCCCTCCCCCTGGCGCCGGCCCTCCCACCCGAAAATCTGTGGCGACGCCCCTGTCTATGGTCGCATTTCAGGTGGCCTAGGGGGCTTGAGCCTCCCCTTACATGCATTTATTATGTACGTACATTTGCTTACGTATTTTTGCATACGTACTTTTGCGTACGTATTTTTGGCATACGAGTTTTATACCCTACGTAAATTTGCTTACGAACTTTTGCGTATGTACTTTTGCGTACGTTCTTTTGGAATACGATTTTTATACGCTACGTACATTCGCTTACGAACTTTTGCGTACGTATTTTTGCGTACGTGCTTTTGGCATACGAGTTTTATACCCTACGTACATTTGCTTACGAACTTTTGCGTACGTATTTTTGCGTACGTACTTTTGGCATACGAGTTTTATACCCTACGTACATTTGCTTACGAACTTTGGCGTACGTGCTTTTGCGTACGTACTTTTGGCATACGAGTTTTATACCCTACGTACATTTGCTTACGAACTTTTGCGTACGAAGTTTATCTATACGTACTTTAGCCATACGAACTTTGGCCCGTGATGATGATGATTGGGGTTTTAGGGCACGTCAGCTTCTGAGGCTATATGTGCCCATCGTTATCTAATTAAATCATTTCCAGTGCGCTGTTGGGTGAGTTAGGGCTAAGGGTGTGTAATAATAATAATAATAACTAAAGAAGTGTAATGAAGTAGTAGAGCATGTCTACATGTAAAGCTGGGTTAACGTGGGTTGTAGATGATCTGGAACTTGATGTATTTTAAAAACTGTAGGATGCTACGGATGTCTACAGCTGCACTGTCACCGAGTAAGTCATTCAACGGTGTTGGTGGGAAGAACCTGGTGCGGATTCTGCGAATCTGTTCGCAGCCAGCGGCAGCATCGAGCACATGTTCCATGGTCAGCCGGTTTCCACAGTGAGAGCAGAGGTTTGGGTCGGAGCCACACAAATAATGAGCATGCGTTGCATATGTGTGGCCTATTCGCAGCCTAGTTAATGATACTTCCTCTTGTCTGTTCCTCCGATTACTGGACTCCCACTTCCCTATTCTATACCGCAGACGTTTAAGTGTGCAGCTTGGTTCCGCATCCCACCTGGCCTGCCATTCTACCTTCAGGAGCTCGTTAAATTCAGCTTTCAGGTCACTGGCAGGAACTTTAAACCGATGCATCGGAGGCTGCGTGCACGCTACTTTAGCAGCTTGGTCTGCCCTCTCATTTCCTGGGACCCCGACATGGCTTGGAACCCAGAGGAATCTGATTGTCATATCTCGCGTAAAAGCAGCTGTCAGTAGCCTTCTGATAGCTGGAACGAGCCAGGATGATGCTGGATAGTGTGATTGAAGTGCGTTCAACGAGCTGGCAGAGTCTGTCACTATGAGAGATCGGGTCTGAGGGCTGTGGTGCAAGTATCGTAAAACTCTGAAGATTGCGTAAAGTTCTGTAGTAAAAACTGAGACTGTTCGTGGGAGGCTAAAACTCTGGCACGATCCCATGTCTGTGAAGGCACATCCGGCTCCGTCCGACCCCTTAGAGCCGTCAGTGTAGTAGACAGCGTATCCCGCATATGTTTCAATTACTTCCAGTGCAAGTTGTTGCAGCTCTACTGGTGGTGTTGTGTTTTTATTGAATCGCAGCAGGTTCGTGTTGCACTCAACAGGAGCGAGTCGCCAGGGTTCGTGACGTTCGGGACGCCTCTTTGCTACCGCGCTGAAGTCTAGTCTATGTCTCTCTCTCTCTCTCTCTCTCTCTCTCTCTCTCTCTCTCTCTCTCTCTCTCTCTCTCTCTCTCTCTCTCTCTCTCTCTCTCTCTCTCTCTCTCTCTCTCTCTCTCTCTCTCTCTCTCTCTCTCTCTCTCTCTCTCTCTCTCTCTCTCTCTCTCTCTCTCTCTCTCTCTCTCTCTCTCTCTCTCTCTCTCTCTCTCTCTCTCTCTCTCTCTCTCTCTCTCTCTCTCTCTCTCTCTCTCTCTCTCTCTCTCTCTCTCTCTCTCTCTCTCTCTCTCTCTCTCTCTCTCTCTCTCTCTCTCTCTCTCTCTCTCTCTCTCTCTCTCTCTCTCTCTCTCTCTCTCTCTCTCTCTCTCTCTCTCTCTCTCTCTCTCTCTCTCTCTCTCTCTCTCTCTCTCTCTCTCTCTCTCTCTCTCTCTCTCTCTCTCTCTCTCTCTCTCTCTCTCTCTCTCTCTCTCTCTCTCTCTCTCTCTCTCTCTCTCTCTCTCTCTCTCGCTCTCTTAGTTCAAATACAATTTTTTCTCAGGATTTTCTGAGATAATTAAAACGTTTTTATTTCAAAGTTGATTTTCAACAATGACCTTTAATTTATCTTGAAACCATCGAGGTGGGGGATATTTCATAAGATGCCGGTGTTCAATTCCAAAAGCTGCTTTGTATGCATTTATGTAATAACTGATTCCGAATGCTGAGCTATTCGTCAAAGTGAGAGAGTATGAGAAAATGTATCATGTGACATTACAGCTCGCGCTCAGGCTACTGCAGGTTCACCACAGTCTTTTCAAAAGATGAGTGTCCTGTTTTATGTCGTGGGTTTATAGTTGGAGAACCATGTGACTGCTCAGATGAGTAGTTTAACCCAGACCCTGTTCAAGTTGTTTGGCAGCATTACGTTATCAGAGCTGGAGAGGCACAACAGTTACTATGCAGGGCATTGGAGAAATAACACTTTTTCGAAGCTCTAAATAAGCTATTTTAGAACTGTATCAACAAAAATTATATGGTTGAACAGAAAGCTGAAAGATTTTATTTGTGAAACCATCAGACGTTTTTCGAAAACTCCAGCGAAGAATATTATTTTTACAAATTTCCTAGAGCGTGTCAAAATAATGGCAGCTTCAGCACTAACAGTTTGCAGTAAGACTAATCTCGATTTTGATTGGCTGTTGATTTCTGGCCTTTGATTGGCTGTTGGTGGCACCTGCAGCAGAAGACAATAAACACCGGTGATCTCTTGAGCGAAGGTAAACTTATTTCTCTCGGCTATTAATAAAAGCGGATATGGAGCATAACGAGTTTGCAGGTAATATTTAGACGTTAGTATAACAGTGGTTGACAGATATTAACACTTAAACCAACACAGCAGGCAGATGAACGCGTTTCGACAAAAATTGTCTTCTTCAGCATCTATGGTAGGAGGGATAAGGAACCCGTCATCAAGACATTCAGCAGTTTCATCGTTTGGATTTTTGTGCAAAATTATCGTGCGATAGAAATATACAGGCACCGTTTTTGAGGATATTCCAATAATGCTTCTTGAATTATTCTAAAATGTATACAAGCAAGCTTTGATATGAGACAATCTAGCCTTATCACTGTTTTAAATAATGTTCTATTTTTTATTTTATCATCATTATTGTTTTTGTTATTATTATATAAAACTTTTTCTCTCTCTTTGCTTAACCAACTCCTAATACAGCCGCAGATTTTGCCCATTTCATGAAGCCTGGCCTAAGATTAAAAGTATCATTTTTAGCTATATGTGCTGCTTCTGTAGCTTTCCTATTATCTTTGTTTTTACAAACTGCTATAATTTTAGCTCTATCCCAGTTTGGTAGATGATTTGTTTTCATGGAATGTATGACAAATGCACTGAATTCTGAGTTGTTTCGAAGGTCTCTTCTATGTTATTTTAATCTTGTTTTTAGACCCCGTCCTGTTTCACCTATGTACGATTTCGTACACGACCCGCACGGCACCTGGTACACTACACTTTTTGGTTCTGAGTCACCTGATCTTTCTTTTTTCGCTAAGATGCTGCTAAGTTTTTTACCGGAACAAAATGCTACTTTGCAACCCGTTTCTTTAAGTTTGTTTGCAATAATTTCAGCTGGTTTGGAGTAAGGTATCGTAACACATCGTATCTGTTCCTTTTGTTGGATTTCGCGGATCGTTTTCTTATATCTAGAGCTTTCTTTTTCATATTTATCAGAAATCCTCTCGGATATTTTAGCTTCGTGAACGAGGTCATAATATGTTCTATCTCTTCTTGCAGGTATTCATCACTACAAATACGGAAGGCCCTAAGAAAAAATCCTAATACTACTCCTCGTTTCACCCTATCACTGTGACCTGAGTAATAATGTACATAGCATTCCTTGTTCGTTGGCTTTCGATATACTTTGAATTTAACTTCGGCACTCCTAACAATCTCTGTGTCAAGGAAAGCTAGAGTTCTCTGATGTTCTTTTTCAATGGTGAACTGGATTTTCGGATCAACTGAGTTTAGTTGATTGAGTTTAGTTTCTAGGTCCATATCATTGGGGACTACAACTAATATGTCATCGACATATCGAGCCCAGATCACATTTGACCCCATTATCTCTAGGTAATGATGTTTTTCAAGCCATTCCATGTATAGGCATGCAGCAACTGGGCTTAACGGTGAACCCATCGCAAGACCACTGTGTTGAAAGTACTCATCCGAGTTGAAAGTGAAACCACCAAAATTCATGCACATTTTTAGCAATTTTAAATAGTCTTGTTTTGGTAAGGGCAGTTGGTCAGGGTTCATGTTCTTTGTTACGGATTCGATAGCTTTCATTGCCCCCTCTACTGAAACGTTCGTAAATAATGATTTAACATCAAAACTGGCTAGAAACTTATCTGAGAAGTCGATGTCCTTAATTTTCATCATGAGGTCATCAGTATTCTGGAGGTGTGCGTCGCTGACGGCACCCAACGAGCTGGATAGGGGTCTTGCTAATACTTTGGCGATACGATGAGGAGCACTGCCAATCCCTGACGTAATGGGACGCATTGGTATATTTGTTTTGTGCAGCTTTGGAAGACCGCGCATTCGTGGTGCGGTAGGAGCCTCTTCCAGAAGGTGAAGGAGTTGTTTTCCCTTTTCAGACTTTTGTAACAGTTTTCTTGTTTCTTGGTTGAATTTCTTACTGAGTTTTTCAATAAATCCAGAAGCTTTTTTCTCATAGGTATCTGTTTCTTGTAAGAGATTCTTCATTTTGTTTATGTATGCAGCCTTATCCAATATCACAACTCCTCCTCCTTTATCCGCTTGAGTAATTATTATTGACGGGTCATTGGCAAGGCTCTTCAACGCGTTCATGTATCTTCTAGGTAGTTTATCAGGTTCTTTGTCCGTTAGAGCCTTGCAGCATAACAGAATGCCTTGTATAAATCCCTTCTCTATATCATCCTCGTAATATTTGTAGTTCCTACGGACATGATCTACATAATGATCTTTGTCTCTGCCTGTATCAAACTTGAAACCAAGAGATAACGCTTCTTTTTCATAATTACTGAGTGACCGTGTTGATAAATTTGTAACTATGTCAACGTTCCCGGCTTCTTTCCATGGACTAGCATCGCACAGATTCTTCAGTTTTTGTTTGAGTTTCGCTTTTTGTTTGTCTTTGAATTTGTTGAGCTTTGTTCGTAATGATATCGACAATTGTATTCCCTTTAGTTCGTCTTTTAGAACATATATCTTGTCTTTTATATCAGCACATGCTTCTTCGAGGAAAGAACGCGCAGAAGCACTAAAGGGATGATCTTTTCTTTTAAGTTGTTGAGGAGCTGATTTTGGTAAAACTTGTTCAATGATACAGTCTTGAAGGAATTTTAAACGATTGAAACGGCTGGATATCTTTTTTCTGGTGACGAATTCTTGTCTCTCTGTGGTGTTGGTTTCGATGTTCATGTCAGACAATTGTATAACAGTGGTTGACAGATAGTAACACTTAAACCAACACAGCAGGCAGATGAACGCGTTTCGACAAAAATTGTCTTCTTCAGCATCTATGGTAGGAGGGATAAGGAACCCGTCATCAAGACATTCAGCAGTTTCATCGTTTGGATTTTTGTGCAAAATTATCGTGCGATAGAAATATACAGGCACCGTTTTTGAGGATATTCCAATAATGCTTCTTGAATTATTCTAAAATGTATACAAGCAAGCTTTGATATGAGACAATCTAGCCTTATCACTGTTTTAAATAATGTTCTATTTTTATTTTATCATCATTATTGTTTTTGTTATTATTATATAAAACTTTTTCTCTCTCTTTGCTTAACCAACTCCTAATACAGCCGCAGATTTTGCCCATTTCATGAAGCCTGGCCTAAGATTAAAAGTATCATTTTTAGCTATATGTGCTGCTTCTGTAGCTTTCCTATTATCTTTGTTTTTACAAACTGCTATAATTTTAGCTCTATCCCAGTTTGGTAGATGATTTGTTTTCATGGAATGTATGACAAATGCACTGAATTCTGAGTTGTTTCGAAGGTCTCTTCTATGTTCTTTTAATCTTGTTTTTAGACCCCGTCCTGTTTCACCTATGTACGATTTCGTACACGACCCGCACGGCACCTGGTACACTACACTTTTTGGTTCTGAGTCACCTGATCTTTCTTTTTCGCTAAGATGCTACTAAGTTTTTTATCGGAACAAAATGCTACTTTGCAACCCGTTTCTTTAAGTTTGTTTGCAATAATTTCAGCTGGTTTGGAGTAAGGTATCGTAACACATCGTATCTGTTCCTTTTGTTGGATTTCGCGGATTGTTTTCTTATATCTAGAGCTTTCTTTTCATATTTATCAGAAATCCTCTCGGATATTTTAGCTTCGTGAACGAGGTCATAATATGTTCTATCTCTTCTTGCAGGTATTCATCACTACAAATACGGAAGGCCCTAAGAAAAATCCTAATACTACTCCTCGTTTCACCCTATCACTGTGACCTGAGTAATAATGTACATTCAAATTCAAAGACTTTCAAATTCAAAGACAAACAAAAAGCGAAACTCAAACAACAAAACTGAAGAATCTGTGCGATGCTAGTCCATGGAAAGAAGCCGGGAACGTTGACATAGTTACAAATTTATCAACACGGTCACTCAGTAATTATGAAAAAGAAGCGTTATCTCTTGGTTTCAAGTTTGATACAGGCAGAGACAAAGATCATTATGTAGATCATGTCCGTAGGAACTACAAATATTACGAGGATGATATAGAGAAGGGATTTATACAAGGCATTCTGTTATGCTGCAAGGCTCTAACGGACAAAGAACCTGATAAACTACCTAGAAGATACATGAACGCGTTGAAGAGCCTTGCCAATGACCCGTCAATAATAATTACTCAAGCGGATAAAGGAGGAGGAGTTGTGATATTGGATAAGGCTGCATACATAAACAAAATGAAGAATCTCTTACAAGAAACAGATACCTATGAGAAAAAAGCTTCTGGATTTATTGAAAAACTCAGTAAGAAATTCAACCAAGAAACAAGAAAACTGTTACAAAAGTCTGAAAAGGGAAAACAACTCCTTCACCTTCTGGAAGAGGCTCCTACCGCACCACGAATGCGCGGTCTTCCAAAGCTGCACAAAACAAATATACCAATGCGTCCCATTACGTCAGGGATTGGCAGTGCTCCTCATCGTATCGCCAAAGTATTAGCAAGACCCCTATCAAGCTCGTTGGGTGCCGTCAGCGACGCACACCTCCAGAATACTGATGACCTCATGATGAAAATTAAGGACATCGACTTCTCAGATAAGTTTCTAGCCAGTTTTGATGTTAAATCATTATTTACGAACGTTTCAGTAGAGGGGGCAATGAAAGCTATCGAATCCGTAACAAAGAACATGAACCCTGACCAACTGCCCTTACCAAAACAAGACTATTTAAAATTGCTAAAAATGTGCATGAATTTTGGTGGTTTCACTTTCAACTCGGATGAGTACTTTCAACACAGTGGTCTTGCGATGGGTTCACCGTTAAGCCCAGTTGCTGCATGCCTATACATGGAATGGCTTGAAAAACATCATTACCTAGAGATAATGGGGTCAAATGTGATCTGGGCTCGATATGTCGATGACATATTAGTTGTAGTCCCCAATGATATGGACCTAGAAACTAAACTCAATCAACTAAACTCAGTTGATCCGAAAATCCAGTTCACCATTGAAAAAGAACATCAGAGAACTCTAGCTTTCCTTGACACAGAGATTGTTAGGAGTGCCGAAGTTAAATTCAAAGTATATCGAAAGCCAACGAACAAGGAATGCTATGTACATTATTACTCAGGTCACAGTGATAGGGTGAAACGAGGAGTAGTATTAGGATTTTTTCTTAGGGCCTTCCGTATTTGTAGTGATGAATACCTGCAAGAAGAGATAGAACATATTATGACCTCGTTCACGAAGCTAAAATATCCGAGAGGATTTCTGATAAATATGAAAAAGAAAGCTCTAGATATAAGAAAACGATCCGCGAAATCCAACAAAAAGGAACAGATACGATGTGTTACGATACCTTACTCCAAACCAGCTGAAATTATTGCAAACAAACTTAAAGAAACGGGTTGCAAAGTAGCATTTTGTTCCGGTAAAAAACTTAGCAGCATCTTAGCGAAAAAAGAAAGATCAGGTGACTCAGAACCAAAAAGTGTAGTGTACCAGGTGCCGTGCGGGTCGTGTACGAAATCGTACATAGGTGAAACAGGATGGAGTCTAAAAACAAGATTAAAATAACATAGAAGAGACCTTCGAAACAACTCAGAATTCAGTGCATTTGTCATACATTCCATGAAAACAAATCATCTACCAAACTGGGATAGAGCTAAAATTATAGCAGTTTGTAAAAACAAAGATAATAGGAAAGCTACAGAAGCAGCACATATAGCTAAAAATGATACTTTTAATCTTAGGCCAGGCTTCATGAAATGGGCAAAATCTGCGGCTGTATTAGGAGTTGGTTAAGCAAAGAGAGAGAAAAAAGTTTTATATAATAATAACAAAAACAATAATGATGATAAAATAAAAATAGAACATTATTTAAAACAGTGATAAGGCTAGATTGTCTCATATCAAAGCTTGCTTGTATACATTTTAGAATAATTCAAGAAGCATTACTGGAATATCCTCAAAAACGGTGCCTGTATATTTCTATCGCACGATAATTTTGCACAAAAATCCAAACGATGAAACTGCTGAATGTCTTGATGACGGGTTCCTTATCCCTCCTACCATAGATGCTGAAGAAGACAATTTTTGTCGAAACGCGTTCATCTGCCTGCTGTGTTGGTTTAAGTGTTAATATTAGACGTTAGTGTTATGGTACTTCTTTTAATCCATGCAGATGGGCATGATTAGAAATTTCAGCGGGTTTTCGCAACATCAAGCTTCAGGTGGTCACGTGTGCTACATGGATTTATCCTTCTCGACACTTCTGCATTTCTTTACTAAGCAGTCATATGATCAGCGTGTGGGTGTTGATAATTTGAATTTACGTGATGAAGGGTATCCAAATTAGCGATTGAGAAGGTAGAAATTGCTGATAGGTACCTATTTGCATGTTGTTGCTGGTTTATCTGCATCTGTATATTTGTCAAAATCACTGTTCACGACTGCATAAATTCAAGTAGGCCTGAGTTGATTGGATAAATGCATGCCCTTTCAACAATATCTTTGAAGTGTTATGATTTTTTTCATTAGATTCACGTAAAATACGCTGCTCGCCGTAGAGATCAAGGTTACTGTCAAATGGGTGAAACAAGTTGATTTCGATTTATACTAGATTGTTGCCAAATACGCCCAAAGTTGGGATGCTCCAGCTGATCCTTCCAAAAACTTAGAAGAATCTCCTAGAACTTAGTAGGAAAGAGCGGTGACGTCATCAGGGGAGGACTATATTTAGTAGGAAACTTGATTGTACCCGTAGTTAAAGTACCATGGTTTGAGCTTGTTTGGTGAGATGTTGCGGCCTCTTTAGATTTGAAGAGTATTTTTCTCTTCTATTTGGGGAGGCATAGGGTCTTCCTAGGCTAATTACGGTGTGCTCTTCCCCCTCCGATTCTGAGGAAGTCTGTTGGGCACTATAATAGAGCAAAAAGATTATGTCTACCCCTATTTTATGAGGGTAGGGTTACTCGATTTCAGCCTTTAGCCTTGTCCCGGAGTCTCATAATGAGGCGTAAGAACTAGGCCAGGACCCATTAGAATCCGCAAACACTTTTTCAATGAATGAATTAAGAAAGGCGAAATAATATTTATCTGGAGTGAATGGTATTATATGCTATTCTGATTGCCCCTGTTTCATTATGTTTGACCGGTATAGTTCATACCTTCACTGCAGTGTCTGAGGAGGCTGATACGCACTCACCTAGTTTTTAAGTCTTTCCATGAGCCTTTCCAGGATAAAACAAACAACCCGGTCAGACGCGTCAAGTCAATTAAGGATAAGGTGCGTGCCGCTGTGACCCTTCGTGTCTGCGCTGTATGCGTAAAACCGGGATAGGGGCGAAGTCAATCCCCAGCGGGGCACGTGTTAACCCTCGCCGCGGTGGGGGTGTTTGAACACCCCCTCGCGTTTTTTCGGCGGCACGAAAAAACGGCGGCGCTTCGAGCCACCGTACTTGGCCAGCCTTATCCTTGGTCGATTCCGCAAGTTTCCACAACATTTTAAGGTTGGATCATCTCAGGCCAGGTCACCGGTGCAGGTCAAGTGACCTCACTTCCAAAAATGTTTAAGGTGGCATACGTAAGAAATGGGTGAATCTATCGCATTGAAACTTATGCCACATAATGGGCCCACCGATGCTACAACATATATTCCGGGATTTTTCATATCGATGATATAAGTTAAAGTACGGACCATGACCTCTCCATTGGAAATGCATGGGGAAAACAGGAATTGGGCTGTATTTGTGTAGATACCGCTGATAATACCTTCGTATTCTCTAAATCGTAGTATCCTGGGCCCCTTTCCAGGCTCATGTTGCAATTTTTTCCCTGTGAGCTCTGAGAGGTCATCTGGGGTTACTTAAGCAGTTTTCAGACCTACGTTAACAACTTTGCATGTAATGATGATACAGCTTTTATTTTAACACCATTGCACTTGGATAGATGTTTCGAGTAGATTGATATGCATATTGACTATGCTACGTTAAAAAATGACCTTGGCCTGACCTGAGATCAGGCCATTTTTGTTTTGAACTCATTCGATTTGCCGTGACGAGAGGAAGCGCATGGTGCCTAAAAATGATTCCAACTCAACTCTGTCAGACGCCAGAGCCCAAAAACTCCACGCAAAATACCACTTTCTTTGACCTGGCATAACATTCAATATTGACCTGAGCCAAAAGGTGACCGATATAGTTTCTTCATGAATTCGTATGAGCTATCCATCAGCTTTCGCACTTTTTCGCTATCCCGCATAGGGGCTGTGTTCGAGGGGGGTGTTCAAAGACCCCACCAGGGCGATGGTGGCTCGGAGGCCCACCGGGGCACGGGTTAAGAACAGGGCAACAGATTCATCACGTGACATCACCACTCCTATGCATGGGATCGCACATTTACCACAGTCCATTCCAAAGATGAGTCTATGGTAGATCACTGACTTCTCATATGAAGAGGGACTCCTTCAATGCTGTGAGTTTTTGCCTGAGCCCGTGACTGTTCAGATTATTAGGTTGACCCTGTTTGGTGAGGTGCTAAGGCCTCGTCAGATTTGAAGAGCATTGTGTTCTTCAATATGGGGAGGCATGGGGTCCTCATAGGCTAATCACGGCGTGCTCTTACCCACCGATTCTGAGAATGGTCTGATGGGCACTACGGCAAGGCAAATGATGAGGCTTGCCCTATTTTAATGAGGGTACGGGTGCTGGGTCGTTTCTCGTATCCTGGAAAGCCTTATGATGAGGCCTAAAAGCTGGGCCAGGCCTGTTCAGCAGCGTTGTTGAGCGCCGGAGCCGTCGGGTCGCGCCGCGCATCACCTCTGGCTCCCTGCCACTGTCCTCAGTGTTTGCTTATTAATGGCCCGTTTACGTGGCGGGGGAATGTGTTTGGAGAGGTGCGCAGCGGAGGCAGCGGCAAATAACGAGCAAGACCTGCACCCCAAGCTGTTCGAGTGACGCCTTTATTGCATAGTTCACAAATCATTTCTGCATTTTAACAACATATGAGGAATGATTGGAAAAGCCATGCAAGTGCAAGATGCTTTCAAGCGTTAAGTCACCCAATTGCCTAATGCAGGCACATCAACGTCGTCTGAAGTCTGAGAGTATATTTGTATGGCATATACTGTCAGGATTAGACATGGCGCTTGGAAAGAAAGGGCCGAGTAATCCAACACGTCCTGGAGATGCTAACCCCTGTTTCTACTGACCGCCAATTCCGGGGATCTGCTGGAACTGACCGGGCGGCAGCACCCGAGATGTGCCTTAATCTCACACATCTGCCACATGAAAATGCTTCGAGATATGGTCAACCTATTCTGATGACGTGACCGGACATGACCCTGACTATAAATTCACTGAAAAAATACTAGAAGGATGAAAAACAGCTATAGCATATAGCATAAGCATAATCATATATAGCATAATCATTATAATAGGTTCGGTCCCACAGCGGGTCGCTGTTTTCGGCCACTTTGGAAAACCTTACTGGCCTTAAAAAAAGACCCCGACCCGTGCGAATGTTCAGGCTCAAATTGAGCTCCAATGCTTCATGTCACCTGTAACCCTACCTTCAGTTTATTGTATCATCCTGAAAACATGGAGAAGCTTTCTCTATGGGTGGTATAAGTATTTACGTGTTTTATAATACTATGAGGTAAGTATACAGATAGGTCAGACGCCGATTTCTTAGCTTGCAGACCTGCTCATTTTGCGAAGTCTGACGGCAGATTTCCCTCGCACCACAACCCAGGTATTGACTACGTGCTAGGGCCTACCCCACCCGGCTCCGGCTCCAGCTGGGTCACCTCTGACAGGGACCGGGCAGTTGGGTCACCTCTGACAGGGACCGGGCAGTTGGGTCACCTCTGACAGGGACCGGGCAGTTGGGTCACCTCTGACAGGGACCGGGCAGTTGGGTCACCTCTGACAGGGACCGGGCAGTTGGGTCACCTCTGACAGGGACCGGGCAGTTGGGTCACCTCTGACAGGGACCGGGCAGTTGGGTCACCTCTGACAGGGACCGGGCAGTTGGGTCACCTCTGACAGGGACCGGGCAGTTGGGTCACCTCTGACAGGGACTGGGCAGTTGGGTCACCTCTGACAGGGACCGGGCAGTTGGGTCACCTCTGACAGGGACCGGGCAGTTGGGTCACCTCTGACAGGGACCGGGCAGTTGGGTCACCTCTGACAGGGACCGGGCAGTTGGGTCACCTCTGACAGGGACCGGGCAGTTGGGTCACCTCTGACAGGGACCGGGCAGTTGGGTCACCTCTGACAGGGACCGGGCAGTTGGGTCACCTCTGACAGGGACCGGGTAGTTGGGTCACCTCTGACAGGGACCAGGTAGTTGGGTCACCTCTGACAGGGACCGGGTAGTTGGGTCACCTCTGACAGGGACCAGGTAGTTGGGTCACCTCTGACAGGGACCGGGCAGTTGGGCCACCACTGACAGGGACCGGGCAGTTGGGCCACCTCTGACAGGGACCGGGTATTTGGGCCACCACTGACAGGGACCGGGTAGTTGGGCCACCTCTGACAAGGGCCAGGTAGTTAACAGTGGCGTTGCCTGTAACTTATCAAGGCAGCAAAGCAAGACGACCCAATCCAGTCACAAAGGACCCGAATGTCCAATGCACGGGAAAGGTTGAGCAAAAGGGAGGAAGGTGGCCTAGTGTTCTCTTGGCCGCGCCAGAAGGAATAAGCACAACTGCTGGTTTAATGCTGGCCTAATGAAATCGGGGGTGCTGGTGAGCATTCATCGCGTGGCTTGGATACAGCTGTAGGTGGTGATGACTTGCGCGACGGGCCGGTGCCCCCCCCGCTGACGGAGCAGACCATGAAGACAGATCACCAGCCGGTCCGCGTCCTCGTCGCCTGGTGCCTCCTGGTGGCGACGGCACAGCACCACTCGTCCCTCACTGCCGGCACCTCGTGCCTGCTTCCTCCTGGTGGCGACGGCACAGCACCACTCGTCCCTCACTGCCGGCACCTAGTGCCTGGTGCCTCCCCCTGGTGGCGACGGCACAGCACCACTCGTCCCTCACTGCCGGCACCTCGTGCCTGCTTCCTCCTGATGCCGACGGCAAATGATGATAGGTGCTGTGTTTCTGATGAGGACTGTTACCAATGTAGTGAGTCTCCATCGATCGTTGCAGAGTGCGATGAACTGGGTTTTGGCCGTGAGCATCCTTCCGGTGATGGTGATGCCGTAGTGTTTGTGCGTATGCTTCTTGGACGAGCAATCTTGTAGGTGCATGGTGAGTCTGCAGCTGAGTGTTGTTGTGGTGTAACCCACGGAATATACCTCGCAGGTTGCGCAGTCCCCGGCTGTACATCTGTAGCAGTAGATTACGTTGGTTTGCTTCAGTGGTGCGTGCTTGTGAGTGTTGTTCTCCGTGACTGGGGCGGATGATTTAGGGTTAGTGTAGTACACCTCGAGGCGATTTTTCTTGTTGGGGTCAGTGGGTGTGCTGTGCGGCGTTTCACGATGTAAGTGATTTCTTCTTCATCTGGTTTCCATGGAAAATTTAAACAATCTCTCTCTCTCTCTCTCTCTCTCTCTCTCTCTCTCTCTCTCTCTCTCTCTCTCTCTCTCTCTCTCTCTCTCTCTCTCTCTCTCTCTCTCTCTCTCTCTCTCTCTCTCTCTCTCTCTCTCTCTCTCTCTCTCTCTCTCTCTCTCTCTCTCTCTCTCTCTCTCTCTCTCTCTCTCTCTCTCTCTCTCTCTCTCTCTCTCTCTCTCTCTCTCTCTCTCTCTCTCTCTCTCTCTCTCTCTCTCTCTCTCTCTCTCTCTCTCTCTCTCTCTCTCCCACCCACCTACCCACCTACCCACCCACCCACCCACCCACCCACCCACCCACCCACCCACCCACCCACCCACCCACCCACCCACCCACCCACCCACCCACCCACCCACCCACCCACCCACCCACCCACCCACCCACCCACCCACCCACCCACCCACCCACCCACCCACCCACCCACCCACCCACCCACCCACCCACCCACCCACCCACCCACCCACCCACCCACCCACCCACCCACCCACCCACCCACCCACCCACCCACCCACCCACCCACCCACCCACCCACCCACCCACCCACCCACCCACCCACCCACCCACCCACCCACCCACCCACCCACCCACCCACCCACCCACCCACCCACCCACCCACCCACCCACCCACCCACCCACCCACCCACCCACCCACCCACCCACCCACCCACCCACCCACCCACCCACCCACCCACCCACCCACCCACCCACCCACCCACCCACCCACCCACCCACCCACCCACCCACCCACCCACCCACCTACCCACCCACCTACCCACCCACCCACCTACTCCACCCTACCTACGGCGTGTGCCAAGTTCCACTTCATAGCCTTCGGTTTGTTTTGCAACACCGGAGGAAGAGAGCAGCCTGAATGAAGGTCTGGCCGGCGGCTGAGGCTCGGTATCAGGTTTCCATTTTAATATTAGCCGTGTCATCTGGCTTTCATAAATACTCCTCGATTCTACCGATTGACGTTCACTGAAACTCTACGACATTTCTTACCTGGCCTCTTCCTGGTGCACGGCCCCAATCATACCTGATTTTGACGGCAATGCCAATTATTCCCTGTACCTTGCTTTGAAAAACTAGCGGTGTGTTGTCAGAAGTTTTACATTAAACGAGCTGGTTTGCTTTGGAGCTCGCAACCTAGCACGGTATCGCCTCTCTCGCCGACTCGCATTCTCGTCTCATCTCCCTCGACGCCTCTTATTCATACATTCTTGTCGTCACTCTCCCACTGTCGCTCTTCTGAGGCTAGCTATTGCTTTTTACTCGGCCTGTGCTCTTGAATGGTCCCAGGTGTATCGTGCGGTACCTGCCGCCCGAATTCAACGCGGACGTTTTAACACGCGCATTGACGAGGGTCTGAGCCACCTTGGCATTGACGAGGGGGGCGGGTACCCGCCCCCCCTAAGATCTCGAGAACCACGGTAGGTAGCGAAAAACGGTAAACGGCGTTGGGTGGCCCATCCGCTTCTTCATCGAAAATATTTGAACCATTTTTTTGTCAGGTCACATTTAAGGTTACGAGAGGTCAAAACATGCCGTCATAGGGATAACATGTAAATTCAGTTTTTCGGCCATTACATCTGAACAAGTAAAGATAGAGCAAAACAACTTGAACCCTATGAATCCTCGCAGCAAGCCGAATCGAATGATCTATGATCTGACCTTGCTAGGTCAAATCAAAGATTTGACCTGACCTGAGGTCAGGCCAGGGTCGAATTACATAAAATGCATATCATTAGAACCGCAAAGCCAAGGCGAGTCTAATGCATTTAAAATAAATGCCCTATCACCATCCGTTGCTGAGTTATTTAGTAAAAACCATATTTCCCATGTATTACCAACGGAGAGGTCATGCCTCGTACCTGACCTTAGGTCATCGATATCAAAAATACCGGAACATATTTTAGAGAACTCGATGGGCCCATTATGTGATATGAGTTTCAATTGGATAAGTTCACCCTGCTCCGACTTATGCTATCTTAAACTTTTTTTAGGGCAGGTCACTTGACCTGTACTGGTGATCTGACCTGAGATGACCTAACCTTAAAATTTTCACAGAAGTTGGAAAAATGATGAGGGAAAAGGTATACCAAGTACGGCGGCGCTGCGCGCCGCCGTTTTTCTACTATCTCCGAAAAACCCGAGGGGGCGGGTACCCGCCCCCCGTCAAAGCGCGTGTTAATCTTAACATTTCCTTGCTTGACGTGAATCTTCTTGTCGTGTCTTTTAAACATACTTGTATGTGTATGTACAAATACATGCCATGTCATGGCTACAGACGTATGCTTTGCACCACGGATAGATCCCCAGCCTTCGCCGAGAGGGATTTTTTCCATTACGACACGGAGTGACACGAGAAGGGGACAGAGGGGGTGGTGTCTCTGCGTGCCTGGCGGCGAGGCAGGGGAGGGAGAGAGGGAGCTGATGCTGCCACCTCCGCACTATGCCGAGACAAATGGGTGCTGTGCCTTGGGGCTAAGTGGCGCGAGTGATCCGAGTAGGCAGGGGGGTCCACAGCCGTCACACATCGAGGGGGAGGGCACACAGCAGCCACACCCCGAAGCAGAGGAGCCACACAACCGTCGCATTCCGGTGCGGGGGAGCCACACAGCTGTCACACCCCGACGCAGGGGAGCCACACAGCAGCCACACCCCTGATAGGGAGCCACACAGCAGCCACATCCCCGACGCAGGGGAGCCGCACAACCGCCGCATTCCGGTGCGGGGGGAGCCACACAGCTGTCATACACCGACCCGAGGGGAGCCACGCAGCCGCCACATCCCGACGAGGGGAGCCACAAAGCTGACACACCCCGACGCAGGGGGAGCCGCACAGCTGTCACGCCCCCAGAGACGGAACCAAGAGAGCTGGGAGGGAGAGGTGGCCGCCCCAGTTAAGACCCAAAGGCTGCCCGTACCGATTTTGGTCGGCGAAGGCGCCCGGAATTGGCTACAGCTTGGGAGCAATTAGTAAATGCTGTACAGTGGCGGACTCAGGACGTTATTCGGGGGAGGGAGCTATGGGGTAGTTGTGCACCATATTTCACGATTGGCCTTCCTTTTCAGTCCCAGGGGGAGCCCACAGAAACATGGACTGCCTTCATCCACTTTTGGTCGACCTTTCACATGATTGCCCATTGTTCTCCACCATTGTCAGCTCTTTTGCAGCCTTCGGGAGGGAGGTCAAGGCTATTGTCCCCTGTGTTCCGGTCAGATGGCATTACTCAGTACGGCGTATGTTACGCTATGACTTCATCGTTTAGGTTACTCACTGTCGAGGTCACAGGCCAAGGTCAAACGTCTTTTGTCAAAGTCAAACGCTCCTCATCACCCAAAGCCTGCTATAGTGTCAGTTATGTTGTATGTACATTATTGAGATTATGTCATAGTGTTGTGTCATAGGTCAGGGACCTTGATTGATCATCACCTTAAACTTTCGGAGAATATTGTATGGGAACTTGCCTCTATGACCTTAGTCCGCTTTCAGTGTATTCCCGGTTTTTCTGCATCATCACGGCATTTCCCAATAGGTATCCGGTATGGCCCAGATTTGACCTTTACGACCTCGTTTGACCTTAAAGATGAAAATAAGCTATAATGTAGATCCCTCTCGGCTTCGCACATCCCCACACGAACATTTTTCTAACCCTCTTGGCTTTGGAGATCTCAGAGGAGGCAACTTAAGGACCCCTATACTGAACGTCGACGCCAGCCCCTCTTCACTGCGCGTGTTAACACGCGCATTGACGGGGGCGGGTACCCGCCCCCTCGGGTTTTTCGGAGATAGTAGAAACGGCGGCGCGTAGCGCCGCCGTACTGGTATACCTTTTCCTCATCATTTTTACAAATTCTGTGAAAATTTTAAGGTTAGGTCATCTCAGGTCAGGTCACCAGTACAGGTCAAGTGACCCGACCTCAAAAAAGTTTAAGATAGCATAAGTCGGAGGAGGGCGAACTTATCCGATTGAAACTCATATCACATAATGGCCCCACTGAGTTCTCTAAAACATGTTCCGGTATTTTTGATATCGATGACCTAAGGTCAGGTACGAGCCATGACCTCTCCATTGGAAATACATGGGAAAAATGGTTTTTACGGAATAACTCAGTAACGGATGGTGATAGAGCATTTATTTTAGCTGCATTAGACTCGCCTAGGCTTTGCGGTTCTAATGATATGCATTTTATATAATTTGACCCTGACCTGACCTCAGGTCAGGTCAAATCCTTGATTTGACCTAGCAAGGTCAAATTATATATCATTCGATTCGGCTTGCTAAGAGGATTCATACAGTTCAAGTCGTTTTGCTCTATCTTTACTTGTTCAGATGTAATGGCCGAAAAACTGAATTTACATGTTATCCCTATGACGGGCATGTTTTGACCTCTCGTGACCTTAAATGTGACCTGACAAAAAAATGATTCGAATGTTTTCGATGGAGAAGTGGATGGGCAGCCTAACGCCGTTTACCGTTTTTCGCTACCTACCATGATTCTCGAGATCTTAGGGGCGGGTACCCGCCCCCGTCAATGCGAAGGTGGCTCAGACCCCCGTCAATGCGCGTGTTAAGCGGTGAGGAAAATTTGGCTATCTCCTTATTCTAAAGGGAGTTTCCCCACCTGTATAAAAGGTTTTTGGCTGAGATGGCAATTTTTAGAGTGTGTCAAGGAACCTCTTTTCGCATCTTTCATTTCACCAAGGCTCTGTGTATTAATTATGAGGGGGCCGGGTACCTAGCAGCTCCATGGCCTACATCCAGACTGGGATGGCATGGATCGGCGTGGGTTCAATCCCCACGGCGGGAAACCGTCTTCTGTGTCCCATCTGATCCGGTGGAAAGGTTTCACCCACGCCAATACTTTCTGTAACTTACGCCAATACTTTTGTTATAGGTAGTCCTTCCTGGGAATGGTGCTAATAAAATATCCACGGATATGGTTCAAAATCAGCTCCACAGGAAACGACGGTGAGGCGCTTCCAGCACCATTGAAATTCTATCCATATGTCTTTTGGTTCCCGAGACCTTAGTGGGTCCGATCCCCCCAGGTGGTGGTGTTTACGAAAAGAGCCCAGGCGGCGCCGGGTTAACCTGTTATGACCTGGACCAAGAAACCCTGTCATCCTTACCCCCACCGTGTATAGTGGAGGGCGCGGAAGCCACTCCTATAAGACTCAAAGTGTCGCCACCGGGAAAGGGTGAGGGAGCCAGTCAATCAGCCACTTTGGCTGCTGACGAAAAGTTTCCCCTTCCAGAACTAAAGATAACTGATAGATGATTTATGGATATACTGTGTTCATGCAAGTGTTTATATGGGCGAGATGAGCTGCAATATGACCACGTGTGCATTGTCCTTCCCGAAAATTCAAACTGAGCTTGGAAACCATGTTCAAATGGTTTTCATATCAAACTTTTCTCCTTTTGACGAAAACACAGAGTTGAAATATCCATAAACTAGTTTGGCACTTACAATTTTCAATTATTATGAGCGTCAGACGACTAATACTTTTGTTGATTAGAACTAAAGTCGCGTCAGATTTGGACTCACTGTTGCGCCGCACTGGCTCGTTGAAAAAATTCCTGATTTCTTTCCACTTTGGCTGAAGTAGGGACATTATGATGCGAAACTGGAAAGGGGACCCTTTCCCCTGTTCCAACGCGTAGAGTTAGACTGTATGTCGGTCCTGTGTGATTATATGTCGGTCCCGTGTGACTATCCGTCGCGAAGGATCGGTGGGACAATATGTCGGTCCAGTATTACTATATGTCAGCAGGTGTGACTATATGTCGGTCAGTGTGACTATATGTCGGTCCATTACTATATGTCAGCAGGTGTTACTATATGTCGGTCAGTGTGATTATATGTCAGTCAGTGTGACATTGTGTCGGTCCGGTCTGACTATATGTCGGTCAGTGTGACTATATGTTGGTCAGTGGACTATATGTCGGTCAGTGTGACTATATGTCGGTCAGTGTGACATTGTGTCAGTCGGTCTGACTATATGTCGGTCAGTGTGACTATATGTCGGTCAGTGTGACATTGTGTCAGTCCGGTCTGACTATATGTCGGTCAGTGTGACATTGTGTCGGTGCGGTCTGACTACATGTGGATCGGTGTGACTATATGTTGGTCGGTGTGGCTATATGTGCCGCCCCGGTAGCTCAGTTGGTAGAGCGTTGGGCTCCGGCCCGCTGCTCAGAAACATTCACTGGCAGTGCATGTCCAGACTTGGGATCAGTTCCCCTGAGTCGCTCCGGCGCTCAATAGTTTACCCAACGTACGGGTCGGCTGGTAACTGACTGGTGAGAGCAGGGGCGCCGCCACGGAATTTTCGCAGGGGCGACGGACCCGGGCTGGAGCTGACCGGGGGAGGCGAATTTTGAGCATATTCGGTACCTGACAGCTTTTATGACGATTGACCCAAAAATTTTGGGGGACGTCCTCCCTGGCTGGCCAGCAGGGGGGGACGCGTCCCCCGTCCCCCCCGCTTTCGGCGCCCATGGGTGAGAAGGACCTGAGCTTGGTGGCCGTCCCTGTGCTTTGTGGGACATTAAACTTTGGCTTCTAAATTAACCTTTCATTGTGGGAGTTGCTCGTTCGGGTGGTGGGGTCGGGGTCTCCTTGACAAATCCCTTGATGACTTTAGTGAGACTCCGACTCTAACAGTCGCACTGGGAACAAATTGGACAAATTTTTTGTAAAAAAAAATCGGTACAGGGTGACAATATGCCGGTCCAATGTGCCCATATATGGGTCGGTGTGACTATATGTCGGTGGGTGTGACTATATGTCGGTGGGTGTGACCATATGTTGGTCCGGTGTGACTATATGTCGGTCCGATGTGACTATATGTCGGTCCCTTGAGATTAAATGTCGGTCAGTATGACTATATGCCGGTCAGTGTGACTATACGTCGGTCGGTGTGACTATACGTCGGTCGGTGTGACTACATATATGTCGGTCCGGCGTGACTATATGTCGATCCCTTGTGACTATATATCGGTCAGTTTGACTATGTGTCGGTCCGGTGTGACTATACGTTGGTCAGTGTGACTTCTGTCAGTCCGGTGTGACTATATGTCGATCTCTTGTGACTATATGTCGGTCTGGTGTGACTATATATATATAATTTTTATTATATATATATATATATATATATATATATTATATATATATATATATATATATATATATATATATATTATTGCAATGCAACGTTTCCATGCTATCACAGCATCATCCTCAGACCATTTATATCAAATACATTATAGGCATAAAAATTAAAACACTTCTTATAGTCAGTAAAATTATAAATTAATATTTTCACCTATTCATTTTTATGAGTGCGGTTGATTCAATGACTGAACATTATTAGAAAGAAAAATATAAGACACGTTTGAATAAAACTAGCGTGACATTAATCCTATCTAACCTCCAAGTTGCAGCTTCAGATGCAAACAAATTATCGTTTAATTACAACGACAAAATGCCCTAAGCCCCACAACCCAGAAGCATACAAAATCGCACTTAAGTATTATACATCGTAATAATCCCCTTTGTGGTCCATCTGGTCGTTAAGCCTCGGCATCTTCTGATGGATGTATGCGGCTTCCAGAATTCTGAGGCGTCGATAGTTGTTTTCTCGTGCGAGGATGGTCGTGTTTTCTACTAACTCCTTTCTGGTGACTTTTGTTCTGTGTTCATTCCTCGCGTGTAGGGCAGGTCCGCCAGTTTGCAGGTGCATTGTTAGCCGGCGAGATAGAGTTGTGGTAGTGTGACCCACGTAGCAGGCTGTGGTCTGGAGCTTACAATCTCCTATAGTACAATTGTATTGGTAGACCACGTTTGTTTGCTGGAGGTCATCTTCTTTTCTTTCGTTGTTTCTCATGATGAGCTGAGAAGTCGTAGGTGATTGGTAGTAAATGAGGGTTTTGATCTTGTTCCCTGGCTTAGGTTTGACATTTCGATGGATTATGTTCTTAATAGTCTTCTCATCTTGTTTGTATGATGTCGTCATTTGGTTTTTGTAGTATATTTTCAGTGTGGTTGTCGTGTCAGGGTCTGTGGCTTCTTCCTCGTTCCCTCTTCCTCATTTCTCCTCCTCTTCTTCTCTCCTCTTCTCTCTTTCTCCTTTCTCCATGAACTTGTCGAGCGTAACCCGGATTTCATCATCAATCTCCTGACAGGAGTAGTTGTTGTTTACCAGCATCTGCTTTACGTATTGTAGTTCGTGGTCGATCGATTCCCATGTGCTGCAGGTATTGATGGCTCTGATGATAAACGTACGCACCACTCCTCGCTTGTACCTGTCAGGACACTCGCTGAGCGCGTTGAGGCATCTGCCATTGTTGGTGGGCTTACGGTAGACTGAGATGACGTGCTTGGTACCATCAGGAGATTGTCAGGAGATTGATGATGAAATCCGGGTTACGCTAGACAAGTTCATGGAGAAAGGAGAAAGAGAGAAGAGGAGAGAAGAAGAGGAGGAGAAAGAAGGAAGAGGGAACGAGGAAGAAGCCACAGACCCTGACACGACAACCACACTAAAAATATACTACGAAAACCAAATGACAACATCATACAAACAAGATGAGAAGACTATTAAGAACATAATCCATCGAAATGTCAAACCTAAGCCAGGGAACAAGATCAAAACCCTCATATACTACCAATCACCTACGACTTCTCAGCTCATCATGAGAAACAACGAAAGAAAAGAAGATGACCTCCAGCAAACAAACGTGGTCTACCAATACAATTGTACTATAGGAGATTGTGAGCTTCAGACCACAGCCTGCTACGTGGGTCACACTACCACAACTCTATCTCGCCGGCTAACAATGCACCTGCAAACTGGCGGACCTGCCCTACACGCGAAGAATGAACACAGAACAAAAGTCACCAGAAAGGAGTTAGTAGAAAACACGACCATCCTCGCACGAGAAAACAACTATCGACGCCTCAGAATTCTGGAAGCCGCATACATCCACCAGAAGATGCCGAGCCTTAACGACCAGATGGACCACAAAGGGGATTATTACGACGTATAATACTTAAGTGCGATTTTGTATGCCTCTGGGTTGTGGGGCTTAGGGCATTTTGTCGTTGTAATTAAACGATAATTTGTTTGCATCTGAAGCTGCAACTTGGAGGTTAGATAGGATTAATGTCACGCTAGTTTTATTCAAACGTGTCTTATATTTTTCTTTCCAATAATGTTGAGTCATCGAATCAACTGCACTCATAAAAATGAATAGGTTAAACTATTAATTTAGAATTTTACTGACTATAAGAAGTGTTTTAATTTTTATGCCTATAATGTATTTGATATAAATAGCCTGAGGATGATGCTGTGATAGCATGGAAACGTCGCATTGCAATAATATAAATGACATTAGGAGACCTTCTCTTTAGAACTGAAATCGACGCAAGAAAAGTAATCCGGAAGATCGAAAAGACGCAAAAAAAGCTGATTAAAGGAAAATATGCCGTCATACATAACAAAACATGCCTAAAAGAAAATATTCTGCCAGCATATTCGAATATACTATATATATATATATATATATATATATATATATTTTTTATTATATATTATTTATTTATATATATATATATATATATATATATATATATATATCACGGAAGTTTCACATTTAGATGCCTTTCTTTGTAGTTTTTCGTGTGTCTCAACAGCTGTGAAGTGTTGATATTTTCTACATTGCGTAAAGGTATTATACGGTAACTGGAAGTGTCTGTGTTATCAAGCTCGTTTTATGCAATGGTATTTTTCAACGATGAATGTTTGAACTGTGAGCTGAAAAAATATATATTATTCTTGATAATGATTGCGAGACGCAATAGAAGCTAGTCAAAATTAATGAACTTTGGTGCCATTTTACATAACCTTTCACCCGATAACAGAATAACTATACGAAAACTCGAAAAACTACAAAGAAAAGCATCTAAATGTGAACATTCCGTGATATTTAATCACCAATACATCAAGGAGAGCATATTGCTGAAATACTCAAATATGTATGTATATATATATATATATATATATATATATATATATATATATATATATATATCTGTCTGGTGTGACTATATGTCTGTCCGGTGTGAATATACCTTGGTCCGGTGTGACTATATGTCGGTCCCGTGCGTTGCATGTCAACCACGCCAAGGACACCGAATCCGCCACGGGATCGGCGCATGTAAGCCAGGCACGAATTCGGTGTGTTTCCGGTGGGCACGGGTCTGTGTTTCAGCGCGACACACCTGGTGTGTTTCTGGCGGGCACGGCTCGTATGTTCCAGCGTGGAACAGCTGGTGTGTTTCTGGCGGGCACGGGTCTGTGTTTCAGCGTGACACACCTGGTGTGGTTCTGGCGGGCACGGCTCGTATGTTCCAGCGTGGAACAGCTGGTGTGTTTCTGGCGGGCACGGCTCGTATGTTCCAGCGTGGAACAGCTGGTGTGTTTCTGGCGGGCACGGGTCTATGTTTCAGCGTGACACACCTGGTGTGGTTCTGGCGGGCACGGCTCGTATGTTCCAGCGTGGAACAGCTGGTGTGTTTCCACCCGGTACGGGTCCAGGGACGGGGGATTCGGGGGGGGGATGCAGCTGCACACTGTAAAAAAATTGAGGGTGTGCAAAAGTATATTTTTGCACATCCTGGATTTGGCCGGCGCCCCCAGTCGGTCACGAGAAAATCAGGCCTAAACACCGGCTAGATGAAGTAGGATCCTCTGTGTCAAAAACAAAGACACTTTCACACGTGAATGGCGCCCCTGACATCAATACCGCCCCATTGAGAGCAAACATGCACCCTCAAGAGAGAAAAGGTGCCCCCTCTGGATAGCATAGATGCCCTTGGATAGCAAAGGCGCCCCTCGGACAGAAAAAGGCGCCCCGTGGACAGCAAAAAGTTTCCCCCAGAAGAGCAATGGCGCCCCTGGATAGCATAGGCACCCCCTGGACAGAAAAAGGCGCCTTCTTGGCAAAAGTTGCCCTCCGTCGGCAGCGCCCCCTTCCTGAGTGGCCGCCTCTTAGGAGCCGACAGCGCCCCCTTCCCCTACGGGGGATGGAGGCGCCCCTGGAGGAAGGCACCCCTTCCCGAAAATCTTGCACACCCGCTCAGAAATGGAGTCGGCCGTGGCTGCACGTGTGTGTGTTCCAGTGCGGTGTGTGTCGCCCTCAGCGCAGCAGCCGGTGGACAGCGCGGCGGCCGGCCGGGCGGCTTCCGGCGCACTCCATTAGTGTCGCAGATAAAGCAGTGCTGCCAAAGCATGGCGGCGCGCTGCCAAATGTGCCAATAATGTATACATGGGTGATGTGGTCGTCTGTGGCCTCCCCAGTGGTGATGGGGCGGTGCCGACAGTCCGGGATCACCACGCTCAGCACCAGAGATACAGCCGGCCACCCTGTGCGCGGATTGATAGGTACAGCCGGCCACCCTGTGCGCGGATTGATAGGTACAGCCGGCCACCCTGTGCGCGGATTCATACATACAGCCAAGGCCTTTAAATGTAGAGGTAGAACGCTCCGCTCTCCAAAAATGGCAACCTCTGTTTCTAGAGACTTTTACGTTTGTGACGTCAGCAGTTGCTCTCGAGGTGGAGCCGCCCATTCATTCAATGTAAATAGGCTACGGATCGTGGAGTGTTTGTACGGTTTCAAGATGCATCTGGTGAGGGGTAGACCCAGGATTTATTATCCCACGTCCACAATAAACAGTATTATTGCCCCTAACACGCAACCTATCTCTTGATAGCCCGGTCTTCTACAATACCCAGCGACAATGCGTTGCTAAGCAGCTCTAGGCGATCGTTGACGTCATCACCATGGTGAATGCCACATTTGAGGTTGCCATTTTTGGCCTATGCTAAAAAGCCGGAGCGCAACCCCCTGGATACAGCCGGCCACCCTGTGCGCAGATTCATAGATACAGCCAGCCACCGTGTGCGCAGATTCATAGATACAGCGGCCGCCCTGTGCGCGGATTCTCAGAGATACACCCGGCCACCCTGTGCGCAGATTCAAAGATACAGCCGTTGCTCTTCATAGATACAGCCGGCCACCCTGTGCGCGGATTCTCAGAGATACAGTCGACCCTGGGCGCGGATGGGTTGACACACCCATGGTGCCCCCCTTAAATTCGGACCTTCCGCCGTAACTGGTAGCAGCCAAGAAATTTGGAAGATAAACACCTTTAGACCTTTACCTGAATGTCAGTACCATATTTCTCAAAGCATGGGAGGCCGTCTCGTCCCACTGAGCACAGACCATTCACATGCACGGCCGTCTCGTCCCACTGAGCACAGACCATTCACATGCACGGCCGTCTCGTCCCACTGAGCACAGACCATTCACATGCACGGACGGCGGAGGCCAGCGGAGCTGGTTCCCTGCTCTGCAGCAACCAGACCTCTCAGCAGCCACCCCAGGGGCAATCAACTTCAAATGGTAGTGCGTGGCGGCCGGTGGCCGGTGGTGGCAGCACTGTTGATCACGGCCCTAACGATTCTAGCCTGAGACGGCCATCATGACAGATAGAAGTCGGCGTCGATGGATGCCCCCGGCGGTGGGGGGTGGGGGAGAGGGGGCCAGAAGCCGGCCCCTCGGTGGGGGCGGGGAGTGCACGATACATCACAAAGGAGGATGGACAACTGAACTTCTGGAGGATGGGAGCGAGAATAGATGCACGAGAGAGAGAGAGAGAGGGGGAGAGGGAGAGGGAGAGAGAGAGAGAGAGATGTGAACCAGGTACGGATATAAAGCGGGGGAAGGGCGCTCGCCTCCACTTGGGGCGGTAAGGGAGCGGTGTGGTGTAGCAAGAACCAGGCACGGCGACATTTCAAGTCTTAATAAGGAGTCCTCCTTCTAAGGAGTCAGCATTTCAAGTTTTCTCTCGAAACTATGCGCGAGAAAAAATAAATTTGGGTTAGCTATTCCCAGGTAGGGGAAAGTGGGGTGTCATGGACACCGTGGATAAGACGGACACCCCCTGTTTGGGACGAACTGACAGCGCCGCCACCGGGAAAAGCGTGTAATACGCTTACTTTTAGCGCGCGTCGGTCGCAGAGCAACATTGGGTCCGGTAAGCTCTCTAGGTTTTATACAATTTTCATCAAAGTAAAAATTGCAACTCATGTGTTATTTTCACATCGAATTCGTAAGATCATTGCATGGATGTTTCTATAGATACATTATTGGTATTACGTAATGTGGCTCTTCAAGATGTTACATTTTGTTCACCGCAGTCGCTGACTGTGTAATCGTAATGGCATCCAATTCATGTCCAAGTTTGTCTAACAAGAGCAAAATGGGTTAAGACGGACACCACGTGTGGGGCAAGATGGACATGGTGTCCATGTTGTCCCAGGCAAGAGTATATTTAATTTTATATGATATAAGCTTAAATAAGCAAGTTTATCAAGGGTTTTGGGGTCCAGCAATACACCTGAGCGGAGGTGGTTTTGGCTGATGATTGGGGGGGACACAGAGCCCGAAATGCTGGAGAACATATCAAATTTGGGGGTCATCCAGGGGCAGGTGTACCCCTGGATCCCCAGCGCCCCCTGAAATGGTCATGGTGCCCCCTGAGAGATTGATGGGCCCCCTAAAGTGTCGCTTCCAACCCCTCCCCTCAGGAGTGGGGGAGGAGCGCTCTTAGCCCTGCGAGAGGATTTGCCGCCCCCTTGATAGGTTTTGTGTTCCAAAAGTGGCACCTCTGGCAGGCGCGAACCCAGGATTTTTATTTGGGGGAGGGTCACGAGAGGGGGCAGCAGACCGGTGGAGGGGGCGGGATTTTGCCTCGGGGGTGGGGGCACACTTGTTCACCTAAAGTGCGGCCAATTTTAGCATCCTGGGGAGTGAGAGCAAATTGTTTTAGGGGGCGGCGTGTTGGGTGCAGGGGCAGCAAAGTCAGTGTAGGGGAGCGGCATGTTGGGTGCAGGGTCGGAAGTCAGCGTAGCACTGCCCCTAAAAGTTAGGTGAAGGCTCATCCTTCCTCTCGATGGGCGCCTTCGGCACCCCACATGGATGGAGCCGGCACTTTGGAGCTAAAGCGTTTGGGGGGTCCGGGCCCGCTGCCCCCGCCCCCCTGGGTGTGCGCCCACCCCCTGATCCGGATGGCGCCCCCGGCAAGGTGCCGCTCCCTCTGATCGGCGATCCTGGATCAACCTATGACCAGTTCCACGACAGCCCTTGATACTTTAATCCTCCACCATAAAAAATCAGAAAAGGCATGACCCCTTTGACCCTTTGACGGAAAAGGTGAAAAATGCCTCCTTCCCCGCGGGGACGACAGTCGCCTAGTGGGTGGATGCAGATGTAAATATTTAAGGCCTGGTTCGATCACTTTGTTCATCTTGTCCATCTTTCCCCATGGGGTGACCATGTTACCCCACTATGGGGGGAGAAATGAACTTTTGCTACTTTTTTCTAAACTTTACGCTTATTTTAATAGGATAATTACAGATACATAGCATCTTGCACAGTGGTAGATAAATGTCCGAAGTATCTCTACAGCAAAAATGGGAACGAAACAAGCTCATTAAGTCATAGAAAACTCACACCATCGTTACGGTGCCCGTGACCCCCCCACTTTCCCCTCGCTGTCTTTAGGCTAAGTGAAACGAGCCTTGTGATATTTCGAACATATGAATCAGCCGTCATTTCCTGGTAGCTTTTTTGTTTCCGTCAAAAAGCCCACTTTTTGCTGGACCAAAATTAGGGTTAAGGACCAATTTTTCTCAGGTTGGCCCCAGGGATATAACTTTGTCTACATTTAGGGGTGCGCAAACACCCCTAAAAAATTGAAAAGCATCCCTAAACTTAAAAAGCATCCTAAGCTTCTAAGCAATGTTTAACCACCTTCGCCTTCGGCCTCAGAGCCACCTTCGCCCTGGTGGGGGGTGTTCAAACACCCCCCTTGAACTCGGCTCCTATGCGGGATAGCGAAAAAACGCGAAAGCTGTTGGATACCTCATACAAATTTATGAAGAAACTACATCTGTCACTTTTTGGGTCTGGTCAATATTAAGGTCATGACAGATCAAAAAAAGATGGCATGTTAGAGAAGAGTTTACGGGCTCTAGGGTCTGACAGTGTAGTTATATAATTGTTGGGGCTTAACGACGCACCAACTGCCATGGTGATACGGCGTCGCCAACTCTCATTCTGTTGGGAGGGATTTAGGGATCAGATCAACTTATTCAGAGGCTCCGCCGGGACTTGAACCCGGGACCAGTGGCTTAGAAGACAAGGGTTCTATCCACTAAGCCACTCATCCCCCAGAGTGAAATTGTAATCATATTTAGGCACCATTCGCTTCCTTTCGTTACGGCGAGTTCGATGATGTATAATATGACTATACTAAGTCAAAGCATAAAAACTACCTAATTCAAGGTGAGGTCAGGGCCACTTTCCAACCTAGAATAGTCAATATATCTATATATATATATATCCTCTTCGATGCAGCGACTATTGAATAGTATTGCTGATTCGCACTTGGATAACTTCTTTTGTTGTTTAATTATATTATTGATGGTTTGTTTGGTTGCAATTGAAATGTCTTTGGTCAAATTAGTAAAGTTCATTAAAAATATTACAAGTATAAGTTCGAGCTTTCGAATGTATTGGACATTCATTATCAAGATAAGAGACAGAGCGGCTCACGTTTTCCTAAATATAGTTGTTTGAAAAATATATCACCGAGTAATGAGCTCAAATCAGTTGAAAGACCTTCTATGTAAAGAAATATCATTACATTTTTGCAGACTATTTGCTATGAAATTATCTCATGTGTACAAAACTACAATTCTTATATCATCTTGTCACAGTTTCATAGTCACACTACATTAATACATAGTTAGTCACAAGGCATTACAATACAATATAGAAACATTCACATTGTCAACACATGGTATACAGTACATATATCACACATATTAGTTTCTTCTATTATTTAACCCATCCCCCATAGTGACAACTTGGCGAGTCTAACGTTTTTTTGTGTGTTGATCTGCGGTGCGAGTTGGTTGATGTATATTGCTTCAATGATTTCTATCTTGTTGTGGTCAGTGCTGGAGTGTATTATATGTGTGTTATCAGTAAGCATTTGTCTTGTGAGTGTTGTGTTGTGTTCTTGTTGTAGGTGATCCTTAGGGGCTCCTTCGTGGAGGTGCATGGTAAGGCAACGAGATAAAGTGGTTGATGTGTATCCGATGTAGTTTACCTTACGAAGTCTGCAACCTTCGTCGGGACATTGAAATTGGTAAACTACATTAGTACGCATCAACCACTTAATCTTCGTGGGATTGTTGCACATTACAAGGTTTTTTGTTTTCGTGTTCTGGTAATATATGTGAAGATTGATTGCGTGATTCTCTTTACATTTGATGTTTCTTTTAAGTATGCTTTTCAAAATCTTCTCATCTGTCTCGTACTGCGAGTTCATGTGATTTCGGTAGTAGAGATGGTGTGTTACTGTTTGTGCTTGGTCTGATGTTTCGCTGGTGTATTTGTTGTCTAGTTTTCTTTTGATTTCTGCGTCTACGTCTTGGTTAGAATATCCGTTATTTACTAGAATTTGTTTCAGCCTAATGAATTCGGAATGCATTTTGTCGTGTGATGAACTGGTTTCAATGGCTCTACTTACGAATGATCGGATAACGCTGGTTTTATATCGTGTTGGGCATTCGCTCTTTGCGTTGAGGGTTTGGCCGGTGTTGGTAGGCTTCCGGTAGACGCTCGTGATAAACCCATTGTTCGTCGCCTCTACCAGAACATCTAAGAATAGTATGATGTTGTCTTTGGCTAGTTCGAATGTGAAGTGTAGCACTGAATGATTTTCAAATTTGCGAATTATTTCCTGGAGTTGGTTAATGTCCCTAACGTTCACAAAACAGTCATCTACATACCGTAGGTAGATATGCGGAGCGACATCTGGGTTACTAAGGACTTCATTTTCGATTGATGCCATATAAAAATTGGCGAAAAGAGGGCCAAGTGGGGAACCCATGGCCACGCCATCCTTCTGAACATACAATTTGTTGTCAGGTCCCCTAAATGGTGAGTCTTTCGTACATGCTCGGAGCAGGTTTGCGAGGATGTTTCTTGGTAGGTTGAGGGGTTTGATGCCATTACTTTTTTTGTCATATACCTCATTTAAGATAACATCGATAGTCTGGTCAATGGACACGTTTGTAAATAGACTTTCTACATCTATGGATGCCAAGATACCTTCAGGTTTTTTCAGTCTTAAAATGTCTAGAAATTCATCTACAGATTCAATACCATATTTGGACGGGACGTAGGGTTTTAGTATCTGGTTAAGCCGTTTTGCTAGTTTATATGTTGCAGTAGTTACCTGGGACATAATCGGCCGGAGAGGATTACCTTCTTTATGGGTCTTAACTATCCCATATGCATATCCCGGAGAAAATTATCCTACGATTTTAACAAAATGTACACCACCATTAACGGCATTAGCACTGGTTATAATCCTTTTGACTTTAGCCTTAAGTGCTCTGGTTGGATCAGTTTTAATTACTTTGAACTTACTTGAGTCTGAGAAGATGGTGTTGAGTTTTTGAGAATATTCGTCTCTGTCTAAGATCACAAACACAGGGCACTTATCAGCTCTCCTTACGATGATTCGGTCGTCGTTTTTCAACTGTCGGGCGGCGTCCTTAAGTTCTTTTGTGACAAGCTTGCTGTTGGCGTTTCTTCGTAGTTTGAATCCCTCTCCGATGAGTTCCCCTTTCAACTTGTTGCTTACTTCGATATGTTCATCTTTCTCCAATTGTAGTATATCACGATATAATAAGTCTAGTTCGGCTTTTCATCAACGTCTGAACGTTTTGATTGTATGTGACAGTTTAGGCCAAGGTTTAAAAGCTTATGTTGTTCCTGTGTAAGCTGGACTGATGAGAGATTGATATAACCTTGCTTTTGTTTAGGTAGTGTAAGGTCACCCCCATAAATCCGAGATAGTTTTCTGGCTACTCTCGTTGTATTGCAGTGGTTATTGTTTTCGACCTTTTCGTCTAAATATACGCGAATATTACGCTTCTGGTCCTCTTCGATATTACTTTCGTCAAAATCCTTACTTAGTTTCAGTAGCTTGCTTTTTAGTTCTACAGCCAACTCTTCCTTCTTCTTTAACTGGTATTTCACTAGATTTTTGCGAAACTCCTGTGTGAATCCTTGTGTGGTTGTTGCCCGGTCGTGAAGTTTTAGATTTATTGAGGTCGTGAAGATTTATTTATTGAGATTATATTGAAACACTCAGATTATACAAACAGATAGTCTCACGCGTAAACCGTTTGAGGCATCCCATTCTTCCGGCGAATTTCAAGCCAATCGTGCTCAGCCAGCACCATAGGTATGCGTGTTGCAGAGCGTGAAAATCCCCAGATAATCACGCTTGGTGTTGAGCGCAGGGTACTTCTCCCGGATTAACACAGCCTCGAGTATCTTCAATCTCCGCTGGTCTCTCTCCTGTTCAATGATCTTAACGTTATCCACCAGATCCTTCCGCGTGATTTGTCGGTTGTAGGTGTTCTGCGTGTGATTAGAGGGTGGGTGTGCGTGGAGGTGCATGGTCAAACGCCTTGAGAGCGTTGTTGTAGTTTGACCAATGTAGTCCGCCTTGTTTTGAAGTTTACAACCTTCATCAGGGCATGTCCAGTGGTAGACTACATTGGTCTTCTGCAGCATCGTCTCTTGGTGCGTGTTGTTCTTCATTATTAAGTTTGATGTTCTCCTGTTCTTATAGTATATGATGAGCTGGATTGTGTTGTTGTCTGCCAGTGTCACGTTCTTCTTAATAATGTCCCTCAGCACTTGCTCGTCTTCTTTATATCCCGATGTCATGGTGTTCCTGTCGTATAGTTTCAGTCTGGTCTTCGTTTCGTCTTCTTTCTTCTCGGTCTCCCTCTGCATGTAGCTGTCCAGGGCTCTTCGGATTTCTACATCAATTTCCGAGGTGTTATAGTTATTATTTACAAGCATGCTATTGATGTGGTCGAACTCTGCGTGAATAGCGTCCCAAGAGGAGCAGGTTTTCAGTGCTCTCCTTACATAGGCTCTGATGACTCCTTTCTTGTATTTTGTTGGGGATTCGCCCAGTGCGTTTAAACACCGGCCGCCGTCAGTTTTCTTCCGGTAAACCGACGAGGAGAACAAGCCCCCAGACATGTCTACATCGACATCCAAGAACCGGAGTCCTCCGTTGGCTCCAATCGCATACGTGAAGTTAAGGACAGAAGCGGCGTGCATCTTCTCCTGCATTGCACAAAGATCGTCTTCTGAGTCAACTTTGACGAAAATATCGTCGATAGATCTCTTGTAGATGTACGGTGCCTTCTCAAGAGAGTTGAGAGCTTCTTCCTCCACGTGACACATATAAGCTTGTGCGAAGAGTACACCGAGCGGGGACCCCGTCGCAACACCGTCGAGCTGGCAGTATAACTTCCCGTCCGGTGCCCTGAAGGGTGCCTCCGTTGTGCACGTGAGAAGAAGCTTCCTGAGAAGATCCCGGGGGAGTCTTGGTGGGCGAATGTCGTCATTCTCATATACATATCTCAATATTATGTCTACAGTCTCCTTCACTTGCACATTCGTAAAAAGGCTTTGTACATCCAACGATCCTACAATGCCACGAGGTTCACTGCATCTCAACACCGTGAGGAACTCATCAGTCGATTTCAAGGTGCCTACAACTTGGAATATACGGCGTAATTATGTTGTTCAATTGCTTAGCTTGATTGATTATTGGGGCTTAAGGGCGCACCAACCTTAGTGGTTATATAGCGCCCAGTCCAATTGCTTAGCAATTTCATACGTCGGCGTGGGTGTCTGTGAAATTATTGGTCTCAGTGGGTTTCCCTGTTTGTGTATTTTTGCATTACCGTATAATTACCCTAGTTTATATTCACCAGCGACGTATTTGAAATGTACTCCACCGAGCTCTGCGTTCGCTGCAGATATCCACTTATTAGCCTTCTTCTTCAAATTGTCTGTTGGATCTCTCGGCACACACTTGAATTTATTTTTATCGGATATTATAGCATTCACTTTGCTTAAGTAGTCAGACTTATCTAAGATGACATAAATTGCAGTTTTATCAGCTCTTCTAATAACAATATCATCATCACCGCGCAGAGATCTAGCAGCTTCTTTTAACCTCAGCGTCAGTATACTCTTGGCATTTTTACCTCTTTGTTTAGTACCTTCTGCAAGTAACTGGGGCCTTAGGTCAGGGTTGACAAGGACTTTCTTATCGCCTTCTAGTTTAGTGATATCCTGGTACAGTAACTCTAACTCAGTGTTCTTCCGAGATGTTTTAAATTTCCCAGCCAGATGACAATTGACACCAAGGTTAAGGAATTATCTCTGATCTTCAGTAGAAGTTTTAGAAGACAAGTTTACAAACGCGTCGCCGTCGTTCTTTAAA
Source organism: Lepas anatifera (assembly GCA_034440635.1). Taxonomy (NCBI): domain Eukaryota; kingdom Metazoa; phylum Arthropoda; class Thecostraca; family Lepadidae; genus Lepas; species Lepas anatifera. The sequence goes on from JAOTON010001628.1 coordinate 2,095,840, forward strand.
TTAACAGTACCGCCGTACAAACTGTTTAACTTCTTAGTGACCCGCTCTCGAACCACGCTGTCGTCATGACTAGTACACGTAGTCATCATGTAAAACAACGTAGATCTCGTTCAATGTCTCCCTCTCTACGCCCTGGCTGATAAGTTTCCGTTGTAGTTCCACTTGCTTATCTACAAGCGTATTTATTCTCCTATTATTTCTTTTATTTGCGTTTCAATCAACTTCCTCCGGAAGTCCAACGTTATTTGCCGTCCTCTGAACGTTATTTGCTCCTCTTGGGACGCTATTCACGCAGAGTTCGACCACATCAAGAGCATGCTTGTAAATAATAACTATAACACCTCGGAAATTGATGTAGAAATCCGAAGCGCCCTGGACAGCTACATGCAGAAGGAAACCGAGAAGAAAGAAGACGAAACGAAAACCAGACTGAAACTATACTACAGGAACACCATGACATCGGGATATAAAGAAGACGAGCAAGTGCTGAGGGACATTATTAAGAAGAACGTGACACTGGCAGACAACAACACAATCCAGCTCATCATCTACTATAAGAACAGGAGAACATCAAACTTAATAATGAAGAACAACATGCACCAAAAGACGATGCTGCAGAAGACCAATGTAGTCTACCACTGGACATGCCCTGATGAAGGTTGTAAACTCCAAAACAAGGCGGACTACATTGGTCATACTACAACAACGCTCTCAAGGCGTTTGACCATCCACCTCCACGCACACCCACCCTCTAATCACACGCAGAACACCCACAACCGACAAATCACGCGGAAGGATCTGATGGATAACGTTAAGATCATTGAACAGGAGAGAGACCAGCGGAGATTGAAGATACTCGAGGCTGTGTTAATCCGGGAGAAGTTCAACACCCAGCGTGATTATCTGGGGATTTTCACGCTCTGCAACACGCATACCTATGGTGCTGGCTGAGCACGATTGGCTTGAAATTCGCCGGAAGAATGGGATGCCTCAAACGGTTTACGCGTGACACTATCTGTTTGTATAATCTGAGTGTTACACAATATGCACTTTAAACTTCTGTGCTTTAATTTTCACAATGTAATGCACTTATATATATATATATATATATATATATATATATATATATATATATATATATATATATATATATATATATATATATATATATATATGTATATATCAATCGACTCGTAATAGCAATTCAAACGTAATTGTATCAAAATAAAAGTCTATCATAATTTCTTACAATGTTATTGGCCCAAGTCTGAAACCTGCTTAAGTAGCCCCATATGACCTCTCAAATGTCACAGGCCAAAAACTGCAACATGGACCTGGAAAGAGGCCCAGGGCACTACGATTTGGAGAACATGAGGGTATTCGCAGCTGTATCTACACAAATACAGCCCAATTTTCAGTTTTCCACATGCATTTCCAATGGAGAGGTCATGATCCGTACCTGATACTAGGCCATCGATATGAGAAATCCTGGAATACATTTTGTAGCACTCGGTGGCCCATTATGTGATATAAGTTTAAATCCGATAGATGCATCCATTTCTTACTTATGCCACCTTTAAAATTTTTGGAGGTGAAGTCACTTGACCTGCACTGGTGACCTGACCTCAGATGACCCAACCTTAAAATCTTTGAGAAGGTTGCGGAATTGATCAAGGATAAGGTGAGCCAAGTACGGGGCGCTTCCCGCCGCCGTTTCTTCGTGCGTCCGGAGAAACCCGAGGGGGTGTTCAAACACCCCCCACCGGGGCGAGGGTTAAACCGGACCTAACACCAGCATTACAATAAAATACGGTAGGGAGCGCCATAGGTTCATAAAGCTTCCCTACTGTAACAATTCATATGGAGAGATGTCTTAGAGGATAAAATATTACTAAATGATCTGGAGTTTCACTACCACTACATGGTGCCAAATTTAAGTGGCAGGAGTGACCATGGAAATTAAACAGCTGGTACTTACGACCAAAGCTGAAAGCACGCTTGTCGCTAAAGATATCAGCAAAACAATACCTGGGAGTGCGAGAACAATAGCAGTCGCTCAGACGGCGACTGCCCTTCGCGGTACGTTTTCCCGGTCTTTCCCCTGGTATCTGTGCGGTACGTTTTCCCGGTCTTTCCCTGGTAGGTATCTGTGCGGTACGTTTTTCCGGTCTTTCCCCTGGTATCTGTGACTGTTTATTGTTTAGACTCGCTATTTGTGGTGGTCTGTTTGACGGTCAAGTTTCGGTGTGTTCTGTTTTCTCACCTCTGTTGTTATGATGTCACTGTATTCTTTTGTTCCCCTCGCGCTATAAGACTGAAAATACAAAATTTGTATCGAAAAAAATAATAGCCCCTCATGTGAGCTCCTTGTCAACGCCACTGGTATCATCGCTTCTTTCCCAACATCATGTTTTGCGGAAAATCAAGGCTCACTGCTGCACTCGTTCTCCGACAGGCTGCGGGTAGTGCTGGAATGTCTTCCTCAAGTTGTTTAGATCAGACCAGATCAGATCTGTCCATACTTGCTATACGTTCCCAGGCAGGGCCGAATAGGTAACATGTGGAAATCGATCATCCATTGAAACTGGTTCAGAGGGAGGGGGCAATCGGGACCAAGCCGTGGATGACGTATTTTTTAATCAAACTTGTGGTTTAGAGATTGTGACTTCGCCCCTCTTTCTCTTGACCCGCTCCTAATATTCGTTTCCTTTCGCTATAAAAGAGTTCATTTTTCGCAGGCTCGACGATTGAATTCCCGAGAACGAGAACGATAGGAAGTTTTTCGGAACGGCGACATCGATATCGTGAATTTGATTACGGATAGTTGCAGATCGGGGAAGCGTCCCGTCGGTAACGATTGCGATAGCCGTTATCGATGAAGCTATCGGAGCGCGGCCACCAAACGGAAATACCCATTTCGGATTCATTTATTAGATAAATTGGCTAGCTGTTGAAATCCTCAATTTTCTCAGGCCATTGCTGGTCATCAGCACGCGAGCAAGAAATAGGTGGTTCCGCAATCTTTATTCAACGATAGAAATTTTGGCGGTCCGCAATCGCAGAGTATTTTCAAGCTTGAATTTTAGTCACGCGTCTGTTATTATATGGTCAGTAGCTGCTGGGAAAGCTTTTCCTGGAAGTAAAAATCATTTATGCACCAATGCCATGAACTCATAGCTATTAGCCTGCCCTAAATTGTAAGTTATTTGAATTTCTCGGTTATTCATGGTTCTTGGTTATTAGTAATTCTAATTTGAAATTGAATTTGAGTTGCTTTCCAATTGAAACATTTGAAGTCCAATAATTCTGGGAAGGAGACAGGGGTGTTACCGTGCAGTCACAGCAGCAGTAACCATTGAACTCGACTCTCAGGGAGACACAAAAAACGGCGAATCGCTTTGGCAACGAATTCTCCTGGGTAACATTCCTGCTTCATCCAATAACTTATGAACCGGAATCTGTGAGTACTTTTCATCATAAGAACCTTCCATTTCAACCGCGTTTAATAAGTACATAAGTTTACTGGTGGTGTCAGCTGGAGTAACTGTCCCACCAAACTCCGAATGGTCTCAGCTCTAAAGTTGGTGGTTTCTGTAGGTAGAAAAGCCAAGGTTGACTGCCCTGCCCTGCGGTGGCCATACTTGGCAGTGAAGCCTCTCCCTTCTCCTCGCCACCCAGTTGCCACTGGCCGCGCACGCAGCACCCATCACTATCGCCACTGAAGCTGCTTCAGTAGCTTCTGGACCTCGGTGTTAATGCTCAAAGAGATTTTGATTATTTTATGTTTTCGGGATAGAATATTACAGAATCATTCACACAAAAGTAGCGATAATGTCATATCTGAGTAGAGGCTATTTCAAACGCGATGCCAAACTCGCACCATGTGATATGAGGTCCGAGCCCAGTTCAATGAGGTTCCACCTTCCTCAGACACAGCACTGATTGTGGTTGAGGGAAAATGGGCCGCATAATCTGTACCGAGCAAAGGCGGGGGCTTCCGCTACCGAGCGATACACAGCAAAGGCTCTCTGGCTGCAAACATTTGAAATTGTCCTTTGACCAAACTGAGCCTTAATATTTCAAAATAACTGCGTGATAATGCTTTTCATACTACGATTTTCAAAACAATAAGTTACTCGACTATTTCTTTCATTTTTCAGATCCCTGCATAAACAGAGAAACAATAAGGAAGCCCCGGCAACCACCCCCAGACAGCGTGTTTCGCGATCCAAGCACACGGGCACTTTGGGAATCTGGGAATCTGGAATCCTGCACTCTGATCATCTGGTTAGATATCGCTCTCCTCAAAAAGTGGCGCGTGGTTCTGCCACTGCACTGCACTGCACTGCACTGCACTGCGTGCCGCTGCACTGCCCCGGACGCCAGATGTCCAGCACACAACAACACTGGCAGCAATTACAATACGAGTGCCCTTCAGACACGAGATTTGTAGGAGTGAATGAGCTGCGCAATGCCAGCCGCCCATTCATCATGCAGGTCATGTGGTCTCGCTATGGACAAGAGGGTCGTGGATTATCCGATGCACTGGCGAGTTCACCCAAGCGTTCCCAGTCAAAGAACAGCAAAATCCGTTTGTCAAAGTTCAGAAAATCCGATCCTACTAACATAGATGGGAAATCTTCAGTAGGCGGGGAGCCGGAAAATATTTCAGGGTTTCCTTACTGCAATATTTCTAATCTTACATGTTGCAATTATGCCTTGGGGGCTTTTTAATTGTCGATTTTGTGGACTACTTGATCATTAAACATTTAACTAGTTATTTACTAGAACGTTCCCGTAATGGCTCTTTTTGTTTTCAAAGTAAAGTGCGAACTCTTCGAAACGTGGGAATAGTTGCCTCTGTAGTCCGTTTGTTTCATTACGTTGACTGGCGCCAGATCAGCTGCAGATACAGCTGATAACACCTTCGTATTCTCAAAATCGTAGTATCCTGGGCTCCTTTCCAGGTTCATGTTGCAATTTTTTACATGTGACCTCTGGGAGGTCATCTGGGGCTATTTAAGCAGTTTTCAGACTTAGGTCAATAACTTAAACAGGAAATGATTCAGCTTTTATTTTGATACCATTACGTTTGGATTGCTATTGCAAGTCGATCAATATGCATATTAACTACGCTAGGATGAAAAGTGACCTTGACCTGACCTGAGGTCAGGTCTTTTTTACCTATTCTGGTCATACTATACATCATTCGATCGCTCGTGACAAGAGGGAACGAATGGTCCCTCTAAAATGATTCTAATTCACCTCTGTTAGATGTTAGAGGCCAAAATCTCTACACAAAATTTCACCTTCTTTGATCTGTCATGACCTCAAAATTGACCTGAGCCAAAAATTGAATGATGTAGTTCTTTCATGAATGTGTATGAGCTATCCACCAGCATTCGCGTTTTTTTTTTTTTTGCTATCCCGCATAGGGGCCTAGTTCGAGGGGGTGTTCAAACACCCACACCAGGGCGAAGGTGGCTCGGAGGCCCACCGGCGTGGGGGTTAAAACAATACGCATGATGAATCCATCCCCGAAACCAGAAGCTCCACAGGGGCTGAGACGTTCGTCCAAGACCGGTCGAGCCTAGTCATAGCAATTTCAATTGCTGAGGACCGAACGTTTTCTTTCAAGAAGCAGTAATTGGGAGTGCGATAAGATCAACAAATTAGTTCCGACTCGTGATTCAAACAAAAACATAAAGTTCCTCGTTGGTGGCATTTGAGGGTCAGACAATGCGTGGAGGGGGATGAGAGGATTAGTGAATAGCGGTCCTGTGCTGAGCCTCTGAATAAGTTGATCCGCCCCCCAGGGTGGCAATTGGCAGCGCCGTATAGGCTAAGCAGTTGGGGCGCCGTTAAATGTCAACAATTTCTATACGATACCTGAAAGAGTGGACGGCTGACCAGGCGCAGAGGCATCCACCAGTTGTTTCAACACGCCGCACAGTCATTTCTGGTACCGGTGTAGAGATCGTATTCGGCCGCGCCGTGTGCCTCGTGAGTCGGCTGAGGTTGGTTCGGCTGCCGGTGAGAGTCAGAGGGCGGTCCTGACAGAGGCGGAGCGGAGGCAGCAGCGCTGCTGCTCTCCCTGATCCCGGATGTCGAGTTGGCAGCACACCGGCGCCATCATAACAAAGCCGGCCCGATCGCGGCCCGCTGAGCGATGGTTACACACTGCACACTTCATAAGCCCGGCGGCGGCGGCAGTCGGCCCTCCCCTCCGTGGCGCTGCCGCCGCGTAGGTGCATGCAAGAACCGGGCAAGCCAGTTAGCACCAGAGGAGGTAGCACCAGGTGCAGCAGCACCAGAGAAGTAGCACCAGCAAGGTAGCACCTGGTGCAGCAGCATCGGAGAAGTAACACCTGGTACAGTAGGGCTAGATATTCAGCACCTGGTGCAGCAGCGCTAGATATGTAGCACCTGGTGCAGCAGCACCCCAGAAGTGGCACCAGGTGCAGCAGCGTTAGATATGTAGCACCTGGTGCAGAACCACTAGATATGTAGCATATGGTGCAGCAGCACCAGTATCGCCAGATGCAGCAGCTAGATATGTAGCACCTGGTGCAGATTCACTAGATATGTAGCATATGGTGCAGCAGCACCAGTATCGCCAGATGCAGCAGCTAGATATGTAGCACCTGGTGCAGATTCACTAGATATGTAGCATATGGTGCAGCAGCACCAGTATCGCCAGATGCAGCAGCTAGATATGTAGTACCTGGCGCAACAGCACCAGATATGCAGTACCTGGTGCAGCAGCGCAAGATATGTAGCATCTGATGCAGCAGTATCAGATATGAAGCACCAGGTGCAGCGCATCTGCAGCATATCAAAGATCTGGCGTCCAATTCTGGTTTCCGCTTTTTCCGCCGGGCTTGGATATTTGCTCTCAGGGCAAGTTGGGTTTATTTGCCTCATAAGGGCAGCTTCTTCATTGTTCTATAAGTTTATAAAAGCCAGTTTTCACATTACTCGAAAACAATTTCACCTCGGGAGACTGCGCGCAGACATGTTGGGATCAAAATGATGATACATCTATCTAAACACCACAATGTCTCTAAATCGGCAGCAATCGACTGGCAAGCGATAGCGAGGACGGGAGCGCAGCTTTATGGGGCGGAAGGAGATGACTTGGACCGGATCGCTATTCGGATCACTCCATCGCTGGCACGCCCTCAGACGGCTGGCGACGGACGCGACGTCCAACGGAAACCACGGGGTGACGCGTCACAGCACTACCAGCTGCATACTGCAACACTACCAGCACCACCAGCTGCATACTGCAACACTACCAGCACCACCAGCTGCATACTGCAACACTACCAGCACCACCAGCTGCATACTACAACACTACCAGCACCACCAGCTGCATACTGCAACACCACCAGCACCACCAGCTGCATACTACAACACTACCAGCACCACCAGCTGCATACTGCAACACTACCAGCACCACCAGCTGCATACTGCAACACCACCAGCTGCATACTGCAACACTACCAGCACCACCAGCTGCATACTGCAACACTACCAGCACCACCAGCTGCATACTGCAACACTACCAGCACCACCAGCTGCATACTGCAACACTACCAGCACCACCAGCTGCATACTGCAACACTACCAGCACCACCAGCTGCATACTGCAACACTACCAGCGTCACAGCACTACCAGCTGCATACTGCAACACTACCAGCACCACCAGCTGCATACTACAACACTACCAGCACCACCAGCTGCATACTGCAACACTACCAGCACCACCAGCTGCATACTGCAACACCACCAGCACCACCAGCTGCATACTACAACACTACCAGCACCACCAGCTGCATACTGCAACACTACCAGCGTCATCAGCACCACCAGCTGCATACTGCAACATCACCAGCACCCGCGCCCACCAGCACCACCAGCTGCATACTGCAACACCACCAGCACCACCAGCTGCATACTACAACACTACCAGCACCACCAGCTGCATACTGCAACACCACCAGCACCACCAGCTGCATACTACAACACCACCAGCTGCATACTGCAACACTACCAGCACCACCAGCTGCATACTGCAACACTACCAGCACCACCAGCTGCATACTACAACACTACCAGCACCACCAGCTGCATACTGCAACACCACCAGCACCACCAGCAGCATACTACAACACCACCAGCACCACCAGCAGCATACTACAACACCACCAGCTGCATACTGCAACACTACCAGCACCACCAGCTGCATACTACAACACCACCAGCACCACCAGCAGCATACTACAACACCACCAGCACCACCAGCAGCATACTACAACACCACCAGCACCACCAGCAGCATACTACAACACCACCAGCACCACCAGCAGCATACTACAACACCACCAGCTGCATACTGCAACACTACCAGCACCACCAGCTGCATACTACAACACTACCAGCACCACCAGCTGCATACTGCAACACCACCAGCACCACCAGCAGCATACTACAACACCACCAGCACCACCAGCAGCATACTACAACACCACCAGCTGCATACTGCAACACTACCAGCACCACCAGCTGCATACTGCAACACTACCAGCACCACCAGCTGCATACTACAACACTACCAGCACTACCAGCTGCATACTGCAACACTACCAGCACCACCAGCTGCATACTACAACACCACCAGCACCACCAGCTGCATACTACAACACCACCAGCACCACCAGCTGCATACTGCAACACTACCAGCGTCGTCAGCACCACCAGCTGCATACTGCAACACCACCAGCACCACCAGCTGCATACTGCAACACCACCAGCACCACCAGCTGCATACTACAACACCACCAGCACCACCAGCTGCATACTGCACCACTACCAGCGTCGTCAACACCACCAGCTGCATACTACAACACCACCAGCACCACCAGCTGCATACTGCAACACCACCAGCTGCATAGACAACACCACCAGCTACATATACAACACTACTAGCTACATATACTACACTACTATACTACGATACACTACAATACTACACTATACATGCTACTAGCTACCACCAGCACCACCGGCTACATATACAACACCACCAGCTACATATACAACACCACTAGCACCACTAGCTACACGCCACTGCCAACACGCCATCTGGATTTGTAAATTGGTCAAAATCTGCGGCATATTTAGCAATATCAGAAGTTCCCCAATGACGTGTTTTCATGAAAGACGTGAGAGAAATTTGAAATACTATAGAAATGTTTGCCCGATTCATTCTTGCGAAACTGTCTTGTTTATTCGTTTTATGGTGCTTCATGTATGTGTCGTTTTGGTGTGTTTTTATGTGATTTTACTATTCATACTGACGAAGGTGTTTTGCCACCGAATCGTCTATAGAAAAGATAAATATAAAGTAAATTAATAAAAAAGTCTTAAGCCTTTTCCATATATCATATATAGTATGCCTTATATATATATATATATATATATATATATATATATATATATATATATATATAACTTGAATCGCCTCGCGCTCTTAACGTTTTTTGCGAATGATTCCGAGCCAATGAGAATGAGACACGTCAACTTATATTATTTGATGGTTATCACTTTGATAACTTTTGGCTGTATACTAATAGCAGCTCAGGCTAAATGAACGAGATTTGACATCATTTCCACGCCCATGAGAGGCAATTTTATTATTCTTGGAAGAGGACTACAGAACGAGGTAGTAACGCGACTGCTGTCAGACTCAGTTCGAGTTTCTTCCTCATTCAAGAGCTCTTGAAAGAAAAATTGCCGAGATACCGTCTAGTTATTTTGAGATCAAGTCAATAATGTGGCAACCAGGGGCGGGGGGGGCAATAACCAAAGGTCACATTTACGAACCTGCTTGTGCCTGTAATTTTAGATCAATACGGCAGGGAGCTTTTAGAGCCATTCCTATTTTTCGTATCACCTTTGACTCCCGAGTTTGCAGGGGAAGGGAGTAGGATTGACCCCCACACCGCAGTGGGTGCAAAAAGAGGCCAGGTGGTGTCTGATTAACATACTTGGTCATTTTCTATCACTATTCTTTGCACTTGCACTTTGCACTGGATTAACCCTCGCCTCGCCGGGAGGGGGGCATCGATGCCCCCTAAGGTTTTTTATAACAGAAACACGACAAAAGCCCTCAACCGCACAGCGCCGCGGTTAAGGGTTTTTCCTCTCGCCACATCATTTTCCCATCATTCCTGAATTTTTAACCCGGGTCATCCAATGCCAGGTCACCAGGCGCGGTCAACCAACGTCACCTCACTTCATATTTTAGGCTCTATAAGAGCTACATTTCTAAGTACATCGATTTGAAACTTCCTACACGTCATAAACCCTCCAGGGTCTACAAGATTTATATCCAGGTTTTTCGAGGTCAGGTCACGAGGGGACCTCTCCCATTGAAAAAGCATAGGGAAAAGCTGTCTTATGATCTAAAAGTCACAAAAACGATTGCAAATGCTCGGCTTGCTCAGAAAAGCGTCCTTGGAACCCTTTCATGGATCCCAGGGGCCATATTTGCCCTTTGACCTCTCCAAGTTTACCCAAGGTCAACAGGGATCAAAAACAGTATTTTGACAATAACTTTTGACCTAATTAAGCTAGAGCGCAGAATCAAACATCATCATGTGTGTTTTATCATTGGCTTTAATTTGACCTTTCGTGACCTCAGACCATATTAGGTCACGAGGTGGCCTCTGGAGGTTAAACCACACGCGGGAGGTCATTACGTTCCACATAGCGGAAAAAGGTCTGACATTTTCCTATAAAGTGTACTTTGCCAGGTTTCAATATCTCTAATGGCGTAATGGTTATGCCCAGTTTACTTGAGCATTGCCCATTTGAGTGAAAATAGCCTACCTTGACCTAACTTGACCTCTAGAGGTCAAACCATTGAACTGAGCGCTTAAACATGCAAGTAATTTCTTGCGCAATTCACGCGAGCTTTCTACTGCACTTCACAGATTTGCGCTAACCCCCATATTTTCGGAGTTAGATGGGGGTGGGCCATCGATGCCCCCGTAGGGCGAAGGTGGCACCGGACCCCCGGTGGGGCACGGGTTAAGTCTAATCAAATTTAATTGGAACCGTCTTAACCCGCGCCCCAGTGAGGGTTTGAACACCCCTAAAGTTTTTCCCGCGGCACCAAAAAGGATGAAAACTGCAAAATATATTACAAAGCTATTCATATGAATGACTTAGAGTCATGTATGGATCATGACCTTCCAATTGGAAATGCATGGGAAAATGATGATTGGGCGAACATGGCTCATTTTCTGTAGATAAGGCATAGCATACCTTCATATTCTCCAAATCGTACTGGGGGGAAAGTGGGGGGATTCACGGACACCGTGGGTAAGACAGACATCCCCTGTTTGGGACGAACTGACAGTGCCATGACCGGGAAAAGCGTGTAATACGCTTCCTTTTAACGCGCGTCGGTCGTAGAGCAGTGTTGGGTCCGGTAAGCTCTCTAGGTTTTATACAATTTTCATACTAGTAAAAATTGCACCTCATGTTTTTTCACAATCGAACTCGTAAGGTCATTGCATGGATGTTTCTATTGATACCTTATTGGTATTAAGTAATATGGCTCTTCAAGATGTTACCTTTTGTTTACCGCAGTCGCTGACTGTGTAATCGCAATGGCGTCCAATTCATATCCAAGTTTGTTTAGGAAGAGCGAAGTGGGGTAAGACGGACACCATGTGTGGGGCAAGATGGACATGGTGTCCATGTTACCTCGCACAAGAGTATATTTAATTTTATATAATATAAGCTTAAATAAATAAAGGCTGGTGGTTTGGGGGGACACAGGGCGCGAAACGCTGGAGAACATATAATCAAATTTGGGGGTCATACGGGGGCGGTGTACCCCTCGACCCTCAGCGCCCCCTGAAATGGTCACGGTGCCCCCCTGAGAAATTGATGGGCCCCCTAAAGTGTCACTTCCAACCCCTCCCCTCAGGAACGGGGGAGGGGCGCTCTTAGCCGTGCGAGAGGATCTGGCGCCCACCTGATATGTTTTGCGTTCCAAATGTGGCACCCCCTGGCAGGTACACACCCAGGATTTTTATTGGGGGGGCTGACGAGAGGGGACACCAGGCAAGTGGAGGGGGCGGAATTTTTCCTCCGGGGGCGCATTCGTTCACCCAAAGGGCAGCCAAATTTCGCATTCTGGGGGGAGGGGATGAGAACGGTGAATGGTTTGCTCCACAGACCTGATGAGTTTTTTTAGGGGGGCGGCGTGTTGGGTGCAGGGGTAGAAAAGTCAGTGTAGGGGGCGGCATGTTGGGTGCAGAGAGGGGGGCGGCAGTCAGTGTAGCACTGCCTCTAAAGGTCAGGTGAAGTCTCATCCTTCCCCTCGATGGGCGCCTTCGGCGCTCCACATGGATGGGGGCTGCACTTTGGAGCAAAAGTCTTTGGGGGGCCGCTGCCCCCCCTGGGTGCGCGCCCGCCTCCTGACCCGGATGGCGCCCCCGGCAAGGTACCCGGCCCCTTGATCGGCGATCCTGTATAAACCTATGCACAGTTCCACGACAGCCTTTGCTACTTTAATCCTCCGTCATTAAAAAAAATCAGAAAAGGCATGACCCCCCCTTGACCCGTTGACGGAAAAAGTAAGAGTATGCTCCCTCCCCGGCGGCGGGTGACAGTCGCCTAGTGGATGGATGCAGATGGAAATCTTCAAGGCCTGGTTCGATCACTTTGTTCACCTTATCCATCTTTCCCCATGGGTTGACCATGTTACCCCATTAGGTGGGGCTAAATGGACTTTTGCTCCTTTTTTCTAAACTTAACGTAAATTTAAATATAATGATTACAGACACATAGCTGCTTGCACAGAGGTAGATAAATGTCTGAAGTATCTCTACAGCCAAAATAGGAACGAAACAAGTTCATAAAGTCATCGAAAACTTACACAATCGTTACGGTGTCCGTGACCCCCACTTTCCCCTATCCTAAGCTCCTCTGCAGGTTCATGCTGCAACTTAAGACCTGTGACCTCTGAGAGGTCATCAGGGACTACTTAAGCAGGTTAATGTTCGTCTTAGGTCATTAATTTCGCAAGGAATTATAATAAACCGTTTGCTTCAATTTTATTACGTTTAGCTTAGTATTGCAAGCCGATTGATATACATATTGACTATTCTAGGTCGGATGGTGACCTTGACCTGACCTTAGGTCACCTCATTTTTAGGTTATGATCTGATATAGTCATATACATCATCCGATTTTTCGTAAGAAGAGGAAGTGAATGGTACCTAAAATCGATTCTAGCTCAACTCGGACGCTAGATCCCAGAAACTTCTAGCCTCTCACTTTCTTTGGCCTGTCATGACCTCAATATTGGCCTGGGACAAAAGTGACTATAAAGTTTTTTCATCCATTCTGAAGAGCTTTTCACCAGTGTTCCCGTTTTTCGCCATCGGAATAGGAGCCAAAATCGAGGAGGCTGTTTGATCACCCCCACCAGGGCAAGCGTGGCTTGGGGGCCTACCAGGGTTTGTGTTAACCCGCGCCCCACCGGGGGTCCGGCGCCACCTTCGCCCCACCGGGGCCATCGATGGCCCCCGCTAACTCCGAAAGTATGAGTATAAATAATAATTATTGGGGCTTATCGACGCACCAACTGCCAGGGTCATATGGCGTCGCCAACTCTTTCCCTGTTGGAAGGGTTTCTCGGGAGCCAGCTTGCTCCTTGTTCAGGGAAGCCGCCGGGCCTTGAACCCGGGTCGGCTGCGTGGGAGCCAGCAGTGCTGACCACTCCACTACCGCGCCCCCGAAAGTATGAGTGTTAGTGTAAATCTGCAAAGTGCATTACTTACTTACTTACTTATGGCTTTTTATTAGGCGTTCTGTGCATAGCACCTTTGCCCGCCTCTAAAGGAGTGTGTGGGAGAATTTTAGAATTTAGTGTGAGGGCAAGCTACGTTAGTCTGTTAAAGCAATGGGAGTTATTTCAAGTAATGGGTTGCAAGATGTTTTAGCTTGCAAATGGACGGTCGTGGCAATGGCATAGCCATGCCAAGGGAGGTCTTTTAATAAGTTTAGACCCGCAGAGTGCGAAGGTTATTTCTGTGGTTGAAGACCTTATAAATTTAGAGTTTGAAATTTAGAATTTGAAATTTAGAATTTGGAATTTAGAATTTTGTGTGTCAGCTATTGATGTCCGCTTGTATACGTTACTCGAAAACCTCCGTTAACTCAATAATTTCGTATTTTAGAAAGTGCGCTAAACACCTGGCCAGGGTGCCGCGAATTTACCCTGCAACCCGGAGGTGAAGTTGCAGCTCCCCTCTTCGGCTGGGCAGCCGCCGCGCAGAGAAAGAAGTGTGAGAGGATAGTTAGATTGTTAGTAAGAGTATAGGTGTGGTTAGTATAGACCCGCAGTGAAAGGTATCACTGCGGTGAAGAAATCTAACCTATCTAACCTAACCTGATTTCAAAGTTAGCCTAACATAACCTATCCTTAGCCTACAATGAACCATTTAAAGGTTACAAAACTATTGCTTAAATTTCGCAGTGGATCATCTATGATTGGAAAATAGGCAAGTCCTACTTTGGGGGTGCACCATGCACCCTCCATCATATATACTGGGAGGGGTGATTTATAGAAACTTCTCTAGCCCAGAGTCCTTTAGGAATGTAAAGACTTTTTCGAGTAGCTCAGGATGGTCGTTCCCGAGCAGAGTTTTTAGGTCTACAGGGATGTTTTGGATTCGGCAGTAATCTAGCATGGGTTGCCGATGGGTATTGTGCTGGGGACAATCGATGAGAATGTGATAGGGATTCTCCATTGCGTCGCAGGTACCACAGGTACCCGCGTTCCAATAGGCATTAGTTCCAATTAGGCAATAGGCAATAGGCAAAAGTGCATTAGAAAAATCGCGTGAATTCAGTAAGAAATTACTTTACGTGTTTTAGCGCTCAGGTCAATGGTTTGACCTCCAGAGGTGAAATTAGGTCAATATCGGCTATTCTCACTCAAATATGCAAGGCTTAAGCAAACTAGGCATAACTCTTATACCATTAGAGCTCCTGAGATCTGGTAAACTACATTTGATAGAAACATGTCAGACCTTTTTCCGCTCTGTGCAACGTAATGACCTCCCGCCAGTGGTTTGACCTCCAGAGGTCGCCTCGTGACCTAATATGACATGAGGTCACGAAAGGTCAGAAAGTGACCTTGCGTATATAAAACAAAAGTCAGTGACAATACATACACGATGGTGTTTGATTCAGCGCTCTAGCCTAATTAGATCAAAAGTTATTGTTAACATACTGTTTTTTACCTCTCGTGACCTTGGATGACATCGGAGAGGTCCAAGGGAAAATATGGCCCCTGGAATCTGTGAAAGGGTGTCCAAGAACGCTTTCCTGACCAAGCCGAGCATTTTCAATTGTTTTTGTGGCTTTTAGATCATAAGACAGGTTATCCCATGCTTTTTCAATTGAAGAGGTCACCTTGTGACCTGACCTCTGGTCACAAAATCGAAAAATCCCGGATATCACCTTGTAGACCCTAAAGGGGTCATGAAGTGTAGGAAGTTTCAAATCGATCGATTTCGAAATGTAGCTCTTATATGGCTCTAAAGTTGAAGTGAGGTGACCTTGTTTGACCTCACCTGGTGACCTGACCTTGGGTGACCCGGGGTAAAAAATTATGGATGGTGGAAAAATGATGCAGCGAGAGGAAGAGCCTTTAACCACGGTTCCGTGCCTCTTCGTTTTTCTGCTATCTCGGAAAAACCTTAGAGGGGGCCATCGATGGCCCCCCGGTGGGGCGAGGGTTAAACAGGAAAAGCCTGACCACTGGGTAGCTTTCCAAACCCTATTAACTCTAATCAACCCCAATACATGTTTAAGTAATAAAACTGTGAGCTTTATGAGCCTGGAACCACTGCTTGAAGCCATAACTCACGACATACCCAGTCTCGGAACTCTTGTGCCCAGGCGCCTCGGTTACTGGCGGACCGCCTGAGGCAAGGCACCTGCGAGACAGTACTGATGCCCTGGGTTTAAAACTCTGTGCCCCCTGCGCGCCACACACTACTTACTACGTGTGACCCTGCACCTGTCGTTGTAAACACGTAGTAATCACGTGACCCAGGTATGCGTGCCAGTCGAGCGAAGGGTTGGGGATTATCAGAGGCGTTGGCAAGTCAGCCGAAGACAACCCCATCAGAATGCAGTAAAATCAGACTCGCAGATTTCGGATTAAGAAATAGCTGTAACCACTGAAAAACTGTTGAAAAATACTTATGATACTTACTTACCCGTTTGTGGAGCTAAAAGCACCATAGGTTTTGAGATATCCATCCTAAACCAATCGAGCCTAGTCATAGTACTGTGCCCATTGTGTTTCAGGATTAGTTAGGCTTACTAAAAAGCACAGTAATCATTATGAGTCACTGTATTTAGCTAATGAAATCATTATTAACTCTCCAGTGGTTTGAAACACATACTTGCAGTAGAACACGTTCAAACGTAAAAAGAAAATAATCAAACGTGCAATTCCGAACGAAAATGAAGCAAGGGACTTCAGCCTTAGCTAATGACGTTCGGGCGCAATAGGATCACATGATGATAATGTGCGGAAAACTGAAAATGTTTACTTTTAGAATCATCATTTGATAGGTTGGCATCAGTATTCGGATTAAAAAAACTGCATCAGTATTCGGATTAAAAAACTAACAAACTATGCACAGCTAACCCGGGTTCTCCATAAAAGAACTGAACATTCTACCTGCTACACCACCGCTCCGCACCCTGGCGCCACACCCCTAGTCCGGACAGGCGACCCGTCTGGAGGTCACGTGACTCTCCTGCCGGTACTTCCGACTAATCGAGGTCCCTCGCGGAGACTGAATCTGGCGCTGAACTCTGGAGTGGACCACAAAATAATTTCAAGAAAAATACTGGCATCTTGAAATGTTAGTGAAATGGATTTTTCGGTAAAAGTTGAGATACAACAATCTGCTATACCCACTGTCACGTCCCTATCATAGGTAAGATGGTGCTGCAAAGTGTCAACAGGCAGATCATTTTTCAGAGGCTGGCTCATCAGTCATTGGTTTGTCCTGCATCCTCTTGCGCCTCATGGGCGAATCCAGGGAAGGCAAGAGAAGGCACTTGCTCTTTTCCCAAGATTGAGCCTCAACGCTCCTGAAATGGTCACGGCTTCCCCTTAAAATTTCGATGGCGCCATCCTAGACTTTCGTTTGCCACCCGCTTACATTTCCCCTAAGGATGAAAATGAGCACCCCCACGATAGGCTTCGATGCCTCACTCTCCCCTGGCTCGGATTGCGACCCGCTTTCAATTAAGTCCCCCCCATAAGAGATCCTGGAATTGCCTATGCTGCACCCTCGACAACTATGTTATACACCTTCTGCCAACTTTCTGCCAATGATGTGAACCGTCCCCTCCCATCTGCCTCCTGGCAGTGTTGCCATGCTTATGCACACGGTTCTGCATCCAATGACATTAGGCGTTCAGCTCTCAATAGTGGGGAGGAATACTAGCTGGCCCACTGCAGTGGAACAGAGTAATCATCATTACGGTGCTTCGCCTTTCTGTCGGGAAGGCTCAAAGACAGGAGCTTCCACTTCTGAAATTAAAGGCACTGGGTCGCCGCACTCTCCCTGGCTGACCCCAGCCTCATCGGTCCGACCCGCTAACCGCTGGGGAGGTCGACCAGCCGAACAGGCCACGCCCTCAGATATGTGGTTCCCAAACTTCATCTTCCCGGCTGGTTGGACACCCCTGGAACGGAACGATACTTTCGCAACAGATTGTACGTCGGCTGCTATAAGTATCCTACAGCTCCTTAGACAGCACCTGTGGTGTGGGTTTGACAACAGCAGAGGATCCTCCGTTCAACCCGGCGTCTCTCGTCGTCAGGCTGTGCGCCTTACTGTTGGCACGGGGCTCTTCAGTTGTAGCTTGTGTATCGACTACTGCAGAGCCTTACTGTTGGCACGGGGCTCTTCAGTTGTAGCTGGTGTATCGACTACTGCAGAGCCTTACTGTTGGCACGGGGCTCTTCAGTTGTAGCTGGTGTATCGACTACTGCAGAGCCTTACTGTTGGCACGGGGCTCTTCAGTTGTAGCTGGTGTATCGACTACTGCAGAGCCTTACTGTTGGCACGGGGCTCTTCAGTTGTAGCTGGTGTATCGACCCCTGCAGGGCCCAGCAGCCCAGCTGAAGCCCTCACCCTCGACCAGTTGATGGGCATTACCAGCGCTCATCAAACGGAGCATCTGCATATCTGGCAGCTGCTGCTCTCCCGGAGGCCTTCCACTGCTGACTGGCTGCCGAAACAAAGTGGTCGCCGCCGAGAAGGGCCGCAGATCCCTCCACACCATTGGCATCTGAGTCAATACATGCTCTATGTTCGGATTTGAGACAGCCTGGTTGTCTGACTCAGCAGGGTGGTGGAGGCCCTCGAGGGCACTACTGTTCTGGCCGAGTCCCGGCTGACCGCAGTGTCACTGGGCTTCCGCGGACGCCTTCAGAGCGCTGACGGAGGTAGAACTCAGAGCGGTGGAGGACCGTCGTCGCAGATGGTACCCCGAGCAGCTGCAGCATTTAGTGCAGGTGACGCATCCTCAACACCATTTACAGCTACGGCTGCATCGGCCTAGTTTTAGAGCTGCTGGTACATTCGTTTTGGATTATATCAGAGGATGAAAACACGAAGAAATCATATTCGCCCATATCATTTTCGTTTTCCCCAAGGTGCTACTCATCAGCTTACATTGAAAATATATTGTCTCCCTATTCATTTACAAACATTTTTTCCGATACACTTTTTTACAAAAATGTTCATCAATCCAGCACAGAACAGCATTTAAGAACATTGAGCTGGCCCGAAGACCATATTCCATTCCCGTTTGAAAGCCACAGATTCTCGAGTGATGAGCTTACGACTCTCGGCCGTGGTGTAATTTTACAAAGATATTTGGGGGTGCTCAGTTGGTCGGAGGCTGGCACCCGGAAGGGAAGGCAGCACTGCAGCGGCGGCACCCTTCATTGCACCAAATCTGCTTTTAACCGTTTTTAATGTTTTTTATGGCACGGGAGATGACATTTTGTTTCGATGGTGGGCAGGTATCCCTACAGCTTTTACTAAAAATGATTGCTTTTTAGGTGGGATCCCGAAACACTACATACAGATCTTATGACATATTGTTCTTGAAATTATATCAAACATACGCCAGTGATAGGTATCTGGAGTGCCCATGCAGCTCCTGGATTATTTTCTAAAAACGTATATTCCTAGCTGGGGACCGGCGTCAAATGAGCTAATCTAAGCGTGCCACGGTGACATACGCTTCATATGAATAAGCCACAGTGAAGGTTCTGAAATAACTGTCAAAATGGCATGTTCGTGTTGCCCAATGTGGTTACCATGCTACCTCATGGTTGGAGGAAATGAACTTGTGTTTTTTGTGCGGAATGTCACATAAAACCAGCAGTAACAATTACACTAGTCAACACAATTTCACTATTGTCATGGATCCAATATAAAATAGTCCGTTTCTAGGGTAATTTGTGGCGCTGAACACGAATTTGGCAGCAGAAATACCGTATCAGATCAGAACTTTGAGATCCAGTATGTCTGCGTGTCGTCTTTGTGCAGGCCTACTTGGCATCAGCGACCCTGTCAGTGCGAAACCCAAGAGGTCTAGGAAAATGAACTTTGGGGTGTTTGTGGAGGGTAAGGTATTCTACCCTGAACCTGATTTTCATTTATTTATTTATTTATTTATTAGCAACGAACAGCCACATGTCACGACCCACTTACGGCTGAGGTCATCGTCTAAGACAGAAAAACACACATCTGAATTAAGGTATACTCGCACACACACTCACGCATACGCTGTTAATCGCTTACATATATACATGTAGCATACATACGATATAGATTTAAATGAAACTTCCAAGGCTAAAAGGCACTCTAAAGTATCTCCACAGCAGAGCCGTAGCTACTAAAATAATGGATATGTGCACGTAATAGAAAGAAATAAGGTGTGAAAATATGTTTCTAAGAATGAAAATGCATATGAATAAAACACCCTATGATATAGAAAATTTAGATTACGAATAGGATAAACATTAAAAATATAAGTGAAAACCTAAAAGTCTAAAAAGGCGCAACAACCCCGCGAACATTACAACAACGATACTAAGAAACGCTATATCATGTATGTGCCTACACTATTCGCATATCGCAGCACATTCGAACGAAAGAATCTAGTCGGCTGAAAAAAGTCCTCTGCTGGTGTTTGGTGCAGGAAATCATTGACAAGCTCCGGTAGACGTATCCTAAAGCCATTCTGCACCGTATTAACTCTCCCACGAGGCACACTGAACAAGCCAGTGTGCCGTGGTGTCGGACGGGAGCTAGGACAGAAAACATAGGCACAAGCTCGTTACAATCCAGCCGGCCATTGAACGCAGGGGGCAAGAACCTTATATCAGCTTGAGCAAATCTCGCCTTAACCCATTAACGCCCAGTGGGGCATTTTTGTCCTCTGACTTTGACAGGCTGCAGAATCGGTACCAGTGAAGTGATCTTCATGTTTATGATATGAATGTGTGTTTCAGAGCGTGGACAAGCTGGAAAAATGCATTTGAAAATTCTAGGTTTTTATGGGACGATTTTGGTGGAACTTATTTTGGCGAGGTTTTGGTCAGCGTGAGATAGCTCTGCAAATTTTGTTTCTCGCAATAACATATGGAAAGCTGAAAAGGGTTTGCATGATTGACATTAAGCCAAGACCACTAGGAGTCAGATGGTGAAGAAGGAGTAAGATTTTCTTGAACGGCTTTGCCATGAGATATCGTCAAATATGAAGCGGACAAAAATGACCCGCTGGGCGTTGCGGACATCTGCGGGCCGCTGAAAATGAGGAAAAGTATGTGTCCTGTCCTCGCGTCTGGTGCGTTAGGTGCACAATGTTACCTAGAGGGAGGGGAGGCATTGTGGGTCCTGCGAATGCAGGGTTGCCAGTTTAGATATTTTTCATCAAATCTTAAGATTTTTAGTGCAATGTCGATACGTTTGGAAACTTTGAAGTTCATGAAATGCTTCCTACCGTTTTCGGGGTCTGTCTTATTTTGGGAATGATTATCACATAATTTTAACGGAAACATGCAAGATGGTTCCAGTATTTTGTGAAGGCGTTATTAAATACAATTTTCAGGGATTTTGAAAACTTGTCGAAATTTTAGCACTGACTAAAAGCTTGCAGAGCCGTCTTTTCCCCTTGATGGATTGTGTGTAGTGGATAGAGAGGATAGGGAACAGTAGCGGATTGAGGACTTCATTTGGGTGGTGGTGTGGGGGTAGGGGGTTAGGGGTCTCGAGCCTCCCCCGCCATAGCCTCGGAACAGCCCTCAGTAATGCATTTAGGTACTATAGGCACACTGACATTTCGGTAGGGGGGGCTTGAGCCTTCCTAGCCCGCTTGTGTCCAGTAATGATTGAAAGCCAATGACCAGCTAACAAAAATGAGTTGGAAATTATCGCGGCCGCCGCGCTGGTTTGTTTTGACGTGATGGTGTAGTGTCAAACGTCTGGAGCAGTATAAAATGGGTGAAAGCTTGGGAAATTCTAGAACTGCTGTCTAAAACGCAACTAGCACTATTTTTCCTTGGTTCTACTTAAGTGAAACTACCATGGGTGAACATCCCGGGGGTTAGGAGGAGGGGTCAATACCTGCCTGTATTTTTTGTCTCCCACAGACTTTGTCTAGGGCTTGGATTACAGTGCCAGTGTTAAACAATCCAGAACCCCTCCTGGACCGAGAGGAAATCTCCAGCCATGGAGACATAAAAATATCGAAAGCATAGTTGTTAGCAATGCCACAGATCAAATGATTTCAGGAAAAGAAGCAAAATAAGTTGTTTTAAGTGCGCAAGATAGCGGCGCGGATCAGGTGCATATCATAATCATACCATCACAAAATACATTAGTCATGAGGATGAGAAAGATGATGAGCTGACCAGCGTTACAATGACCAGTGGCGTGCCTGGAAAAGTGGAGGTTCACATTTATGCAACTATGGAGCGCGCTACTTGTTCCAAAGAAAAGTTGGAAAGATGGAAATGGACCCGTTTGAAGATTTGGAGATGAATCAAGCTAATCTGCACCGCGTGGGGAGCTGACGGATTAAGTTTTCAAAACTTTTCATCTGTATGCTGAATATCACGATTTCTCGTTGAAAGCTCAGTGAGCATCAGTCACAAAGTCTGGGAGGCGGAGAAAGAAGGGGGTAGAGACAAAAGAAACAGTTTCCCAAAACCTTTGGTATTCACAAATATTCGTAAAATACTAAGATGTTCACAATTCTAGTATATCCCCGCAAATCATCAGTCTAGGTTAACCACGTTTGTATACTATTTGCAAATATGATGTTAGTGTTGTCTTTAAACCTTAAGAAAAAAAAAAAAAAAAAATTAAACCTTAAGAGCATAGAACTGTCTAAACATTTTACTATGGCCAATATACAAGAGGAAATAAAAACACTTCACAGAACTGCAGTAAAAGCGATGCGCATTGGGCCGCTGAGTGCGGTGACAGCGCCGCCCGGGAGCCGGCCGCGCAGTGCCAGCCGATGTCCCATACGCCCAGCGGTTCATTTTTGTCCGATGTCATATCTCAGAATTTAAAAGTGGTATTGATTTAAAACTTTCGGAACATCTTATTGGGCATATTCTAAGCATAGGAAAACATTTTTTTCGCCAATTTGAAAGCTGGAAGTAGGTGCGGGCGTTAATGGGTTAATAGATGAACATCGAAAATGAGTCATAAGTGACTGATAATCCATTGCAATTCGGCTATGTGTGTGTGCGCCCAACCACATTAAGAAACGATGCTGTAGCCTTTCGAGGCGGGAAACATGCGTTACTGCGGCACCAGACCAGATAACACGGCCATATTCTAGTAATGACCTGACGTGAGCCTTGTGCGCACACATAACAGCACAGTGATTAAACCTCGGAAGGCGTGCACAGGAAGAAACCTGAATGCTACGCATAAGGAGCCCAAGCATCCGGTTTACCTTGCCCATAACCGAGTCCACGTGCTCTGCGAATGTCGGCTTAGAGTCTAAGACCACTCCTAAGTCCCTAATGTTAAAACAACGTTCTAGCTGATGACCGTCTAAAAATATGGGCATGTGATGGGTGATATACGGAACGTGAATGTGATGGCCTTGCACTTGGCTGGATTGAGCTTAAGATGCCAGGTTTTTGTCCACTCGTTTAGGCGGTTTAGGTCGGCCTGGAGAGAATCAACATCTGCTGGGCCTTGAATTCTGTGAAAAATTTTGACATCATCTGCGTATGATAAGAACAAGTTAACCATAGACTTAACAATACCCAACAACCTAACCATAGACCTAGCACTACCCAACAACCTAATCATAGACCTAACAATACCCAACAACCTAACCATAGACCTAACACATGTGGGCCGGATGGTCTGCCTGTCTGGAGTCTGGACTAGTTGCGACCGCCCGCTGCGTTATCACACTTCTGCCGGTCCTCCTGACCTTCAAGGGGTCCGCAGGGCTAACTCGCACATGCGCTCTTCTCAGCTCATCGACTGCAGTCTCTCTGTGTATATGGCACATACAGCAGAGTGATTCAGCCCAAACTTGCTCCTGGTGGGTCTGAGCCAGTTTTTAAGCGGCGGGGCTGGCTGATGACCGCCCCGCGGTACATGAGGCCGCGGGAGCTGACTGATGACCACCCGGCGGTACATGAGGCCGCGGGAGTTGAATGATGACCGCCCCGCGGTACATGAGGCCGCGGGAGCTGACTGATGACCGCCCCGCGGTACATGAGGCCGCGGGAGTTGACTGATGACCGCCCCGCGGTACATGAGACCGCGGGAGACGACTGATGACCCCCGGCGGAAAATAGGGCCGGGGGAGTTTTCTAAAATAATCCGCAGTGGCTCGACGCACCCGGGGACCATCTCAGCCTACCGAGACTGCTGCAGCGTCGCGGTCGCTTCCTCCAGCTTTCCCAGTGGGAAATTATGGTGCTGGCAGATATTCTGCAGCATTCTATAGTGCAGCGCAGACTGAGCACTGTTCCGCCTGTAGAGTTGAACTGTTTGGCAGGTGTTTTTGGGGTTTTCAGGGCGCGCCGACAGCACAGGTCATATGGCGAAATATTGCTCATATTGACAGGTGTGGATGCTCAGTCCCCATGTGAAGGGCGGTCACAGTTCGGGCCACACGCACCTCGTCGTTAGTTCCATGTTCAGGGTCTCCGGTGTACCTCGTCGTTAGTTCCATATTCAGGGTCTCCGATGTACCTCCTGTCAAGGCAGCCATGGAGCATATCAAGTACTTCATAGGATGTCTTGCGGTACTGGACTCTGGCTCCGGCTGACAATGTCCCGGTGGCGGCTCTGGCTCCGGTCGACAATGTCCCGGTGGTGGCTCTGGCCCGGGACCCTGGCTCTGGTCGACAATGTCCCGGTGGCGGCTCTGGCTCCGGTCGACAATGTCCCGGTGGTGGCTCTGGCCCGGGACCCTGGCTCTGGTCGACAATGTCCCGGTGGCGGCTCTGGCTCTGGTCGACAATGTCCCGGTGGTGGCTCTGGCTCCGGTCGACAATGTCCCGGTGGCGGCTCTGGCTCCGGCCGAAAATGTCCAGGTGGTGGCTCTGGCCCGGTCGACAATGTTCCGGTGGCGGCTCTGGCTCCGGTCGACAATGTCCCGGTGGCGGCTCTGGCTCCGGCCGACAATGTCCCGGTGGCGGCTCTGGCTCCGGCCGAAAATTCCGGTGGTGGCTCTGGCTCCGGTCGACAATGTCCCGGTGGCGGCTCTGGCTCCGGTCGACAATGTCCTGGTGGAGGCTCTGGCTCCGGTCGACAATGTCCCGGTGGTGGCTCTGGCCAGTGACAGTGGCTGGTTATTGGCATGGCCGGGTGGACTACTCAGGCTAATCTCGCCCCGGTAATTAGGCGCCGGCGCGCTGCCAGCTGCCGGTGGCGGAGCCTGCGCCGGGACAGAGACTGCTCACCAGCCTCCTACAGCATCTCCGCCTGCCGCCTACGTGCACACGACACAGACCATGTAGCTGATGGTGGAGGCGCGCGCCGAAACGTTCTGCCCGTTCGCCACCGACTGTCAGAAACCGCCTTTATATCAGCCGTTTCACAAATGAAAAAAGAGAGCAGAAAGGGATGGGTTATGGCTGCACTGAGTACCCCAATGTACCCCATGTACCCCTAGCAGCAGACCACAGTTGTCATGGTTGTTGGCGTGACGACATATACTGACGTCACGATGCGCATCAGCCAATCGAAACCGTTGAAGCGTTTCGAGTATGGTAGTGGTTGCCAGATCATGACATCATCCACAGGCAGATATTTATTTGTTTTCCTAGAGGGGTATTTTAAAAATCAAAATATTGAGCTTATTGTACATTTTTTTCAAAGAAATCATGAGTGGTTTCATTATTTTCGGCTAAAAGTACGCCTAATTACACTAAATTCCAGGATTCGACCAAGGTGCCACATTCCCTTTAATACATGATAATCGTTCCAATACGCGCGGTACGCTGCCCACTTTACTTGCACCCCCAGGTTTGCAAAATAGTCCACCAGATTCCCATTATTTGGCCTAATTGCTACTCAAAACTGGTTTTATTTTCTTCGAGACTCAAAAACTGACCATGCGCAGTGAGATTGAACATCTCCCCTATATTGCACTGATACCCTAAACTAGGCCATGAAACCTATAAACTATCAAATATGTCTTTCATAAAAGACTAGTGCTTTTATACACACGCCTCATTTATTGCGCTTTATTGAGAACGAATGCCAAAAGAAGCTTCACGTTTAACACAGTACCAAGTCACAGTCATTCACAAGAAGCATTCACAGTCTTCACAATACCTCCGAGCCGCCGACGCCACCAGCACCGCCGACCTAGATTCTCCGTTTAGATCTCAAATTTTTAATACGGTGCAAAGCTTTGAACTTCAATTACCAGTAGTTTTTATTGGCCAGCGTCTTCTTGGTGAACCTGACATATACCTTCCAGAACATTTCCATACCCTGCAGCAGTTTTTTTCTTCTGAGTCTGTCCTTCCTGTTAAGAATTTGGCTGTACTTTGTGATAGTGCAGCAGCAACTCTCGCGTGTCGTTGGTCACTTTGACATTCCGCACAAACTCCTCAGTTCCCTTGTACTGCGATGTGGTCGACTCCCAGGATGGTAAAAAACATAAATGATTTGTGATCGCACAGGTCGACCAGTTCGGTCTTAAAGGTGAGCTCTTTGAAGCTGGGCTTCTCAAGGAAGAGGTGCACAGGGCAAGTGTTGGGCAGGCACGACTGGTACACCGCCGAGCCAACCAGCATCCTCGCCCACAACCCGCTCAGCAGTACTCCCTCGAGAAGTCCAGCTCCATGGACCTCACCTTCAAGACCGAACTGACCCAAGATACCTTTACTTACGGTATCTTGGGTAAAAAAGTACTCCCTCGAGAAACCCAGCTCCATAGACCTCGCCGCCATGACCGAACTGACCTAAGAACTGACCGATCTGAGCGACTCCAACTCATTCATGCTCTTCACTGTCTTCAAAGTCGATCGCAAGTGGCTGGTGAGGGATTCCGAACTGTGGGGCGAGGACCACCAATACAAGGAAACAGAGGAGTTTGTGCGGAATGTCAGAGTGGCCAACCACCTGGCCGAGAGGTGCTGCGGTACCATCACAAAGTACAGCAAGATTCTTGCCAGGGAAGACTAGCTCAGAAAAAAACTGCTGAAGGGTGTGGAGAAATTCCCGAAGGTACATCGCAACTTTATTAAGACGGCACTGAACAACAAAAACTACTGATAGTTGAATTTCAAAGATTTATACCGTATGAGATGAGATCCGAGATTTGATCACCGAAAGACATATGAGATCTAAACTGAGAATCTAGGCCGGCGGTGCCGGTGGCGTCGGCGGCTTGGAGGTGCTGTGAAGGGAGGATCATCACTGCTTCTTGTTATTTACTTGGATTTGGTACTGTAGTACACGTGAAGCTTCATTCGTACTCTATGAAGTGCAGTAAATGAGTGTGTCTATTAAATCGATAGTCTTTTTGCTAGACATATTTGATAGTTCATAAGCTTCATGGTCTAGTTTAGAGTATTGCATAGTGATGCAGCGGGCCTGAACAACAGGATGAAACCCTTAAAAGTGACTTCTTAGAAATATCAAATGGATATGATACCTTTAAGAATTCATTGGACATGGGAAGCCTTGATTACTTCCTTCATTTACCGTGCCACGTCGATTTCGCGGCTGCTGAAACACGAAACTTTTTTCTATG
Organism: Lepas anatifera; assembly: GCA_034440635.1. Classification (NCBI taxonomy): domain Eukaryota; kingdom Metazoa; phylum Arthropoda; class Thecostraca; family Lepadidae; genus Lepas; species Lepas anatifera. The sequence goes on from JAOTON010001628.1 coordinate 2,123,237, forward strand.
TCACCACATACCGGAATCTTGCTAAAAAATGATGGCATGATTCCAAACAAGAATCGCAAATGCTAACACCTAGCCATCGATAGTAAAAGTACACCATCATTACCATTCAGGTTTCTGTGACCTTCTGGTCACAGAAATAAGGCTCTAGCCAGTCCCAACAACATAGTGAGAACATTTTAATAACGATATGTTTTGAAAATAACATTCCCACACAAATCACGTTTTCTTAAGCCGGCAGAAAATGTACTATCAGGATCAGCTTAAAAATTATAGCGAATAATTGAGGATATGTAATAGAGGATATTCTACAGTCTTTAAATGGTGGAATCATCCGGTTGGCATCCGGCGACCGAAAACAGGTTATGATTGTTTCAGTCCTAGACTACAATCGTCATCATTTGTTTTCGGTCGCTGGATGCCAACTTGATGATTTTACCAGTTAAAAACCGTAGAGGATAAGAACTGGCAATTTTACACATGTGTATACGTAATACCACGGAACATGGCACTATTTGCGGTTGTTGAAATGCTCCAAATCAAACGCGTTTCCGTATAAATCGCAAGTTTTGCTCAGCTTATTGCTTTTTGGTCGGATTTTCGGCTTTGTAGTGATTTGAACCAATTGTACTGAGCATCAGAGCCATCAAATACCCTCAATAGTCTCTGTGATGGAACTGAAAACGATCGTCAGCAAATAAAAATGGTGGTGTTTTCATGCATGACGAGAACGGGATTTAACGGAAACCTGAATTCAAAACACAAGTATGTGTTGTGTTTGCTTGAACCATTCATTGAAAAACCTTCTAGTTAAATAGAATTGATGTTCTATCATTATAAGCTCTTGATTAAAAAGTACCATTACCCATAGGTGGGTCCAGTATCGCCAACCGGGGAGAGCACCTTGCTGGGGTCGAAGGGTGACATCCGGACCAAGAGGGCACCACTTTTGACCGGAAAATCCTATCAGGCTGGCGCCAAATCCTATCGCGGGACGCTGATTTTCGCTTCGAGGGGGGGTTAGGAAGCGACAAACTTCGGGGGCGGCGGCATCGACCCTTCAGAGCAGCGCTGTGACTATTTTAGGAGGCGCCGAGGGTCAGTTGGGGGAGGGCACCTGTCCCTCTTTGCCCCCCCGCCCTGGATCCGCCTATGCCATTACCACTGTGTAGTGATATTTTTATGACATCATTATATTCCAATTTGTCAAAACCTGGAGTCGAAAATTGATATTTTGCGTTTGGATTCAAACCATTTGACCATCAGTTTTTAATTGAAGAAAAATCATCATTCTATCGTCATAGGTTCTCAATCAAAAGTGGTTATCACCAATACACATGTATGATATTTTACTGACATCACTAAACGGCCATTTTTCATAAGCTCAATATCGAAAACCAACATTGCGCGTGCTTGCTTTAACCACCCGATAGAAAGCCTTCATTTAAAGCAAACATCGTCGTTCTATCGTAATTGGTTTTTGACCCAGATGTTCCACCCCGTCTTCTTCTGGCCTCCATCATCACTGTGTATTGGTACGGTATAGGAGCTATGTTCAACCCCGCTGCGCATGGTCAGTTTTCGAGTCTCGAGGAAACCAAAACCAGTTCTGAGTAGCATTTAGCCCAAATAATAAGAATATGGTGGACTATTTTGCAAACCTGGGGGTTGCCAGTAAAATGGGCAGCCCTAACGCGCGGTGAACTTCCCTCAGGATTTTCCTATGACAGATTAGAGTAGATTCGCTTTCCGTTTATCTTCCAAAAGGATTTTGAGATCTGGAAATCTTAAGAGTATGTCAAGGAAGGAAGGAGAAAAGCTCACCGCTCTGGAAGGACGGGATCAGATGAGGAAGGAGGACTTGCTGGTGGAGAATTATATTCAGAATTCGCAGCTGGCTGCTCTCACCACTGATCACCCGCGCCAGCAAATTGTTCAACTCCCTTTTTCGGTTTTATGTAAGCTTTATTTTATGGTTTTTATTTAATCCGTTTATTTTATGTCTTTCCGTTCAATTATTTACTATTAATTGAGGAAACGAGTGAGAGGGTGCCTTTCACGTCGATATAAATTCAACTTGATTATCGTCGGCTGAAGTCGCAGTGACGCGATTGAAAGCAGTTGCAGATTTTCCCAGTGGCGTCTTTCGACTGACAGAATCGTGGTTATGAAATGTGCGGTCGCATCGAGGGCACCTTTTTATCTAGTTATTGAAGTCAACTATGTTTTTATGAAACGGCCGTTCTCCTCTCCGCCGGAGAGCGACAGTCCCATTACAATTTGAATCTCACCAGGGAAGTTCCGTAAACTAGATGGGAGATGGGTCTTTGGAATATGGTGATTTGCACTTTCGATTATCTTGGTTAAGGATGTCGTTAAGTCAGTAATATCTACTCCGGGCTGAATTTCTCCATTAGACGCTTCCCAATTCGCGCGTTTAAGATTCCATTTTGAAAAGTTAAAGCCATTTTGTTCAGCAAGTTTTTCAATATGGATATAGTTGGAATGTGGTCACTGAAATGTTTATCAGCCTGAACATGCCATGAGAAATGCGGGGTTAAGCAAGATGATACGAGCTATAAATTGTTGACTGAGGGCTCCTGGCTTTCTGCTGTTTTAGAGATGGGAGAGTGTTTTATCACACATGAGATAGGAGACAGTGCAAATGTTGTGCCTCGTCCCAGTTGCTTCACCCGTTTTCCAAAGCCAAGTCGCAATATTTGAACATTCAGAAAGTCCTACAAATAGACCTCTGTCAATCCCAGACGCATTATTAGTGGACATCGGTCTCGTGGGCCCACCAATATCGGGTCTCCGGGGCCCGAGCTTGGTCTCGAGCAGCGGTCTCGGCAGCCCCCCTACCCGAGAATGATGATCGGGACCGATGCTCAGGGGCCCCGAGACTGATTCTCGGGGGCCCCGAAACCAAGCTCAGGGAGACCTCTGAGCGTGATGCTCGGGCTGACCTTGTTCACTGCACGAGCACTTAACTTCCTCTGGGCTGACCTTTTTCGCTGCAAAGCACGAGCAGTGATCTCGGGGGCCCGAGCTAAACCTCGGTGGAACCCCGAGAATCAGTCTCGGATGGGTCCCGAACATCGGTCTTGGATCCCCGAGAATCGATCTCGGGCGACCCCCCGAACCTGGTCTTGGGGCCAAGAGAGCGATGCTCGAGACTGATGTTCGGATACCTCCGAGACTGGTCGTTGAAGGCTTCTAAGACCAAGCTTAGAAGCCACCGAGAGCGATGCTCGGGAGCCCCCAAGACCGATGGGTGGCTTAGTGGATAGCATCTTTTCTTCTAAGCCAACTGATCCCAGGTTTAAGTCCCGGCGGAGCTTCTGAATAAGTTGATCTGATCCTCGAATCCCTCCCAAAAGGGTGAGATTTGGCGACGCCGTATGACTTTGGCAGTTGGTGCGTCGTTAAACCCCAACAATTATTATAATTAATTGCGCTTTACAGATTTTTCCATGATCGTCGCAGACTTTTAGGTTCGCTCAAGGGTACACATATTATTACATGAGCCTACTATCACTTTTCAAGGGACCATTAGTCGGTGAATCATATTTAACAACGTGGCTCCTACATTTCAAAATACTTTCACCGCACAGCATAGTCGCAAAATCGCAACACAATCGGAAAATATCAATCAAATCTGGAGATTCCCGTCATATAGTACAATTTCTTAGTTTCTTTGTGTGAATGTTGGTATATATATATATATATATATATATATATATATATATATATATATATGAGTAGTTGGGCAATATATCCTCTTCGATGCAGCGACTATTGAACAGTATTGCTGATTCGCACTTGGATAATTTCTTTTGTTGTTTAATTATATTATTGATGGTTTGTTTGGTTCCAATTGAAATGTCTTTAGTCAAATCAGTAAAGTTCATTAAAAATATTACAAATATAAGTTCGAGCTTTCGAATGTATTGGACATTCATTATCAAGAAAAGAGACTGAGCGGCTCACGTTTTCCTAAATATAGTTGTTTGAAAAATATATCACCGAGTAATGAGCTCAAATCAATTGAAAGGCCTTCCTTGTAAAGAAATATCATTACATTTTTGCAAACTACTTCCCATGAAATTATCTCATGAGTACAAAACTACAATTCTTATATCATCTTGTCACAGTTTCATAGTCACACTACATTAATACATAGTTAGTCACAAGGCATTACAATACAATATAGAAACATTGACATTGTCAACACATGGTATGTTATACATTACATATATCACACATATTCGTTTTTTCTATTATTTAACCCATCCCCCATAGTGACAACTTGGCGAGTCTAACGTTTTTTTTGTGTGTTGATCTGCGGTGCGAGTTGGTTGATGTATATTGCTTCAATGATTTCTATCTTGTTGTGGTCAGTGCTGGAATGTATTATATGTGTGTTATCAGTAAGCATTTGTCTTGTGGGTGTTGTGTTGTGTTCTTGTTGTAGGTGATCCTTAGGGGCTCCCTCGTGGAGGTGCATGGTAAGGCGACGAGATAAAGTGGTTGATGTGTATCCGATGTAGTTTACCTTACGAAGTCTGCAACCTTCGTCGGGACATTGAAATTGGTAAACTACATTAGTACGCATCCACAACTTAATCTTTGTGGGATTGTTGCACATTACAAGGTTTTTTGTTTTCGTGTTCAGGTAATATATGTGAAGATTGATTGCGTGATTCTCTTTACATTTGATGTTTCTTTTAAGTATGCTTTTCAAAATCTTCTCATCTGTCTCGTACTGCGAGTTCATGTGATTTCGGTAGTAGAGATGGTGTGTTACTGTTTGTGCTTGGTCTGATGTTTTGCTGGTGTATTTGTTGTCTAGTTGTCTTTTGATTTCTGCGTCTACGTCTTGGTTAGAATATCCGTTATTTACTAGAATTTGTTTCAGCCTAATGAATTCGGAATGCATTTTGTCGTGTGATGAACTGGTTTTAATGGCTCTCTTACGAATGATCGGATGGCGCTGGTTTTATATCGTGTTGGGCATTCGCTCTTTGCGTTGAGGGTTTGGCCGGTGTTGGTAGGCTTCCGGTAGACGCTCGTGATAAACCCATTGTTCGTCGCCTCTACCAGAACATCTAAGAATGGTATGATGTTATCTTTGGCTAGTTCGAATGTGAAGTGTAGCACTGAATGATTTTCAAATTTGCGAATTATTTCCTGGAGTTGGTTAATGTCCCTAACGTTCAAACAACAGTCATCTACATAGCGTAGGTAGATATGCGGAGCTACATCTGGGTTACTGAGGACTTCATTTTCGATTGATGCCATATAAAAATTGGCGAAAAGAGGGCCAAGTGGGGAACCCATGGCCACGCCAGCCTTCAGAACATACAATTTGTTGTCAGGTCCCCTAAATGGTGAATCTTTCGTACATGCTCGGAGCAGGTTTGCGAGGATGTTTCTTGGTAGGTTGAGGGGTTTGATGCCATTACTTTTTTTGTCATATACCTCATTTAAGATAACATCGATAGTCTGGTCAATGGGCACGTTTGTAAATAGACTTTCTACATCTAAGGATACCAAGATACCTTCAGGTTTTTTCAGTCTTAAAATGTCTAGAAATTCATCTACATATTCAATACCATGTTTGGACGGGACGTAGGGTTTTAGTATCTGGTTAAGCCGTTTTGCTAGTTTATATGTTGCAGTAGTTACCTGGGATATAATCGGCCGGAGAGGATTACCTTCTTTATGCGTCTTAACTGTCCCATACGCATATCCCGGAGAAAATTCTACTACGATTTTAGCAAAATGTACACCTCCATTAACGGCATTAGCACTGGTTATAATCCTATTGACTTTAGCCTTAAGTGTTTTGGTTGGATCAGTTTTAATTACTTTGAACTTACTTGAGTCTGAGAGAATGGTGTTGAGTTTTTGAGAATATTCGTCTCTGTCTAAGATCGCAAACACAGGGCACTTATCAGCTCTCCTTACGATGATTCGGTCGTCGTTTTTCAACTGTCGGGCGGCGTCCTTAAGTTCTTTTGTGACAAGCTTGCTGTTGGCGTTTCCTCGCAATTTGAATCCCTCTCCGATGAGTTCCCCTTTCAACTTGTTGCTTACTTCGATATGTTCATCTTTCTCCAATTGTAGTATATCACGATATAATAATTCTAGCTCGGCTTTTTTATCAACGTCTGAACGTTTTGATTGTATGGGACAGTTTAGGCCAAGGTTTAAAAGCTTATGTTGTTCCTGTGTAAGCTGGACTGATGAGGGATTGATATAACCTTGCTTTTGTTCAGGTAATGTAAGGTCACCCCCATAAATCCGAGATAGTTTTCTGGCTACTCTAGTTGTATTGCAGTCGTTATTGTTTTCGACCTTTTCGTCTAAATATACGCGAGTATTACGCTTCTGGTCCTCTTCGATATTACTTTCGTCAAAATCCTTATTTGGTCGAAGTCTGGCCTTGGCAGCGGTCGCGTGCGGACGTGCCCGCGGAGCGGAGTGACACCAATGGGTCAGTGACCGACTGTGCAGGTCTGGGTGCGCAGACGAAAAGTGAAGGGCTTCTGTGAAAGTGATTTCGGATGGGACTGAAAGGTTGATATTCAGAAAGTATACAGTGAGGGCGATTAGAGGAAAGCAGAGATTCAAAATGTCGACAGCGGGTGATACCGACTCAGTATTTAGTGATGCGGAAGCGGGACACACTGACACCGAACCCAGAAAACGGAAGCGAGAGAGGCAACAATCGATCTCTGAAATGGTTGCGGCTTACGAGAAGAAGCAAAAGCACAGCAAATCTCCGAAGGGTAAGTCACCTAAAGGAAAAGGAGCCCTCTCAGTGGAAACTCTATCGTTCATGAAGGAACTTATCCAAAATACCATTCAGTCGTCTATCGGAGAAGAGCTTGCCAATCTGAATGACATGCTGAAAACCAAGTTCGAATCTCAACAGAAGAGAATAGAAATCTTGGAAAGCCAGTCTTTCGAAAAATCGGAGAAAATTCAAGGGCTTGAAACTGAGCTCAGATGTACGCAGCAAACAGTAGCGGCACTCGAAAACCAGCTGGATGACATGGAGCGTCATGAGCGCGGAGTAAACCTGATCATTACCAGCAAGCAGCTGGGAACAAGACGCCCTGGCGAAGACATCCGCTCCTCAATCATCCAGATTCTACGTGCCAGTTTTCCGCACATCCCTGTTTCAAGAGAAGATTTCTCGGCAGCTCACAGACTGTACGGCAATGATGTTGCAATCTGTGCGTTCCGTGACAGGGAGCTGCGAAATCGCCTGTACCAAGAAAGGATCCGTCTTAGAGATAGGCCCACACCACCCGACCAACGCTTGTATCTGAGTGAGTCCCTAACGCGGAAAAACAAGGAGATCTTCACCGAACTCCTGGCGATGAAGAAACAGAAGCGGGTCTGGGCTGTCTTCACTAACCAAGGCATTCCGGGCTACAAGCTCAGCCGAGAATCCACACCGATGAGGGTAACGACAATCGACCAGATCCGCAATCTTTGGCGGAGACTCCGGGAGAAGCACGTGACTGACCAGCCTGCGGAGTCTGGCGGCGCCTCTGCGCGGCCGTCCCGGGACGCCTGGCGACCGGCGGTGGCCGGCGCGGGGGAGCGGCGCGTGGCGCGGCCGGCTCCCGCAGTGGCGGGCCAAGCTGATGTTCCTACAGCGGCATCCGGGCCGGGCGGACCGGCCTGTGGTGGCGGGGAGGTGCCGGGAGGGAGCGAGCGCGTTAACGCTCCTGCGCCCGCTGCTGCCGTTGCGTCTGAGGTTTCGGCCCGAGGTTCGGCGACGGCGGTCTCGGGCGGTAGTCGGCGGACGGTTTCGCGAGATGTGGCGACGACGGCGGACAGTGGATCGGCAGGGCCGGCGGTGACGGTGGATACACTCATACAGGACCGGGGGCGGTGAATTTAGCTCTCGTGCCTGTGTGGCTCGAGGTTTTCCGCGAGTGTTGCTGGCCGTCGTCGTTCAGACGAGATGAGCAGCCGCGGCTGGCTGCTCTTCTCTGACGTGTGCGGAAGGCTGCGCACCGTAGTTGGACTCCCAAGCAGGTATTGTGTAATACTAATTTTTCTACTCAATGTTTATTTAGTATTGTTGTCTGGAATGTGCAGTTTTTCTCTCGGTTAGGGTAAAGTAAATGTTGCTCTATCACTCAGAACAAGCAACTGTGTTGGGTCCCTCTTTCGACGATGACAAGTACCTTGTGAAATCAAGGGTGATTTATTTGGTAGTATAGCTAATACGAGTAGGTATTCCACTAGTGTGCGATTGAAACCCGTTTTCCGTTTCGCTTGAGGTAGTTTTTTTCACTGCGCACCCCAACTGCGCCAAGGCTACTGCAGTCATGCTTACTTTATGTGTTTATGTTCTTTGTTTTTTGCGCTACATTCGTGTATCCCTTATGTGGTGTGTTGACATGAATGCCCCACCTCTCTCAACTCTCACACAACATTCGCATAAGTACCACGGATTTAGTTATCTCAAGACTGCGTCACACGGACATGTTGATACTTTTCATGAGCAGTTAATGCATTACGGCGTGTTGACCCAACCATCTCATGCCACGCAAAGATATAAAGGAGTATATTTACTTCTCTATTGCTTCTCATTCACAAGTCGCTGACACTACTTTGAGACTAGCATCACTAAACGTAAATGGCCTCCGGGCTCAGGTGGTAAGGGGTGTTCCTAAGCGGCGTAAGATTTTCACATGGCTAAAGCAATGGCAGTTCGACGTAGTTCTCTTGCAGGAAACACACTCTACAGCGGAAGACTGTGACAAATGGTTAAATGAATGGGGAGGCCTAGGTTGCTTTTCACATGGAGATAATAGGAGCCGAGGGGTATGCACGCTGATCAGGCCGAACGCAGGCGCCTCAATAAGCAAAACCTGCACTGATAGAGACGGAAGATTTGTAATTCTTGAATTAATTTTGAACGGTGTTAGCTTTACTGTCGGGAATTTTTACGGTCCCAGCACAGATAACCCACGTGTAATTGAGGACTTTGTAACTGAAATAGATGAATACGAGAATTCCTCTGTCATTTTTGGAGGGGATTTTAATTTTTGTTTGGACATTTCAAAAGACAGAGAAAGCTCAGCAAGACGATTAGCTAATAACGATAAGTGTAAGGAGGTCCTAAAAAGGTTTATGGAAGATAACGATTTAATTGATACTTGGCGAGAGCTCTACCCACAAAAAAGATGCTACACATATGTTAGAGCGAATCCACCGAGCAAGTCACGTATTGATTTTTTCGTTACGAGCAAGAACATTCTTCACTGTAGGAGCACTCCTGTTGTTGAGATAAGGGACGGATACCTATCTGACCACAAAATGATTACGATGATAGTCCAAGTACCAACGATTGATATGGGGCGGTCTTTTTGGAAATTTAACAACTGTCTTCTGAAAGATGAAAATTTTGTCAATATGGCACGCCAGAAAATACGAGAGATTATAGAAGATAATGAGGTTAGTACAGACTCAAGCATTGTATTGTTTGAAACCCTGGTCTGTGTGCTCAGAGGTCACATAATAAAATTCGCATCCCGCAAAAAACAGCAAAGGTGCGCTGCTTTCAATCATATAGAAGAAGAAATTTTGAGGTTGGAAAGTATAAGTAACGCGGATGAAAGCCTCTTATATACGCTAAAAAAGAAGAGGGAAGACCTAATTCAAGATATGTCCAGCCAAGGAATGTTCCTGTCTAAAGTACGGTGGCGTCATTTAGCAGAAACGGGAAGCAAATACTTTCATGACCTGCATAAAAGAAACAGATGCAAAAACGTCTGCAAAGCGCTCTTTGTTGAAAATAATCAAATTTATGGACAAAAAGTAATAACTAGTAGCACAGAGAAAATGCTTCAAGAAGGATGTAATTTTTTCAGTAAGCTTTACGAGAAATTACCGGTCACAGATGAAATAGAACCCTTTACTGAGGGACTCACGCGTCTGTCAGAGGAAGACGCTAGGTATCTCAACAGTCCAATAGACTTAGAGGAGCTTACTAGAGCGGTATTTTCCACCAATAACAATTCATCTCCTGGCATCTCTGGATATACTGGGGAATTCCTATAAATTTTTCTGGCCGGAGTTAAAGTACCTAGTGCTTCGGGTGTGCAATGAAATCTTTGAGCGAGGCAGCATGCCAGTGGATATGAAACGAAGCGTAACAATCCTCATCCCCAAGAAGGGGAAAGATAGTCGAATGATCGAAAACCTACGACCAATAAGTCTTTTAAACACTTTGTACAAAATCATAACAAAATGCCTAGCGAGTAGATTAGGTGCAATTGTCTCCAATATCATTAATGAAGATCAAACTGGCTTTATTAAAGGCCGTTATATCGGAGAAAACATCAGGCTTCTGCTGGATTTCATGGACCACTGTAATTCTAAAAAGAAGTCGGCTCTTTTGCTGGCATGTGACGTTAGAAAAGCGTATGATAGCGTAGACTGGCAATATATGAAGCGAGTAATGGAGTGGCAAGGACTGGGACGTAATTTCCTGCGATGGATTGACGTTTTATATGATGAAAATCCAGATTTCCCAGCTAAAGCCTTAATACAGATCAACGGTAAGCTATCTTCCGAGTATAAAACAAAACGCGGCTTAAAACAGGGATGTCCATTAAGTTGTTTGCTCTTTTTGATCGCTTTTGAGCCCCTCCTAGAAAAAATTAGGAGGACTGAAAGCATCAGGGGCATGGAAGTAGGACAGACTACTTTAAAAGTTACAAGTTACGCAGATGACGTCACCATTATAATGGACGGAACTTCTGATTCATTCATTGCATGCTTAAAAGTTTTTGATGACTTTAGAAAAATTTCAGGTTTAGAACTCAATGTAACGAAAACTCAAGCATTATGGATAGGACATGAAGCAAGCACCAAGCGGCCAATATGTCTTGACTACAATGTCCAGTGGCCGAAAGATTGTCTTGAGATACTAGGTATAAAAATATCAAACGATCCGAACGTTAACATTGCTGAGCTGAACTATGAGAAGAAAATACCGACTTTAAAAGCCTCCCTTGCCCGATGGAACGGCAGAGGATTAACCCCTTTTGGCCGCATACATCTGGTCAAATCTGAAATGTTATCGCAGATGGTATATTTAATGAGTGTACTACCAGCACCGGGGCCAGACTTTATCAAGGAGACTGAAACAGCAATTTTTAACTTCATTTGGGGTGGGAAAAGGGATCGGATTAAAAGGGCCACACTAAAGGCAAAATATAAAAATGGAGGACTCCAAGTTCCAGATATAGCACTGAAGTCAAAAAGCCTAAAGATAGGATGGATAAAGAAATATATCGACCCTGAAAATACGGCAAAATGGAAATGTGTCATGAAACAAAAATTGTCCTTAAATGAACGCATAACGGTTTTTGACTGCAATCTAGATCGAAAGACGCTGCATAAGTGGCTACGGAATCAATTTTGGGAGGAAACCTGTTCAACTTGGATGAGCATCAAACAGACGGAGGAGCTCAGTGGGGGAAATATTCTTAGCGAAGTTATATGGGGCAACAAAAATATTGACAGCGGGAACAATGGGTCAATCAGTAGAAAATTAATGGTTAATAGGGGTATAGTTCGCGTAATCGACATTTACGAAGTTTCTGAAAGAAGACTTATGACATCAAATGAAGTATCTCAAATATATAATATACATCCAGTAACATCTCTCTCGATTTTGAGATCCATCCCAGAGATATGGAAACTACGGATTATGATGGATAAACCGACCGCACCAGACATTCCTGAAAGTTTTGCAACCCTAAAGAGCACACCGAAAGCTGTCCAATGGGCGTATTGGAAGCTGAAAGAACAAGAGTGGGTACCAGACAGGGAGAAATGCCATGAAAAGTGGCAGGACTATCTCCAGAGAACACCGAACCCCCCTTCCCAGATACAGTGGTCTGAGGTTTATGATCGGCTTCACCATTCAACGAACAATGTCAATCTCAGATGGCTTCAATATCGCATAATTAAACGTATCTTACCGACGAACAGACTTCTTTACCTAATGGGGCTTTTGGAAACCGACAAGTGCAAAACCGGTCCGATGTATTCAGAAAATATTACGCACAAATTCTGGAAGTGTCCCTCAGTTAGATTACTTTGGCTCGGTGTGGAAGAATTATTGGGACTATAAATCAAACCATACGTGCTAATACAGTCATTATGCTCACAAATCAGTTTATTTGGAAGGAAAAATACTACCCGGAACACCTGAAGTTTGAGAAGCTGAAACGATTTATACATCAATACCTCACGATCGAGAAGTATATTTCGAAAATTACGGCCAGAGAAAGTCAATTTGGGGAAATATGGGGAAGGCTATGGGAATTCTTGAGACGAGATCAACATCTTCAGTAGATACATAAACAAGATCACGCACATACATGCCCACATGCACTGGTAGTTATTGTAGCTACAATTACATACCCTCGCTTTAACGCCAACACACCATATGCGCAATGCACAGGTGGCTTCTGGGCGCCTCCACGATAAATACAAAGAAATATGCAGGAATGTTATCCCGGGCTAGTGCTGTAATTCCGCCAGGTGGTGCCAACGAGCGGCTGCTGACCTCCCGTAGGTCAGCAGTGATGTAAAGTGCTGTAGGGGACACCACTATTGTCACTTGTTTTGATAGCTGTTGGTGCGCATCATGTACGAATCTGAGATGGCTGTGGTTTTCTGAGTGCACCCTTTGGGTTTTGGTTGCAGAGCATGGTTGTTTGGATGCAGAGAGGGAACCGGTACACTGTGCTTGTAGATTTGTTCTTTTTGTCTGTGTGCCGCCATCTCCAGGTAATGGCAGGCCCCGTAGGCCATCGCTCTTTGTACTCTAGTAGCTATAGAGACGCCATCAGGAAGTGGATTTGTGGTTGCGAGTGTGGTTGAAGTGGATTTGAGTGGTGGGTTTGTGCTAGTTTTGGTACGAATATGAATAAAAAAAATCCTTATTTGGTTTCAGTAGCTTGCTTTTTAGTTCTACAGCCAACTCTTCCTTCTTCTTTAATTGGTATTTCACTAGATTTTTGCGAAACTCCTGTGTGAATCCTTGTGTGGTTGTTGCCCGGTCGTGAAGTTTTAGATTTGAGTAGTTGGGCAATATATCATCTTCGATGCAGCGACTATTGAATAGTATTGCTGATTCGCACTTGGATAATTTCTTTTGTTGTTTAATTATATTATTGATGGTTTTTTTGGTTCCAATTGAAATGTCTTTAGCCAAATCAGTAAAGTTCATTAAAAATATTACAAATATAAGTTCGAGCTTTCGAATGTATTGGACATTCATTATCAAGATAAGAGAGAGAGCGGCTAACGTTTTCCTAAATATAGTTGTTTGAAAAATATATCACCGGGTAATGAGCTCAAATCAGTTGAAAGACCTTCTATGTAAAGAAATATCGATAAGTTTTGAAGTGCTGTGGAGGGGAGCATGATGATGAGTTGCTAAGATGTTCCCTGGCCTCTCCCCTCGAATCCGGAATTATAATTGATAATACTTTTCTGCAGCTAGACGTATACCCATTCGACACTTAACGTTGGGCTAGAGGTAAAGGCTGAGGAAAAGTATTCACCAATGATTAATCACATTAACTAGCTATAAAAGTTGCATTTGTTTAAGAGGTACATACTATGGGCAAGAGTTGTTGAATGAGTATAATTGTCACCAAGATGGGCTCTTTGGTGTGGCTGTGAGTCGTTGCAGCGTAGCGGTTAGGACCTCGTCGTGGAGCGATGAAGAGACTTTTTGCCTAAGTCCAATTTATTCCACGTTTAGCCTGGCGTTGTGAACAGGCCGTAACTCAGCACCAGTTCCAACACTCTATCCGGTCTGCACCTTTTCACCACTATCGTCACATAGCACTGGCAGAGTCTTCCCGTAGCACTCGCGAGATGTTGTCACACTGAAGTCTTCTGTATCACTGAGCTTACTAGGGGGCAGAACAGCGGGTTTATATACCACGAAGACGGTGGATTTCAAAGAAGTGGCCGCTTACATGAAAGGGTACATCGAGATAAGGCTAATGCATTTTAGGGCACATGACTGGGTTCATACTTGAGTTCATCTAGTAACATCGGGTGAGAAAATACGTCGGTCGGTTAACATTAAAGGGTACGTTGAGATAACGCTAATGGTTTCACACGGTCCATACCAGAGTTCAACTGTACCATCGGGTGGGATAATGCATCCTAATGGAAGGCGGCAGATCACAGGGCGGACGTCCATTAGACACAAAGAGGCCGCCAGATAAGACTAAAAGGTGCATTAAAAGCGGGCGCAACGAACTGGTCACACAACCTAGTGTTGCTAGGCAATGGATACGGATGAGACAATTATTATGTCCAATATAATTGTTGGTAATTGTGAAAAAGATGAATAAATTAAGAACCGGAAAAGAATCTTTATTACATCACAGCGCGAGGTCCTTTAGATGAAATTTTGACACTCGCTTCAAAATTTTCGTCTTACTTTACTGCTCATAATCTCTCTCGTCCGTTCCAATGCCATTACAAAAGCTCAAATAACCTAACAGATTATATATTGTTCAACATAAACATAAACATGATGACATACAGATAACGATAGACAGAAACACTTATGCATTGTTCTGAAGATAGCTTATTATGATTGGAGGCGACTGTATCACTTCTAGCGCCTCGTGGAGTAGACGAGCTATCTCAGGATCTGAGTCGATCTCAAAGTCACCGAAGAGTGGTGACTGGAATATGAATGATCCAATGATCATATGATGCATACATTGGTCCTTTTGGCAAAAATATAACGTTCGATATGGTTTGGGAGAGACATGTTAGTATGACAAGGACAGTTAGTAACTGTTGAATCCACATTGTTCCTGGAACACACAGAAACAATTATTTACATTCTGAACAACTTAACCTAAACAGTTGACATCTTATCAACAGCATAAATGACTGAGTGACCTCTGTCAACTCATATTCTAAAATACCCTTGGGTATGGCCATACGGACCATATGTCTCGTTATCCAAACACATTTGACATCTTGTCAAGGCATCTGTATCCTCCATGTCTATCAAGTGTCCAATTTATCCATTTAAGCTCACATTTCACTCGCAAGTGAAGGACATGATCATCTACGTTTTACTCGCTACTTTAATAACATGGCAGCCATTTGCATAAACATGTCAACCTTTTGTTGACTAAGTAACACATTGCCATCCACTGACTTATTCAGCGGGGAGCTCAGCTTCACTTTATCTGCATTAATATTTACAGTATTTACATCAATGTCTGATATATCAGAATCAGACGAGTCATCTGCAGCGATGACTTTATCAGGGGGACTATCGTCTTCTGAATCTTCCGAATATATCTCTCGGTCACGCTTGACCGGCACATATTCTTCTGCGTTTGGATTAAGATCCGAGTCCATTGATTCACAGGCACGTTTGGCACCAGGTAACGGCGATTCTACGTTACGTTTTGGAGCTTGTTCCTTTTCATCCTGAAGTTGCTTTGCTAATTTTGCTAATGGAATGTCATCTTCTTCATCTGAGGTGGGGTTATGCATTCTTTTTGCCAACCGAGAAAGTGGAATGTTATCCACATCTTCAGAGGTTACATCAGATTTTGATCGGCCAGACCTAGTACTAAACTGAGGATCAGGTGATGCGGGTTCTGAAATCCTAAATGGCACTGGAATTGTATCCATATCATCATCATAAGAGAATTTCGAACTACGTGGTGGCTGAACTCTAACGGGGATCTGAGATTTTGATTTCTCCTCATACTTTTGATTAATGTGGGTCGGTTCGTTCGAAATGTTACACCACGGTGTATTGGGATCTGCTATTCTCAGGTTCTGAGCGTTTACAGTTTTTGTACCACCTTCTAGTTGATGCTTGATTACAAATGTTACATCGCTAAGCGCTTTTACGATACGATAGTATGGGCGCCAATGAGAAGTCAATTTAGTGGTTGAACCAGGGGCAGTAGATGGATCTCGAAAGTAAACCATGTCGCCAATTTTGAACTTGATGGGCTTTGACTTGCGATCGTAGTATAATTTATTTTTCTCGTGTCCGAGAGCCAGATTATGTCTAACTTCATGATACGCGCGGCTAATATTTTCTAACATAGTGGGAACGTAATCCTCACCTTGATACCTGTACTTGGGTGAAAGCAAAGTGTCCATTGGGAGAACAGGGTCACGACCATGTACAATGTAGAATGGACTATGCTTAGTTGTTTCGTTTTTGGCTGTACGATAGGCCGAAAGTATGGATGGTAACTTTGTATCCCAGTCGCGTTGGGTTTTGCCTACTAACTTTGCTAACATATCATTTTGAACGCGATGGTACCTTTCACAACGCCCGTTTGACTGCGGGTGATATACAGAAGTCCGAATGTGTTTGATATTAAAGAAGGCTGAAATTTGTTCTATTACTACGTTACAAAATTCTGTTCCATTGTCCGAAACGATGACACGTGGGCATGCGTGTCGAGGAATAATGTGTTCGATGAGTATTTGAGCGACTGTTTCTGCGCTTTTGGAATCAGTAGCGAATGATTCGGGCCAACCTGAAAATAAGTCAACTATATTGATAATAAAACGATTTCCATTGTAGCTTTGAGGGAATGGACCACAAGTATCGATGGCTATCATCTCGAATGGATATTTCGGGATTTGCATTTCCTGAAGGGGTGGGCGTTGCTTTTTGAGTTTCCGCATATTACACGCTACACAAATTTTCAAATGATTCACTACGTCACGATACATACCAGACCAATAATAACGAGATCGAAGTTTATCATACGTTTTGTCAATGCCTAGATGACCTCCAAAATAACCTGAATGAATTTCTTCAACTAACGGCTTCAGCAGAAATTTGGGGATGCACAATTGAAGACCGGGATGTGGGGTACACTTAGAAGTATCTGTAATACGGTACAGTATACTATCTAGTACTACATAGTGTTTAGAAATATCACTATGATTTGGATCGTCTGGGTCTTGCAATATTTTTATGATCTTTTGGATTTCTTTGTCCTCACTCTGGAGGGTTTCCAAATCAGGATGCTTTGCCAGAAATTCCTGGAATTTCTGCTGCGGGTCTGAACTTTCATCAGAGGGGCATGATTCAACTGTGGCGTCCAACTTAACACGTGGTGCATGGTCGGAATCTATGATATTTATATCCATGGGTTCATCTCTCTGAGGTTCCAATCTAGAGAGGCTATCGGCCACAGTATTTTGTCGGCCCGTGACATATTTGATGTCACATCCATATTCGTCGAGTATAATTGCCCAACGTTGAATTCGGGGATTCCTCATCTCTGCAGTGAAGAGATGCTTGAGCGGCTTGTGATCTGTCATGATCGTAAATTTTGAACCAAGAAGGTAGGGACGGAGTTTTTTAACGGCATACACGATGGCGTATCCTTCTTTTTCTATGACAGGCCAGTTGAGTTGTGATTTGTTGAGCTGATGTGATACGTATTGTATCACACGTTCACCTTGATCAGTTTCCTGAACTAGGGCAGCTCCGATTGAATGATTCGACGCGTCTGTGTACAATTTATAGGGTTTTCCGGTATCTGGGTAGGCCAAAATAGGGGCGTCTGTCAAAACTACTCTCAAAGTATCAAATGATTCCTGACATTGATCAGTCCAGTGGAAACGTGCATTTTTCTTTGTCAACTCCGTCAGAGGCTTTGCAATTTTCGCAAAATTTGGAATAAACCGACGATAATATGAGCACATGCCTATGAATGAACGTACACCTTTGACTGTGGTAGGTGCTTTGAGATCTCGAATGACTTCTACTTTAGATTTGTCTGGCTGAATGCCACTTGCTGAGACTACATGTCCAAGATATTTCACTTCCTGTTTGAGAAAATCGCATTTTGACATTTTTAGCTTAAGGCCTGCCTTACGCAGCCTGTTGAACACGTCCTCGATGTGTTCCAGATGATCTTCGAATGTTTTTGAGAATATTATGACATCATCGATATACGCGATTGCAAATTTGTGTTGTATGCCTTGCAAAACTTTGTTCATGAGTTCCGAAAATAGCGCAGGAGCATTTGTTAATCCAAAAGGAAGAACATTCCAGGAATAAAGTCCCAAAAAACATGTAAAAGCAGTTTTATCAATTGAGTCTTGATCGGCCATGGCAATCTGCCAATAACCGCTTTTTAGGTCTAGAGAAGTGAAGTACTGTGATCCTTCAAGCGATGCTAAGATATCATCAATACGCGGCAGTGGGTAACTATTTTTGACAGTTATTTGGTTAAGTTTTCTATAATCTACGCAATAACGCTTTCCACCGTCCTTTTGTCAACAATTACAATGGGACTAGCCCAGGGGCTTTGCCTAGGTTGTATGACACCTGCTTTTAGTAGTTCCTCAATATGGTCTTCTACCATTTGCCTTTGGCTAAACGGCAGACGATATGGTCGTTGCTTAATTGGAGCATTGTCTCCAGTGTCGATTTTCATTGTAACCAAATCAGTACGGCCTAAATCTGTTTCACTTTTGGCAAACAAGTCTGAATTTCGTTCAATGAGTTGCTCAATGAGATTTTTCTGATGTTCCGGGACGTGAGAAAGATCCGCTTTCTGAATTTTCATGGCAGGGTCCAATTCAACTTTTGAAGCTACGTTAATCTGCTCGCTTGGTTCGTTTGATTCGCTTGGTTCGCTTGATTCGCTTGGTTCACTCTCTTGAACAGCGTTGATTTCCGATGCATCAAGCACTTCAGCAAGTCCTATGACTTGTCTGGAAGGCAGAGTGTGGTCACGTGTGGTAGTGTTTACAATCACAGCTGGTAGGTGACCTTTTTCATTTGGTCTACTCACTGAGTTGAGCAGTATGAGGCCAGGTTCGTCGCAAAAGTATGGAGTATTACTCAACGGTTGTATCACACAATCCTGATCGATCAACTGAACGCGATTTACATGCGCTGGCACCTCTACATATGACTGAGCGGGGATGGTTGTTTTCTCTGGTAACCTTACCAGGGAGGTGATCGACTGACAATTCAAGTGTTGAGGGCGCAGAGGAATGACATGATTGTGAATATTCATAGTCTTCTTTCCGAAATCTAATTTGACGCCGAATTCACTAAGAAAATCATTACCTAAGATGCAAGCATGTTTTAGACCTTTGACAACTTGAAATTTGAACTTTCGACAGAATTTGGAAACTTCAACTGGAAGAACAGCTGTACCAAAGTTCTTAAGTTTATGTCCAGTAACAGATTCAAGAGGAGCGCAATTTTTAGAGAAGTCAGATACATGTTTGGATGAGATTTTATCGAAAAACTCCTGTGATACTATCGAAATGTCGGCACCTGTGTCTACAAGAGTGTACGCTTTCCTATTTCCTAAATAAATCCAACACATTGGGGTGTCACGTTTTATGAAAATTCTGGCGATATTGTCCCTGGGACCTGGGGTTTCTATGTTTTCCGTCTGTTCAGTCCCGACAACAGATGGACCATTCAGTTTTCCGGCTGCTGAGGGCCAGAGAATGCGGCTTGCCTTGCTCTGCATACACGTTGAGTATGTCCAACCTTTTGGCAATATGCGCAAATGGGACGACCATCAGGGGTCCATTGAAACTTTTGAGGCGGGTCAGTCGGTCTAACACTGGGTGGAACATTTTGCTGACTCTGCAAATGAGTCTTTGGAGGCTGACTTTGATTTTGCCTGGGCCACTGGTTTGGCTGTTGTCGCTGAAATTGGCGGTCGTTCCGGGGAGGTGCCTGGAAGTGGCGTTGATTTTGAGGCTGTCCCTGATATGGACGCCGAGAATGCGACTGAGTTTGATGTTGAGGTGGACTTGGATGTCCAGCTCTTGGACTTTACCTACGGTTTTAGCCAACTTGTCGATTTTTGAGCCAACGTTAGAGAGGCATTTTTCTAACTTATCGATCCTTTCGCTTTGAGCGACATTTCGAACTATGTCTATTTCCATGGGTTCCTCTATGTCTAGCTTACCGCGGCAGAGTTCAAATGTCCTATCAGTTTGTTGTTCGTCACTGGCGAACTTTACTGCTTCCTTCAGGGAAGTGAACTTCTTTCTAATAAGAGCTCTGGCTAGACGGTCGTCAATTACTCCTTTTTGAAATATCTCTACCAAAGTGGTTTGGGAATCAGGACTGTTGGGATTGTCGAAAACGTCGCTAGCAACGTCCTGAAGTCGTTCTGCAAAATTTTGCATGAGTTCGCCTTTCTTTTGCCTAACTTTTTGTAGCTTCTCCCGTGCACAGTAGGGGTCTTTCAGATCGCTATACCTGTCCCTCAGGTGTTTTCGTAGCTCCAGCCATTTTAGCTTTGGGTTCTCAGAGATCAATCGGCAGGCAAATTTACCTGCAGGTCCGTTCAAAGTTCGGGTAGCCAAAACTAACATTCGCGAATCGTCGGTTGAGATGGCAATAGAATCCATATCCCTAACCCAATCATGAAACTTATTAGAACTTTCGCCGGAAAATGACCTGACGTGCTGAGTTAAACCTTGAACTCGGATCTCCATTGAGATGTCACGCATGGTGTCAATTAAAGCTTTATCAGCTGTAGTGGCCATAATTTCTAACAGTTGCTAACAAGATTAATAATAAAGCAATGCAGATTCAACAGTTTTCAAGGAAATGGTAAGGATGCACCTTACTTGTGGTTTTGAAGCGGTGGCTGATGGCGAACACAGTGTTGAAAGGAAACTTGAACTTCAGATGATGGCAGAACGATGCGTTGAAAAATATCTGGGAGCGTTGAAAAATATCTAGAAGCGATGAAAAACCACTTGAAGCGTTGCAAAACTATTTTTAGAAGTGATGATAGCAGACTTGAAGCGGAGAAGTCGGCTTATAACTCGAAAAACTGGAGAACTAGTAGAGATGTTGATCAAACTTGAAGACAACTTGAAGTTCTAGATGAGTTGTAGTACACTTAAGTTGGATGAAGATTTTTCAGAATCCTTGTAGAGCTCTAAAAACCAGATAGAAGTATTGCTGAGACCGTGCGGATTCCAAAAATATATAGTTTATATATACTAAAGTTGGATGATGTTGACACTTATTTTGTTCTATGTAGACCTCTAGTAGCGGGGGGCTGAGGCGAACGGCTATGAGTCACTGGCCTCGGCGGCTGAGGGTAGCGCGCGGTGCGGCGGCGCGGCGTTCGATGACCTTGACGTCGGTGGCAGTACGGTGGCGGCTCGCGGCGGCGCGCGGGCGGTGTTGCGTCACAGCAGCGAGGGGTGACGTCAGGAGCGTGTTATGCGCGGCTACTGGCAATCGAGTGCTCTGTAGTTTATAGGCTTTTGCGAGCGTTTTTGAACTTGGAGATAAATTTTTTCTTGCCGATGGGGTTTGTAGAGATGACTTCTTAAGACTGGCAGGGAAGTTGAGTCGCTAGTGACGAGTTGAGTCTTTGATGACTTAGACTCAAAGTGGAGTGCTGGCAGGAGTGTGGATGTCGATGGTAGCTGGCTGGCTGAGTCCAAAAAATTTTTCTAGGTCCCGTGGCTTAGAAAATTAAAGTTGAAAACTTGGTCCGCTTGCAGTTATATTATAGATCTAATTCGATCCGGGTCACGAAGCGCCATTCATATGTCACCAAGATGGGCTCTTTGGTGTGGCTGTGAGTCGTTGCAGCGTAGCGGTTAGGACCTCGTCGTGGAGCGATGAAGAGACTTTTTGCCTAAGTCCAATTTATTCCACGTTTAGCCTGGCGTTGTGAACAGGCCGTAACTCAGCACCAGTTCCAACACTCTATCCGGTCTGCACCTTTTCACCACTATCGTCACATAGCACTGGCAGAGTCTTCCCGTAGCACTCGCGAGATGTTGTCACACTGAAGTCTTCTGTATCACTGAGCTTACTAGGGGCAGAACAGCGGGTTTATATACCACGAAGACGGTGGATTTCAAAGAAGTGGCCGCTTACATGAAAGGGTACATCGAGATAAGGCTAATGCATTTTAGGGCACATGACTGGGTTCATACTTGAGTTCATCTAGTAACATCGGGTGAGAAAATACGTCGGTCGGTTAACATTAAAGGGTACGTTGAGATAACGCTAATGGTTTCACACGGTCCATACCAGAGTTCAACTGTACCATCGGGTGGGATAATGCATCCTAATGGAAGGCGGCAGATCACAGGGCGGACGTCCATTAGACACAAAGAGGCCGCCAGATAAGACTAAAAGGTGCATTAAAAAGCGGGCGCAACGAACTGGTCACACAACCTAGTGTTGCTAGGCAATGGATACGGATGAGACAATTATTATGTCCAATATAATTGTTGGTAATTGTGAAAAGATGAATAAATTAAGAACCGGAAAAGAATCTTTATTACAATAATATAAAATTTATAATGTTTTTTTGCAGCCACACGTATACTCTTTCGACGCTTAACGTTGGGCCAGAGGAGCAGGCTGTGGAAAAAGGGTTTATCAATTCCAAAAAGTTGACCTTGACCACTAGGTACAATCTTAACTAAATAATTCGAGGGAGGCTTTTATTGTAAAAATATAGCATCATGTTAAAGGGGAAAGTATGCAGTCCTTACACCGATCTAGTATCACGTCTACTAGTGCTAAATAGGTAGTTTTTGGTCAGCATTTTAGCTGCAGTAAGTAAATAAGAAGAACAGAAATATTCAAATAACCGATTAAGGCACTTCAGCGGGTTTTCCATTGTTAATCAAAAGCTAGTGTTTGGCTGAAATAATAGAAAAGTCTGTCACAAATACTGGTCTAGGTTTGTCGTATTGTCGGCATTGCTTTTAGGTCTGAGGTACCAATATCGTTGTTGTCACGACATCCAATCTTATTTTTAACGATTCATTCTAAAAGGCATTTTTTTGTGAAGCTCAATTCGAGGTCTGGCTATACTTGGACTGAGAATTTTTGATATTTACTCCACGATTCTGATGAAAGGCTGTGCCCGAATATATAATCTTCAGTGTTTTTTTACTTTTCCGGATTCGAAGGGAGAGGCCAGGGAACATCTTAGCAGCTCTAAAGAAATATCATTACATTTTTGCAGATTACTTGCTATGAAATTATCTCATGAGTACAAAACTACAATTCTTATATCATCTTGTCACAGTTTCATAGTCACACTACATTAATATATAGTTAGTCACAAGGCATTACAATACAATATAGAAACATTCACATTGTCAACACATGGTATACAGTACATTTATCACACATATTCGTTTTTTCTATTATTTAACCCATCCCCCATAGTGACAACTTGGCGAGTCTAACGTTTTTTTGTGTGTTGATCTGCGGTGCGAGTTGGTTGATGTATATTGCTTCAATGATTTTTATCTTGTTGTGGTCAGTGCTGGAATGTATATATATATATATATATATATATATATATATAAGCGGAATTCGTGTATATCTGGCCGAGGCATACCTAAAGCGCGGTTTACACGGCAGTCAAGGACAGTGCCCAGCAAGGCGCAGACAGCCACATGTGCCGGCGCTGCAAGATATGAATCTGCGGGGCAAGATGGGGCTACAACTCCTAAGATTATTTCAAGGATTCCTAAGACAGGGCTACAATGTAAAAATATGTAACTTCTTCCTGACAATAATTCGCGTTCTTTAAAAACATCCAATCCAGTGATATCCAAACACGCCAAATATAATGCAGTGGGTTCCTGCTGAGCGCACGTTTGGGCTGGTGTGATCGGAAGGGTCCAAGTCAGGCGCGTGACCAGCGAGAATCAACGTCCAGTCAGAAATCCAGTGCGGCACTGAGATGACATTGGATTTGCTGTTTTTAAAGAACACGAGTTGTCTGAAAAATTTAACGTTTTTCGCACTGTAGCCCTATCTTACCGCCTACCCAAACAAATTCATCCCTGGCACAGCCGACATGTTTTGCCCTAACGTCCACGACACAGCAAGGCAAAGGCAGAGACAGTTGCCTGGCTTGACGGTGTCTTTTAATTTACCATGTAAACTGCACTTATGCCTGCACAGAAATTAAGGTACCAATAAAGAGAAATTACTATAGAAACATGGAAATTATTTACTCCTCCGTGAAATCCCCACAACTGCCATCCAACATCCCTACATACACTGCCCTGTACAAATGTACCAGATATACCTGGCCTCCGCGTGTGCACACACCTGGCCGACGCAGACAAATGTATTACTTAACCCCACCCTCACGGGTACAGGTACTAGGTAGCTTTCCACATTGGCGGATCCAGCATTGTCGATCGGGGGTGCACACGGTCGCGGATGCCATCCATACCAAGGGGCGCCACTTTTGGACGGCAAAACCTATCAGGTAGGCGCCAGACACCATGGTGGGGGCACCGATGATCGCATCCTGGGGCAATGGAGTGGGGCGCGACACTTCTGGGGCGGCATCGACCTTTCAGGAGGGGCGCCGTGACCATTTCAGGGTGCGCCGAGATCGATCTGGAGTGGGGGGCAAGTGCCCCCTTCCCCTTGGATCCACCTACAACTTCCCAGCATCTACTGCGCTATATGTCTAAGTATCATAAAACCAAGCGGTTAATATCAGGTTAAGTGGTGTGAGCTTTTCCCGCTTCAGTATGCTTTTAGTCGCATATAATTTACTCTCGGCTACACCTCTGAAGGTACAAAATGTTACGCCATACAAAGTGATCATGTTCTACTGAATTCAATGGTAAATGAGCTGCTCCCTCCAAGATAAGCAACGGACAATCCTTTTTTTGGTTTTCTTGTTAGGTCCCTGAATAAAAACCACCACCTACCATGTGGGGCGTTCCAGGACAAATCGACCAGGCACCACCTGGATTGTACATACATAGTCTCAGATTTCATTCCAACTTCGTACACAGGGTTATCAGAGGCGTAGAATTCAGATTTGAGAATATTTCTTTCCTCAAAATAAGGGTTTCGGAGTTACAGCTTGCTGAAAGTCGTGAAAATCCATGTTTTTAGCAAAACATGGTGGCATACAATCATTATTTTCTGTGTAGTCCTTCGTTATGAATGTTCATTTAAAACGTGATTGTATTTAAAATTTTAATTTCCATCTACATCTACAAAGCACATGGTATTGTTGAAATTTTCGTAAGGTAAGGGTGTGCCGTTGACAACAAATTTTTCAGGCCTTTCTTTTTCTTTCATCTTTTGTTCTCGGCTTCAGTAAAACTTAAGAGTAAAGAACGTAAACAACATATGGTATAAAGCATGTGTTTTGAAGACAGGTGGAATCAATATTATTCAGGTCTTAGGTGGAAGCGAATTCATAGTTCAAGGGCTGTTTTATGAAAGTAGTGTATTAGATTTAGTGGCATTTGGTTCAGTTCACCAGCAGAGGAGGCAGAGGAGGCTGAATCAATGAACCAAAAACAGTTTTAATTTCTATTGAGACATGAAAGTGACCTATTTTGGTTCACAACAGTAATAAGAAATTGAAAGCACACAGTGAAAAATAAACCAGCTTCAAAAGATCAGTTCAACCAAAAGTCTACCTGTTATGACGGTAGTCCCGTCTAGCAGCGGCAATAAATGGGAAACATCGACTTCGGCTGGAACTGTTGGAGCGCCCAGCGAGTCAGTCAATTGTGATTGTCTCTCCAATGATGATTGTGTCTCCGTAGCGAGCAGCTCCTCAGTAACTGCCTCCGGCTGCTGTCTGGCTCTTCTAGAGCAATTGTGACGTTTTCTGAACTAAAATTTACTCTGCCTTGCAAGTAGGCGTCTTTTGCGGAGAACACTCGACGGGGTCAGTACCAGAGGTTCTATTTTTGGTCCCGGTGTCCCGGAGCCGGGACCGGATGCTGGGCTCGGCCGGGACTTTTCCGGGATCAACTGGGTTTGTAACGGGACCGTGCCGGGACCTCTGAGGGCTGGAGAGCGTAATAGTCTGAACTAGGACCTGTGTTCCTTGGGGCCCAAATCAGATTGATGTCAGTTAATTGTTAACCAATTTACTTAGTTTTCCCTTAGCATTTGACGAATAAATAACCCAATATAGCTAACTACGCACACATAATTTGTCTTACTTAAACCTATATGGGGCTGTTCATAAATGACGTCACGGAAGGGGTGTCAGGCCGAGAAGTGGCATACCATGGCCAGAGCTGGAGATCTGTTCTCGATCCAGGGGGTTTTGGGTGGGTTAACGACACGGGCAATACAAGCCATAATTTAGTTGTAATAAGCTCCAATCGAAAATGAAATGAAATAACATAATTACACATAATTAATGGCTGAAATAGAAAATAGAAGTCACTGGCTGAAACGTATAAGACAATGCTGCAAATTTGTTCCTATTAACCCGACTTTTTTGCCGGGACCAATGCCAGGATCACGTTGGGTCTTTCCGGGACCAGTCGAGGCCTGCCGGCGCCGGGACCAGGAACCTTGAAAACGTAAATCCTGTTGTCAGCACAATAAGTCCTCTTATCTCGTGGCATTCTACCACTCCTACGTCGCACAAAAGTTTGAATATCACCACCGATAGCAGAAAACTGGCGTCCGAAACGAAATAGCCACCTTACAGCCATGTTTTATCTCCATTTGACTGCCAACTGCCCCAGTAACCATGTCGTACTAACTGTGGAGGATGTGCTCCCAGCTTCATGAGCTGCGCACTGGACATCTGACACCTCGCGCATGTCATAAAGGCACTGACGCACGAACCGGGGTGGAGACCGCACAACTGCAGCCAGGGTTCATCCGTGTTGGATACGATGTCGTTTCAACACACAAAACAGACCAAGCTTGCACAAATGCGCAAGTCTCTTCATTTTCAAAATCCAGATGTATGACTCAAATCCGTAATCGATTTTATGGGCAACGGTAAGATATGGTGAGTCGTACACCCTTAACCGAATTAAAATTGCACTGACAAAAGTTGTAAAAATGATCAAAGAAAAGGTATACCAAGTACAAGTACAAGTACCAAGTACCAAGTACTTTTCACCTTTTTTTAAACACATGTATTTCTGCTTTCGTTCCCCACATTAACCACGATTGCAAGAGTTTATACGCTGCCGCGTCGATCTACTGCCCGTGCCCACGCACCGGCGGCCGCGCCGACGACGGCCGGGCGCGCCGGGCGGCCGATTTTTGCGCGCATGGCGTCATTCTATGACTAATTACACATTGATAAAGTATAGAACGCAAAAAATATTGTCTTCACTAAACATAGGAGATAAGGGTGCGCATTTTTCCTACGAATACTTTAAGAGTGAATTTCTGGCAACACTTTGGAAAAATCGTTGGAAAAAGTGGTCAGAACATTTCTAAAAGTTTTGAAAAATTCAAAAAAACGAGATGCTAGCTGTTACATGCTCAACCTAATCCCTTGTCATTTGAAGCTAAGAAATGAAAGTTAAGGCTGAAAATAATCGTTGTATATCACCATGTTTTGACGAAATCGGCGATTTTCACGATTTTCTTCAAAATATAACTCCGAAACCATAAGTCTGAGGAAAGAAATAATCTCAGATCAGCATTTCACGCCCCTGACGACGCAGTAGACGAGATTGGAACGAAATCCGAGACTATGCTATGTAGGGGCCTGGTTGATCTGGGCTGGAACGCCCCATGTCACTTTATACTCAGACTCAGAATCCATGTGAAGTTCTGAACCGGAACTAGGGAAGTGTATTTTCAGAAATGATGGCCCGTCAGCAGTAGCTATGTACCGGGGTTCGAGGGGTCTCGGAAGCAAATCGACCACGAGCCACCACTGGAACGGTCCCCGGGAAGCAAATCGACCACGAGCCACCACTGGAGCGGTCCACGGGAAGCAAATCGACCACGAGTCACCACGAGACATCACCACTACCACTGGACACACTTGACGAGTTGCCTGGAGTGGTTGGTTTGACGTGGCGGTAGAGCACTGGACATTGGAGCGGCAGTCCTGGCTTCAGTCCTACCCCGGACAGAGTTAGGGGCCGCCCCTCCAGCAGTCAGCCGCGTGGATCAGGGCAAACCAGACATCCCCTATCAGACACCATTCACATCCACGGCGCAGCTAAGGCGGCGGACCACGGCAAAGACCTGCTGACTGAAAGCGGATTGATAGCATGTTTTGCAAGAATTATCATTGGACCATTTGTTGCTACACCCTGCAGGCTTAGAAAACACTTCTTGGTCTGACAGTGATCTGGTATCATTCTAGGTACATTTGAACGCTGTCCGCCATAGGTACTGTCCACCATGGGTAATGTCCGCCATAGGTACAGTCCACCATGGGCAATGTCCGCCATAGGTACTGTCCACCATGGGTAATGTCCGCCATAGGTACAGTCCACCATGGGCAATGTCCGCCATAGGTACAGTCCACCATGGGCAATGTCCGCCATAGGTACTGTCCATCATGGGTAATGTCCGCCATAGGTACTGTTCACCATGGACAATGCCCACCATAGGTACTGTCCGCCATGGATACTGTTCGCCATGGATACTGTCCGCCATAGGCACTGCCCGCCATGGATACTGTTCGCCATGGATACTGTCCGCCATAGGCACTGCCCGCCATGGATACTGTTCGCCATGGATACTGTCCGCCATAGGCACTGCCCGCCATGGATACTGTTCGCCATGGATACTGTCCGCCATAGGCACTGCCCGCCATGGATACTGTTCGCCATGGATACTGTCCGCCATAGGCACTGCCCGCCATGGATACTGTTCGCCATGGATACTGTCCGCCATAGGCACTGCCCGCCATGGATACTGTTCGCCATGGATACTGTCCGCCATAGGCACTGCCCGCTATGGATACTGTTCACCATGGATACTGTCCGCCATAGGCACTGCCCGCCATGGATACTGTTCGCCATGGATACTGTCCGCCATAGGCACTGCCCGCCATGGATACTGTTCGCCATGGATACTGTCCGCCATAGGCACTGCCCGCCATGGATACTGTTCGCCATGGATACTGTCCGCCATAGGCACTGCCCGCCATGGATACTGTCCGCCATAGGCACTGCCCGCCATGGATACTGTTCACCATGGATACTGTCCGCCATAGGCACTGTTCGCCATGGATACTGTCCACCATAGGCACTGCCCGCCATGGATACTGTTCGCCATAGGCACTGCCCGCCATGGATACTTTTCGCCATGGATACTGTCCGCCATAGGCACTGCCCGCCATGGATACTGTTCGCCATGGATACTGTCCGCCATAGGCACTGCCCGCCATGGATACTGTTCGCCATGGATACTGTCCGCCATAGGCACTGCCCGCCATGGATACTGTTCGCCATGGATACTGTCCGCCATGGTCCTGTCCGCCGTAGGCACTTTCTGCCATGGATACTGTTCGCCATGGTCCTGTCCGCCGTAGGCACTGTCCGCCATGGGCACTGTCCACTCGCGCAGCCCTCCACGGTCGGCAGCTGCCGCGCCAGCGGTGGGGGTGCGTGCCTGAGTGCCATCGTGCCGGCTTCTTGGCGGCCGCGCTGCAGGCACGAGTGTACTTCAACTGAACTGAGCTGGACCGCTCGCCGTCGGTACATGCACCTCCACCGACTCAGGGCTGGTACATACACCTCCACCGACTCAGGGCTGGTACATACACCTCCACCGACTCAGGGCTGGTACATACACCTCCACCGACTCAGGGCTGGTACATACACCTCCACCGACTCAGGGCTGGTACATACACCTCCACCGACTCAGGGCTGGTACATACACCTCCACCGACTCAGGGCTGGTACATACATGCTGGTATGTACATACATACATGCATTGGTTGTACTACACAATTGGTTATGAGCTGCCGTGTTGTCACGTCATCAGGTCACCAAACAATCTCTTTACCTATCTTCAACATTGAAAACCTTTCCGAGGTTCAGAGATGTTTTAAACCCAGAGCGCAATGGGCCCCTTTTGGGCACTCATCTGCAATCTTTGGTCCTTTTTGTTCTCGAACAAAACGCTAAGCTTGTAAGTCGTGCCGCGAGCTCGTCCCAAAATCAAACCGATCATATCATAAGACGGTGTCGACCCGCTAAAGCTGTGGGTGTTATTGGCCCAGTGATCATCACCATATTTGAAGTTTTAGGGTGCTCCGACTACGTATAGCGCCCAGCTGACCGAGAGACTGCTGCACCCAATGCCAATTTTAATTTATTCAATCGTCGACGGGTATTCCCAATTATGAACGAAGTCGTGATAAAATTATGTACATACATGCATGAATGAAAGCAAAAATTACAGAATAATAAAAAGCTCATGCTCACTACGTTAAAACATTTACGGCTTAAAACCTATTTTATATATACAAAATCAGTACATAAGGAATAATAAGACCTAATACAACGCCAAAATCTACTGTGGTTTCGAACAGATCCTAAATCACAATGCTCTAAAACAATCCAAAACATCTCTCCGAAACGTGCAATAATCGTCATGAAAGAAGTCAGACGTTGGGCATTCTTGTAGAAACCGGTTGACTTCACGGGGCATCCTTACAAAAAGGCTGTCCTTAACAGTGCTCACTCTGGCACACGGAACTCCAAACAGCGACAGATTGCGACCGATTCTTAATGGAGAGGACAGTGAAAATGAGCTGACTAAAAATGATGAGACATAGCGTCCGGGATAAACGCTTCTAAAAAACATAAGATCATAAGTTCTACGAGATTTTAAAGATGACATGTGATAGTGTTGGAGTAGGTCAGAATACGGTACGGTGAGGGAGCAGCCCGATGTGGAGAGTGGTGGTTAAGCCAAATCAACAATTTATATTGTACTCTCTCCAGTCTTTCTAAGTGTACCCCGGCCGCACCTACCCAGACAACACATCCATATTCAAGTACCGAGCGCACATGCGCGTATTAGGAAGTTCGCACGGAAGACGGGCTGAAGTGTCCTCTCGTTCAAAGTTTTTGGAAGGATCGAAATAAAACGCCTAGAGCCCTGTTTGCTTTTTTGACTGTACTGTCGATGTGGGGGCCAAATGCTAATTTTTCATCAATAACGACGCCTAGGTCCCGAATTGAATTGACATGTTCCTGAGCTGTGTTTTGAATGAAATATGTAGTTCGAACGGGAATTTTCGAGTCATCCAAGATGATTTGCATTTTGAAGGATTGGGCGTAATTTCCAGTCTTGAGACCAAATGAAAAGTCTGCAGAGGTCCTCTTGCAAGAGCGCCGAATCGTTTGGAGAGGTTATGTTTCTGAATATTTTGACATCTGCAAGCATTAAACAATGCGATTTTATTTTGGAAGGAAGATCGTTAATGAATAAGGCTAACAAAAGGGGAGACAACAGCCCACCTTCCGGTGTGCCAGACGTAGCATGGAACCACTGAGAGAATTTACCATTAACAATAGTACGTTGCTGTCTGTCATACAGATATGATTTCAGTGGGTTCAGAGCCAGGCCAGATAGATTATATGAATTTTTGAGCTGATGAACAAGGAGGGCGTGGTTAACACTTTGGAATGCAGCCGAATTATCCGTATAAATGCAGTCTGTCTGAGCGCTCCAAGAAATTGAGTTCAATCAAATAAAATTGAACATAAATTATCATTAAATGAAAATAAATTAACAACCAACCCGTTTAAAGTATAATACATAAAGCTTCATAGACATACAAGTTTTTATTCGCATCATTGTAGAGCCATGTTACTTATGCGAAAACTTAACCCTCGTCCCGGTAGGGGGTGTTTGAACAACCCCTCGGGTTTTTCCGGCGGCACCAAAAAAACGGCACGAAGCGCCGCCGTACTTGGCACAACTTGTCCTTGATCGATTCCGCAACTTTTCCTTAGTCTTAGGTTTGGGTTATCTCAGGTCAGGTCAACAGTGCAGGTCAAGTGACCTCTCCTCCAAAAAATTTTAAGCTAGCATAAGTAAGATGGTAAATATTTCCAATTGAAACTTATATCACATAATGGGCCCACCAAGTACTACAAAATATATCCCGGGATTTTTAAATCAGTGACCTGGGCTCAGATCGGAAATGCATTGGTTATTGGATTGGATGTCATTGGAAATGCGGTGGCAAAACGGGAATTGGTAAAAATAGCTCTTTTTCCGTAGATACAGCTTACAATACTTCCCTATTCAGCAAATCTTAGTACCCCAGGCCCCTTTCCGGATTCATGTTGCAATTTTTGGCCTGGGACCTCTGAGGGGTCAAATGGGACTACTTAGGCAGGTTTCCAGGCTTGGGTTAATAACTTCGCATGAATGATAAAATTTTTATTTTAACACGCGCACTGGAGGGGGCCTCGGAGGCCCCCACCTGTTTTTCCGAGGTGGCCGGAGAACCGCTCGTAGCCGAAACACGATACTTTGCCACATTAAACAAAATTTAATAGCGCGTCGATTGGTGAAGATTTTTTGAAAATCAGTCGAAAATTTTTTACTTATAGGCTTTTAAAGTCAGACCTGCATTTTGAGATCGCCGTAATCGCGCGGTCGGACCAGTTAGTTGCATTGGAGACCGAGTGGTGAAGTCATAACACCATATAACCGGGATTATATGTCAAGGTCACCTCACATGAAGGTCAATGTCAAGGTCAAAGGTCACAGGTCAAGGTCATATCTGCACTTTCAAGGTCACTGACCACAGTGCTTCCGGTCAAATGACGTTGCCCGGTCTAACGTACATTATGATATGACGTCATCGATAAGGTACCCCAATACCAAGGTCAATGTCAAAGGGCAAGGTCTAAGGTCATTTGCAAAGGTCAATCCTCATTCCCCGCCAAACAGTGGCTATAGTGTTAGTCAAAGTGTACATTATAAGTAGCATACTATATTGTGACTTTACAGGTCAATGACCTTGAATGACCTTGACCCCAAAATGGAGCGGAAGGCTCTTTGAGACCTTCTCTATATGACCGTGGTCCACCTTTAACTGATTCCCGCCATTTTCCCACATAATCACGGCATTTACCAGTCGGTCCCCAGCATGGCCAAGTTTTGACCTTTATGACCTCGTTTGACCTTGAAGATATTGACCTAGGTCAATAAAATTGGTCATGATGTAGATCACTATGACGCCCACCCACCTCTTAAATTTCGTTTTTCTATGCCTCTTAGTGTCCGAGATCTTGGGGGTCCTATTAGGCCCCTCCAGTGCGCGTTACTGCCAGACCCCCTCCAGTGCGGGTGTTAATACCATTGCGTTCAATAGTTATTGTGAGTCGATTGATATGCATATTGACTATGCTAGGTTAGATGCTGACCTTGACCTGAACTTATGTCAGGTATTTTTTTATATTTTAACACGTGCACTGACGAGGGTCTGGGCCACCTTCGCTTTGACGGGGGTGCGGGTACCCGCCCTCCCGGGGTGCGGGTACCCGCCCTCCCTGTAAGATCTCGAGAACCACGCTAGATAGCGAAAAACGGTAAGTGGCGTTGGATAGCCCATTCAAATCACTATAGCAAAAATTGAACGATGTTTTCAGGTCACATTTAAGGTCGCCTGAGGTCAAGGTATGTCACTACAGGCATAACATGTAAATGAAGGTTTTTAGTCATTAAATCTGAACTGGTAAAGATAGCACGAAACAATTTAGACCATTGGAATCCTCGCAGCAAGCTGAATCAAATTAAACATAATATGGCCTTGCTAGATCAAATCAGGTCAAATCTATAATTTTACCCCACCTGAGGTCAGGCCAAAGTCAAATTAGGTCAAATGCATATTATTAGAACCACAAGGATAAGACCAATCTAATGAAGCTAAAACAAACGTCCTATCACTATCCATTACTAAGTTATTTAGTTTAAATCATTTTTCCGATTAATTTCCAACGGAGAGGTCATGGCTCGTGCCTGACCTTAGGTCGTTGATATCGAAAATACCGGAACATATTTTAGAGAACTCGATGAGCCCATTATGTGATATGGCTTTCAATCAGATAATTTCGCCCTGTTCCGACTTATGCTATCTTAAACTTTTTTTTAGGTCAGGTCACTTGACCTGTAATGGTGACCTGAGCTGAAATGACCTAACTTTAAAACTTTGAAAAAAGTTGCAACTGATGAAGTTACTTCATTAATTGTTATGAGTTATACATCAGTGCTCGCGTTTCTTTTTTCGCTATCTTGCACAGGATCCGAGATCAAGGGGGTGTTTGAACACCCCCTCCAACAGGGCGAAGGTGGCTCGGAGGCCCACCGGGTCTGGTGTTAATCCACATGCACGGACAGACCTCGGTAAGAAGTGCGAATGGATGTAGGCGTGTGGCAGTGGTAGCCAGCTGGCGGTAGTGTCGGCGCCCCGCCCCTCTCAGGGGCGTGTGGCAGTGGTGCTAGCTGGCTGTAGTGTCGGCGCCCCGCCCCTCTCAGGTGGCGTGTGGCAGTGGTGCTGGCTGGCTGTAGTGTCGGCGCCCCGCCCCTCTCAGGTGGCGTGTGACAGTGGTAGCCAGCTGGTGGTAGTGTCGGCGCCCCGCCCCTCTCAGGTGGCGTGTGACAGTGGTAGCCAGCTGGTGGTAGTGTCGGCGCCCCGCCCCTCTCAGGTGGCGTGTGGCAGTGGTGCTAGCTGTCTGTAGTGTCGGCGCCCCGCCCCTCTCAGGTGGCGTGTGGCAGTGGTAGCCAGCTGGTGGTAGTGTCGGCGCCCCGCCCCTCTCAGGTGGCGTGTGGCAGTGGTGCTGGCTGGCTGTAGTGTCGGCGCCCCGCCCCTCTCAGGTGGCGTGTGGCAGTGGTAGCCAGCTGGCTGTAGTGTCGGCGCCCCGCCCCTCTCAGGTGGCGTGTGGCAGTGGTAGCCAGCTGGTGGTAGTGTCGGCGCCCCGCCCCTCTCAGGTGGCGTGTGGCAGTGGTGCTAGCTGGCTGTAGTGTCGGCGCCCCGCCCCTCTCAGGTGGCGTGTGGCAGTGGTGCTAACTGTCTGTAATGTCGGCGCTCCGCCCCTCTCAGGTGGCGTGTGGCAGTGGTAGCCAGCTGGCTGTAGTGTCGGCGCCCCGCCCCTCTCAGGTGGCGTGTGGCAGTGGTAGCCAGCTGGCGGTGGTGTCGGCGCCCCGCCCCTCTCAGGTGGCGTGTGGCAGTGGTAGCCAGCTGGCGGTGGTGTCGGCGCCCCGCCCCTCTCAGGTGGCGTGTGGCAGTGGTGCTAGCTGGCTGTAGTGTCGACGCCCCGCCCCTCTCAGGTGGCGTGCGGCAGTGGTAGCCAGCTGGCGCTGCGACCCGCGGTAGTGTCGGCGCCCCGCCCCCTCAGGTGGCGTGCAGACACCTGCAGTCAGGCAACTCGGACAGGCCGCTGCAACACGCGAGCCCCGACAGCAACAGGCGACCAATGGCCGTTCCCGGCACAAACAGGCGGCCACTGGCCGTCCCCGACAGCAACAGGCGGCCACTGGCCCTGTTCCTCTGCCGGTATGGCTATGCTTATCTGTCTGTCTGCCTGTCTTTCTGTCTATCTATCTGTCTGGCTGTCTGTCTGAATCCGTCTGTTTCTGTCTGCCCTGCCCTGCCCTGCCTGCCCTGCCCTGCCCTGCCTGCCTGCCTGCCTGGCTTTGTGACTCTGTCTGCCCGCCTGACCCCACCTGCTTTGTCTGACCCCTTGCTATATTTCTGTTTCTCTGGCCCGGTGCGTTTGTCTGTCCGCCTGCCTGTCTGC
Organism: Lepas anatifera; assembly: GCA_034440635.1. Classification (NCBI taxonomy): domain Eukaryota; kingdom Metazoa; phylum Arthropoda; class Thecostraca; family Lepadidae; genus Lepas; species Lepas anatifera. The sequence continues at coordinate 2,158,835 of JAOTON010001628.1, forward strand.
CTCTCTCACTGTCTGTCTTGGTCTGAGGTGCGCCTATTGATTGTGCCGGGCTGAGCAGCCCGCCGGGCTTGCACTGGCAATGGAGGTGCAAACACCGGCGCTACCGCTCCCCTGGAAACGGAAACGGAAGCCGGGCCAGACCCCCCAGCTGTGTGCAGCGCTCCGCTGCGGCCCCCGTCGCAGACCTGGCAGCCCGCCTCGGACCTCTGCGTCGGCCCCACCTGCCAGTAAACCTCTCCGATCAACTGTGACCAAATCAATGTTGAGAGCCTGCTGAAAGGCCCCACTCCCTCCCCGCTGGCACACTCCTGCCGCGCTCTCACAATGCAGGCGCGGCTCTGTGGATAGAGCTGGTGTTCTGGGCCCCAGCTCCCGGGTTTACGTCCCGGCGGGTCTCTGCCTGAGCCCCAGTTTCCAGGTTAACGCCCAGCCAGATTGTTCAACTGGCACAGGTGCTATACCTGTACTTTTCCCGACAGTGTGAAGGGGCGCTGCTGGTGGAGTCCCCAGGTCCTGCCGTTTCAAACTTCAATAGTTGGTTCAATCAGTTGGTAGAGCGTTGGGCTCCGGCCCGCTGCTCAGAAGCATGCAGTGGCAGTGCATGTCCAGGCTTGGGATCGGTTCCCCTGAGACGCTCCGGCGCTCAATAGCTTACCCGACGTACAGGTCGGCTGGCAACTGACCGATGAGAGGGTGACCTGAGCGGGGCGGCCGTCCCTGTGCTTTGTGGGACGTTAAACTTTGGCTTCTAAATCAACCCTTCATTGTGGGAGTTGCTCATTCGAGTGGTGGGGTCGAGGTCTCCGTGACAAGTCCATTGATGACTTAAGTGAGACTCCGACTCCAACAACCGAACTGGGAACAACTTGGACAAAATTTGTGAAAAAAACATAATCATCATGATCAAGGAATAGGGACATTACATAGCAAATCCACCGGTGAAGGCTGTACGCTATACCAATATATCTCTGACTTTTTTTGTAATTCTACGCACAGAGTTGGTAGATGTCCTGAAATCACCTGCGCAGTTTTTAGTTGAATCATCCAAGAGGTTTCTTACTACAGCCTAGAGCGCATTTCGAAAATAAAAGCAAAAGGATATTTTTAACATGGTCAAAAACGTTAAGACAAAATAAAACAGACCCTATGACATGCCGTCATAGGGATAACATGTAAATGAAGTTTTCGATCATTTAATCTGAAAAAGTAAAGATAGAGCAAAACCATTTAGACCATTGGAATCCTGGCAGCTAGCCTAATCGAATATTAATATGACCTTGCTAGGTCAAATCAGGCAAAATATGGCATTTGACCTGACCTGAAGTCAGCTCAAGGTCAAAGTAAGTCAAAATGCATATCATTACAACTGCAAAGACAACGCCAATCTAATGAAGTTAAAATAAAAAATTCTATCACCATCCATTACTAAGCTATTCAGTTGAAACTATTTTCTCATGTATTTCCAATAAAGAGGTCATGGATTGTACCTGACTTTAGGTCATCGGTGTAAAAGATACCGGGACATATTTTAAAAAAGTCGACGGGCCCATTATATGATGAGTTTCAATAGGATAAGTTCACCCTGTTGTGGCTTATGCTTTCTTAAACTTTTCTAGGTGTGGTCACTTGACCTGTACTGCTGACCTGACCTGAAATAACTTAACCTTAAAATTTTGACAAAACTTGTAAAAAATTATCAGAGAAAAGATATGCCACGTACGGAGGCGCTACGCGCCGCGCCGCCGTTTTTATGACTCTCTTCAAAAAACGCGAGGGAGGGTAGGTACCCCCGTCAATGCGCATGTTAAGATTGTATTTTTTAGTATAATATTTTAGAACTTGTAGTGTCTTACTGTTGATGAAAGTAAATAGTCTTCCGCTTTTTTGAAAGACTACAGACTTCTAGTGATTTAAGGCTCTGTAAATTTTAATATGACCTGCATATTTGCAATAGACTGACATTCATGACTGTGACCGCCACATCCCACATAGACCGCACTTTTGAGCCTGCTTACTAGATGTGTTAGCCTGCTCAAGTGTTGGAACAGCAGTGAAAAAGCTGTCATTTTTATTCTTTATTATTGACAGTCAAAGGTTGGCAAGGTGGCAAGCAATAGCCTCCATATTTTTCCTGTGCACAAACAGGAGCAATTTGACGATGCTGCTTCCCCCAATTTCCGCAGGCAGTGATTTTCGGCAGCTGGTATGGCCCGGCATCGACCACTGCAGTGGTGCACTGGCGGTACCAGTGCACCAGTGGTACCAGTGGTGCCAGTGGTGGTACCAGTGCACCAGTGGTACCAGTGGTGCCAGTGGTGGTACCAGTGCACCAGTGGTACCACTGGTACCAGTGCACCAGTGGTGCCAGTGCACCAGTGGTGGTACCAGTGCACCAGTGGTGCCAGTGGTGCCAGTGGTGGTACCAGTGCACCAGTGGTGCCAGTGGTGCCAGTGGTGGTACCAGTGCACTAGTGGTGCCAGTGGTGGTACCAGTGCACCAGTGGTGGTACCAGTGCACCAGTGGTGCCAGTGGTGGTACCAGTGCACCAGTGGTGCCAGTGGTGGTACCAGTGCACCAGTGGTGCCAGTGCACCAGTGGTGGTACCAGTGCACCAGTGGTACCAGTGGTGGTACCAGTGCACCAGTGGTGCCAGTGGTGTCATTGGTACCTCAAGAACTCGAAATGCACCATAGTTGAACAGAAATCCTACTTTTATCAACAAGTCAAAGCCCGTATTGGCCCCGCTGAATTGGGCGTCATCCACGGAATTAAGAGCCGGAGTCTCGAAAAACATCAGATAATCCGTCATTCATTTTGTATGGGCCGGTGACATGATTGAGAGAAATTGTTCGGTTCACCATTCCCCCCCCCAGGGTATCTCACCGAACACTTTCACCCGATTTTGTGAGACTGATCAAGGACCATGGCCGAGGCTAAATGATTCGAGCATCTGGCACTCTGATTCAGATTCAATGGTTGAAAAGGCTGGATGGCTCTGCGTTTGTTGTCGAGTTTTTTACTCTCTTTGGACAGTTAAAGGAAGTGAGCACGAGTAAGATTGTGTGGAATAAAGAAGTCGAGGCTCCGGCTAGAAGCATAATAAAAATCAGTTCAGCCTTATCTAGACCCCCGAATAATGAGAATAAATAACATTTACAGCTGTCAAAGTGGTTTGCCTGCAAGTTCACCATTTCGCCTGGGAAGGATTACCGAATGGCGTTATGCATAGATTTAAGATGCACCATGCTATGCTTCCTGATATATTATATGTTGAAGTGATTTTCCTCTCAGTAAAATTGTTCTACAATCAAGCGCTGCAACCACATATTTTACAGTCGGTGACCGGCCTAAAAAATCTGGCATGTTCAAACAAGGTCTTGTTTGGGTAGACCTTTGATACATGTCTGATCTAGAGCAGGCTGGTCGGCACATTTGTGGTGTGAAATTTCCGATGATGACACTGGCAACTTGTTTGACCGACGTGCGAAAAGTGAGATATGTATGTACGTGTCGACTAAATTTTCAATGCGTGATTAGACCAGCTCACAGCTCCAGGTTTGTGTGCTCCGAACAGGCCTTAGCATACTGACAAATTTGCCTTATATACTGAATCAACCTGCCTTGAGCTTTGCTGATCCCGTGGGTGCACCTAAGTTGGACCTTGGTTATTTTGCTTGTGGATCTCTTTTCGGTAACAATTAATATGCTGGTGTAATAGCATAAAACAACTATTTGCTGCTCAATGTGTTTGTAAAATGTCTTCGCATCATATTGATAGATTTTCGAGGAGCATGGTCGAGTCCCTGACGGCTCCTGGCTCTGGGATCCACACCTTTTTACTCGAACAAGTAAAAAATCTCCGGCCTCCTCCGACACTTGACCTCCATGTGACGCGATGTTCTTACTGGCCTCAATCCGTGGCTACTGGTCCCATGTTAAAGTTGCATGCAATTTCGCCGGCTCTCTTTGGGTCGCCATAGCAGTTGTAGAGGTAAGCGGACGACCTCTCGCTGCTCTCCTGTTGGCGGCCGGGGTTATGGGTTGTAAAGCCCTCTTCGATGGTCCGCTGAAGCGGCTCCCCACGGCAGATACCCACCCCTCCAGTGCACTGGATGAACCACTGCAGGACACTGCAGTGGTTCCCACTTCGGCAGCAGGCGAACGTATGTCACGTCAGCACACCCCCACATCACAGCACACCGCCCCACATCACAGCACACCGCCCCACACCGCAGCACACCGCCCCACACCACAGTAGACCCACATCACAGCATACCGCCCCACACCACAGTAGACCCACACCACAGCACACCGCCCCACACCACCCCACACCACAGCATACCGCCCCACACCACAGTAGACCCACACCACAGCACACCGCCCCACACCACAGTAGACCCACACCACAGCACACCGCCCCACATCACAGCACATCGCTCTACATCATAGCACACTGCCCCACACCACCCCACACCACAGCACACCCCCACACAACAGTAGACCCACACCGCCCCACACCACAGTAGACCCACACCCACAGCACACCGCCCTACATCATAGCACACTGCCCCACACCACCCCACACCACAGCACACCGCCCCACACAACAGTAGACCCACACCACACCACACCACAGCACACCGCCCCACATCACAGTAGACCCACACCACACCACACCACAGCACACCGCCCCACACAACAGTAGACCCACACCACAGCACACCGCCCCACATCACAGTAGACCCACACCACAGCACACCGCCCCACACCACAGAAGACCCACACCACAGCACACCACCCCACATCACAGTAGACCCACATCATAGCACACTGCCCCACACCACCCCACATCACAGCATACCGCCCCACACCACAGTAGACCCACATCACAGCACACCGCCCCACATCACAGTAGACCCACATTATAGCACACTGCCCCACACCACCCCACATCACAGCACACCGCCCCACACAACAGTAGACCCACACCACAGTAGACCCACATCACAGCACACTGCCCCACACAACAGCAGACCCACATCACAGCATACCGCCCCACACCACAGTAGACCCACACCACAGCACACCGCCCCACACCGCAGCACACTGCTCCACACCACAGCACACCGCCCCACACCACAGCAGACCTTCCCCACATCACAGCAGCCCCACACCACAACAGAGTAGCCCCACGCCATTGCAGAGGGTCCACGCCACAGCGAAGCCGAGCGGCCGCCGGCAGAGCTGGGTGGGGTAAGTGGTTGGGGTCAGACGATGCACCGCTGAGGCGCCCACCTGGGACCGGCCCAATCGATACGGCAGCGCCGCGGGCGGCGGCCCCGCCGGCGGCGTCACAGGTGCCCCTGCTACTGCTCCTCAAGCATAACCTCCAACAAACCACCAGCAGTCACGCTCCGGACTAGACGTGCACGTCGATACCATGCAGTGTTTTCTTCTCCTTACTGGTGATGTCAAATGTCATGGCATATTTGCATTTCAGTACTTTTTAGGATTGCTCTAAATATCTTATTCATGTTTGATATCGTTGGGCAAATTAGGTACTAGTTCTCTTAGGCAAGACATATTCACTCTTCTGCTACAGCTAACATATTTCGACACATCCTTCGTCATCATCAGAGCACTTGTGAGCTATCAGTATGAACATGTCGACGAAAGCACTGCCTAGCTCCTAAGTTATCATTCAGTAAGAAATAGTTAAAAATATTCAGCCATTACATCGGATCAAATGATACCTGGAGCATTTTAGAAGTTCGTGTTTTATAACCATTCTAGATTCTCGAGTTATGCTAATGGAGGCACCTCATTTCTTATGCACGAATACAACATTGAAACACTGCTCGATAAGGTAAAGCGAATTGTATGTCGAAAAAATCAAGATTATCTCACCGTTGCGAACCCTTCCACTTCCCTTCTAGTATCAGAATTAGAAATCGCTGCCAAAGAGCCCAGTTCTGTAACAGAAAATAGTTGCACAGGAACGGGTGGCACCAGGGCATCGCACCCATTCCCCATTTGACGGACCAGGGGCACCGCCGCTGACATCCCCCCCCCACCATTAAATCGGCGACGATAGCTGTAAGGCGGTGCGCTGTCCGGGATTTTGGAGAGAAGCTCTGACTTTGACGGATTATTTACAGACCCACACAGCCTGACAGCAGACCTGCTCTTTTAGTTTTCCACAGACACGATATGTTTTACACGCAGAACCCTCAATCCCAGTGTGTAACCTCTCCTATGATTTAAGTTGACCCGGGAGGTGAACACTGAAAATGATGGAAGTTACAAATGTCCTTCTTTGACAACCCATACTTAAGGAGATGGATCAGTTTTTAAACAAATATCTTTCGAAAGTTCTTGAAAAGACAAATCTGCATGCTGGCACCCATTCTGAGGCAAGGTGAATACCAAAGTCACCGGAGGGCACCAAAGGCCACTGTTTTTGAAATTGTTTGTGCCTATAACTTTTGAACGAGATAAGATATATCAACAAATGTGGTATTATAGTGATGAGCATGACATATGAATCCCAATGATGTCCAAAATGGCACTGAAATGTCAAGGTCGCGATGTGGCCTTTTAAGATCATGTTGCATATCATTCAGATTATTGGATCAAGAAAAACACATCGATGCATTTGGCTTTGCTCTAGGTTTACTGGTTCCCGAGTCATAACAGATTTCCTAAATAGGTCAACATTTGACCCATGTCGGTCCTCTGTGACGTGATGGGTAAACGCACGTGGTTCAAACTCGACTTGAGAGTAGAAGGCGGTAAGGCGCTTCCAGCGCCGTTTTCAAGTTGTTTTGCGTATCACTTCTGCTCCCCAGATCGCCGGGGGGTCTGATCGGACCCCCGGCGATGGTGGGTGCCAAAAGAACCCAGGCGGTGCCGGGTTGGGATACTTAGTTTCTTTTCACTATCATTTTTATTAACTAGTTTTACGAGAATGTTAAAGGGAATGTGGCACCTCGGTCGAATCCTGGAATTTAGTGCAACTAGGCGTACTTTTAGCCGAAAATAATGAAACCACTCATGATTTCTCTGAAAAAATGTACAATAAGCCCAATATTTGTATTTTTTAAATACTCCTCTAAAAAAAGAAATAAATATCAGTCTGTGGATGATGTCACCATCTGGCAACCACTACCATTCTTGAAACGCTTCAAGGGCTTCGACTGGCTGATGCTCATCGTGACGTCAGCATATGTCGTCACACCAGCAGCTCACAACAGTGGCCGCCCGGCGAGGGGCTGATGAGGGGGCTGGTGTCAGGTAGGTTTTAGCTTTTTTCTATGGAAATATCGAGTTCCAAGACAAATGATGTATGGAGTACCGGGCTTTCCGACTTGCTTTACAACTTGGCTATCTCAGTTAAAATCACGTTATGAAGGTGCCACATTCCCTTTAAGAAAGAGCAGCGTGTACTGGGCAGCTGGTATATTCCACAAATTACAATTGTTGTGCTAGATGATCTGCAATTTAACTGACTCCAACTGTTGCGTTTTCAACGTTGGTGCCTTAAAAATCCTGCCCTTAGCCGTATACATGTTGCCAACATGTTTTGATAGTTCCTCCCCCTCCTCTAATTTTCCTACTTGTGTGTAGTTCATTTTCATCTACCTGAAATAATTTTTCTAGCTCATTCCATAGCTATGTCCCGATATCCAATTAGACCATTCCACACCATAATTATTCAGCACTGCCTTTATTTCGTAAAATTTATTTCGCATGGATTCTGCACTTACATGTCGAATATTACATAACAAGTAAACTATCTTATCTATCTACTACATCCCACCCCAATATATACCTACATATATATATATATATATATATATATATATATATATATATATATATATATATATATATATACATACATTGTTCGTTGAATACAATAGTTTATGTAGACGCAGAAAGTTTTTGGATTTAGATTCAATGTTACGAATAAGTTTAATGTTATTTTCGGTATGTTTGTGCAAAGTCGTAGCAAAGGACATAAAATAGGTTTAAGTTTCACATAGCAGTATTTCACCAAGCTTATATTATAAAGTATATATGCAATGCGCCTTAATATCTAGCGCCTTGGCTCGCTTCGCTGAGCCCACTACCCCTGTTGCAATTTTGAAACTATCTATAAACTACGAAGAAAGTTTTGTTTCGATATAAACTATCTTATCCGTAGATCTACTACATCCCACCCCTTAAAATATGGGAATCTCAAACACGTCCTGCATCAAATGCAATATTTAGTGTAAACATCGGAAAAAATACTGTATTTCAAAAACTTGCATTTTCAAGAACAACATTGTGGCTATTTTAATAATCCCCGCATCTCTCAAGCGGAGGACCCCTGAGCACATGGTAGCTATATTCTCCGACGGATATTTGCAATGTTAAGAGGGATTTTCCGTGCTTCGAAGGAAAATTTTGCAACTGATTAAAGCGAGATACGCGAAAAAAATTTTATTGGCTATATCAAAAGGTTACAAAAGTTGTTTCAGAAGTCCTATTCTCATTTTTGCAAATTCGGCCTCCAAATGCCTTAAAATTGCTCTCAAAGTCAACATTTCTAGACGACTTTACCGGTACACCTCATATCGATGCATATGACGTACACACGGCTAAGGCTATCAATTTCTCTAAGAATTAGGACATATCTATCCTAAACAGTGATGTAGAGCTTTGGACTACTACAGAAAAAATTACTTTAGACAAACAACATCCCAAAACTCTTTTGAAACAGAAATATAGGGCTTAAAAGAAATCACAATTAACCAATCAGAAGTCTAGGAATTCTCAAACCGGGGTCACGTGACCTATCTGACGCAAAAGTTTTGTCAACCTGGGGCCGAAGCAGAAAATGACTCAAGACCCGAGGTACGAAACCGCTGAAGACTTGAGTAATTATGTTTTTTCCGTTTCTAGGGCAAACTAATTCATTTTGTAGTTTTTAAAAGCTTTTTAAAATTAATTCAAATACAAATACGGGACAACAGACATTTGTATTATAAAAAACATTACTTTTCAACTTCAAAATAGTTTTCGAAAAGTAAGTGATGGGCATGGGCATGGGTAAGTGATGGGCGTTTCATCAAAATCGTTAACCTATTTCGATAATAAGTAAGTGGCCTCCCAAAATTTTGCTGAAGATGCAAAAATAATTGATAGTTTCGTTATCAAGATTTTTCGAATAGCAAGAAACCACAATAATAATTTTTTCGCGTATCTCCCTTTACCACTTTTGCACATTACTCTGAAACTAATAGTGTTACATAGGAAATAAAACCAGATTATTGAAGGCATTTTTCTATCAAGATAATATGGTTATATTTGGTGTGCTGCAGGCCGGCTAGCTGCATAGGGACAAGGTTAGGTTAGGTTCACTTATGTCATGGCAGCTTCGAATATCGCGGCGAAGCCGCGGGGGCTGTCCGCGAGTAAAACTCGTAGACCGGAGCCTGAGGAGGCGCGGCGCAGCAGCAGCCGACGAATGCGTAGTGTTTACTCCTCTAAAAAAGAAACAAATATCAGTCTGTGGATGATGTCACGATCTGCCAACCACTACCATTCTTGAAACGCTTCAAGGGCTTCGATTGGCTGATGCTCATCGTGACGTCAGCATATGTCGTCACACCAGCAGCTCACAACAATGACCGCCCGGCGAGGGGCTGATGAGAGGTAAAGTAAGCTTAAGTTATGTCATGACAGCTTCGAAAACTATTGATCGGAAATAATTTTGTAGGTTCGGTTATGTCATGACAGCTTCGCACAGGGAAAGGTCATTGAGGGACCTTGGAGCGACGGGAAAGCAATAGCAAGTTCTGGTTGCAGATAGTTTGCACGTGGCACGTGCTCAAAGTTGAACTTTTCTCCCCATTGACTTAATATGGGAAACAGCGATGAAAAATACAAACACGGCAAAACGGACGTCAATTTGCAAGCCAGTTACGTTCTTACGTACGGAGCCTTTTTGCGTTCTTACATACATACATACATACATTTATTTCGGTTATCAACAAGTACAATGACAGTTCTGATATCTATCGATTGGCGCAAAAGCGTCTAGCGCTTGACTCTTGGCGCCTCTCGACAACATTGGCGAATTCAAGTGCCACGGTCGCACCACCCTTGGCCCATGGCCGCTCACCCGACAGTCACACACAGGATACCCACAACGGCGTCGGCGTCCTTTGCATAAATTGTTCAAGAGTTCAATGTGAGAATCTTTTGGTGTTTGATATGAATTTCAGGGTTTCTTTCGCTATCGCTCGATTTGTGTCATCGTTTCCATTTCCTCCATGCAGCAGCATCTTAAGTTTTTGTTCAGTTGATAAATTTGAAAATTCTGTGGCGATTATGGTCGATATATTTCGGTGGAGGACATTTCTCTGCACTGTATAATTTACGCAATGAATAAGAAAATGTTTCGTATTTTCGTTTTGATGACCACAGCTGCAGAATGGGGTTTCGGCTCCAAGGATTTGATAAGTGTGGCCATTTAATTTGGACATGTCAACTCTGAGTTGCGTCAAAAGGGAGTTCAAAATTTTGTTGCCGTACGAGAAGTATTTTAGAGGTTGTTGAACAGAGAAATATTCGACTACATGGTTTTTAAATGATTTGTGCGATTGAATGGTTCTTATTGGTTCTGGAAGCTCATTATATTGTTTTATTGCGCTTGGCAAGAACGAGTTACTGAAGTTACACGTTCTTCGGAATGGGGGTAGTCGTCGTAAACGGTTTTTTGGATATTGCTCGGAAAGTAGGAGCGACACGGACACGCAAACGACACAGATCGATGCAGCACAGGAATCTGCACGTTTTGGTGTGTTTTTGGTAAGAAAATCTCCGTTGAGAAGGAAATTAATAACGACAAACACGAAAAAATCGACAAAAAATCGAAATCAAAATGGGGTCTGTAACTCGTATCACTAGAAACACCCAAATAACTAGAAACACTATACATCCGAGACACGTCACCCATCATCAATATCCACACCAAACAACTCACACATCTCCCCCTATATGATAGGAACATTCGGTGAATATTTAGGCAGCATTGTAAGTGTGTTGTATTCCTCATATTTGTGATATGTGATGTGTTAGACGTGATTGAGGTGTTTGCTTGGTATTTTTGTGATGAAGGATCATTTGTCGATATACTATGCGCTTTCATATTAGGATTCAAAAATTCAAACTGATTAATACTTTTAAAGTGCTTCGATTTTGTGTGTGATCATGCCATAATAGGGCTTGATCTTGGCTCGCTTCGCCGAGCCCACTGACTCTGTTAATAAAAACTGTTGTGAGGAATCCAAGCCGAACCATTTTCATCTGTCGCGATTCCAAAACTCTATCTTGATTTGAAGGGTTTATATAATTTATCCTTGCCCTGGTAGCATAAAACCTCAGCAGTTTGTGCGACGTTATCCCCAACCCCTTAAAAGTTGGTTTTCCCGTCGCTCCAAGGTTCCTCAATGACCTCCCTCTGTGCGAAGCTGTCATGACATAACTGAACCTTACCTAACTTTGCCCCTATGCAGCTAGCCGGCCTGCGGCGCACCTAACCTGCGGTTAGGTGCCTCCCTGACCTGCAGTGCAACGCTATGCCTTCGTCGGCTGCGGCTGCGCCGCGCCTCCTCAGGCTCCGGTCCGCGAGTTTCACTTGCGGAGCCCCCGCGGCATCGCCGCGCTGTTCGAAGCTGTCACGACATAACCGAACCTTACCTAACCTTATCCTAATGCAGCGAGCCGGCGTGCGGCGCACCTAACCTGCGGTTAGGTGCGTCCCTAACCTGCGGTGCAACGCTACGCATTCGTCGGCTGCTGCTGCGCCGCGCCTCCTCAGCCTCCGGTCTGCGAGTTTCATTCGTGGACACCCCCGCGGCTTCGCCGCGATGTTCGAAGCTGTCATGACATAAACGAACCTTACCTAACCTTGTCCCTATGCAGCTAGCCGGCCTGCAGCGCACCTAACCTGCGGTTAGGTGCCTCCCTAACCTGCGGTGCAACGCTACGCCTAAGTCGGCTGCGGCTGCGCCGTCCCTCCTCAGGCTCCGGTCCGCGAGTTTCACTCGCGGAGCCCCGGCGGCATCGCCGCGCTGTTCGAAGCTGTCATGACATAACCTAAGCTTACTTTACCTTGTCCCTATGCAGCGAGCTGGCCTGCGGCGCACCTAACCTGCGGTTAGGTACCTCCCTAACTTGCGGTGCAACGCTACGCCTTCGTCGGCTGCGGCTGCACCGCGCCTCCTCAGGCTCCCGGTCCGCGAGTTTCACTCGCGGATACCCCCAGCACTTCGCCGCGGATCGTTTCCCTCCCCTAGTCATCGGCCAAAAACATCTTATTTCGAAAAACTTGCATTTTCAATAACAAAATTGTGGCTATTTCAAATCCTTGCACATCTTTCAAGCGGAGGACCCCCTGAGCACATGCGAGTTTTATTTTTCAACGGATATTTACAGTGTTAAGACGTGTTTTGCGTTCTTCAAACGCAAATTTTGTAACTATTTTAGACGTGTGCCTATTACTCTGAAATTATTATGGTTACGTAGAAAATGAAACCAGATTATTGAAGGAATTTTTCCATCGTTTATGAATATGTGTTTCGGTATTAAAAAGTCATCAAATAATGGAAAATCTGAACAAATTAGGTGACCGTTTTGAATTGTAATTTTCGAGCACTATAATCTTTTGGAGTAATTTTCTAAGATATTGTGATTAGTGGCTAAGTGTAAATACAAAAAGATGCGCCTTTTCTCGGAGCTTTGTCACTGACCGTTCCCAAGTTACAGCCGAAAAACCGCAAAACCCAAAAATCGACAGTGACCTGTTTGACACAACCTCGTGACCAGTACGTGCAACCTACAGCCTGGGTTTTTCCTGCATCGCGTAGACGGTAAAGGGACGACACATTGACTTGCAGATGCCCCACATCGCACATCAATATTTTCCGAGTTACGGACCCCATTTTGATTTCGATTTTTTGTCGATTTTTCGTGTTTTCGTGATTAATTTCCTTCTCAATGGAGATTTTCTTACCAAAAACACACCAAAACGTGCAGATTCCTGCGCTGCATCGATCTGTGTCGTTTGCGTGTCCGTGTCGCTCCTACTTTCCGAGCAATATCCAAAAAACCGTTGTTTACGACGACTACCCTCATTCCGAAGAACGCAAAAAAGGCTCCGTACGTAAGAACGTAACCGGCTTACAAATTGACGTCCGTTTTGCCGTGTTTTTGTATTTTTCATCGCCGTTTCCCATGTTTAGTCAATGGGGAGAAAAGTTCAACTTTGAGCACGTGCCACGTGCAAACTATCTGCAACCAGAACTTGCCATTGCTTTCCCGTCGCTCCAAGGTCCCTCAATGACCTTTCCCTGTGCGAAGCTGTCATGACATAACCGAACCTTACCTAAACTTGTCCCTATGCAGCAAACCGGCCTGCGGCGCACCTAACCTGCGGTACAACGCTACGCCTTCGTCGGCAGCGGCTGCGCCGCGCCTCCTTAGGCTATGCTGCACGTGCTGCATGGCCAACAGGGGGTGCGTTCTCCGGAATGGGGGTAGTCGTCTAAAATCACGTTTTTCGACATTTCTCCGAAAGTAAGAGCCGTACGGACTCGAAACTGGCTCAGATCGATGCAGTGCAAGGATTCGCACGTTGCGGTGTGCTTTTGGTAAGAAAACCTCTGTTGAGAAGAAAACTAATCATGAAAAACACGACAAAATCGACAAAAATAGAAATCAAAATAGGGTCTGTATCTCGGAAACTATTGATGCGCAATGTGGGGTAACTGTGAATCAAAGTTGCGTCAATGTACTGTCTACACGATGCAGGAAAGACCCAGGCTGCAGGTTGCACGTGCTGGTCAGGAGGATGTGTCACACAGGTCACTGTCGATTTTTGGGTTCCTTCTGAACGGAGATTTCTTACCAAAAAACACACCAAAACGTGCAGATTCCTGCGCTGCATCGATCTGTGTCGTTTGCGTGTCCGTGTCGCTCCTACTTTCCGAGCAATATAAAAAAACCGTTGTTTACGACGACTACCCCTGCAGCTTCAGTGGTCTGGCCTTCAGTAGTGAAGGCCTTCAGTGAAGGCCATGAAGGTGAAGGCCTTCAGTGGTGCGGCCTTCGCCTTCGTCGGCTGCGGCGCAGCGCAGCCGACGAAGGTGAAGCGTTGCACCGCAGGTTAGGTGCACCGCAGGCCGTCTAGCTGCATAAAGACAAGGTTAGGTAAAGTTCGGTTATGTCATGACAGCTTCGAACATCGCGGCAAAGCCGCGGGGGTGTCCGCGAGTGAAACTCGCAGACCGGAGCCTGAGGAGGCGCGGTGCAGCCGCAGCCGACGAACGCGTAGCGTTGCACCGCAGGTTAGGGAGGCACCTAACCGAGGGTTAGGTGCGCCGCAGGCCGGTTTGCTGCATAGGGACAAGGTTAGGTAATGTTCAGTTATGTCATGACAGCTTCGCACAGGGAAAGGTCATTGAGGAACCTTGGAGCGACGGGAAAACCAGCTTTTAAGGGGTTGGGGATAACGCCGCACCAACTACTGAAGTTTTATGCTGGATGGGCAAGGATAAAAATTAGGTAGGGAAACCCTCCAAATCAAGATAGGGTTTGTGTTTGGGGATCGCGACAGATAAATATGGTTCGGTTTGGTTTCCCCACAACAGCTTTTTGCAACAGGGGTAGTGGGCTCAGCGAAGCGAACCAAGGCGCTAGACTATCTTACTATTTGAGTAAAGTGCGTCTGTGCGTCTGTCTGTCTGTCCATCGTCTTTTGTTTTTTAGCTAATTGGGATTGGCTGCAAGTCAAAATAAAGGCGATAATGAGACAAAACATTTTTAATGTGTCGGAAAATGTTGTGGGGAGTGCCTTTGAGGGGTCTCAAGTTCTGGTTGCAGATAATTTTCACGTGTCACGTGCTCAAAGTTGAACTTTTCTCCCCATTGACTTAACATGGGAAACGGCGATAAAAAATACAAACACGGCAAAATGGGCGTCATTTTGTAAGCCGGTCCACAACGTTCCAATTTGGTCCATGTGGGAAAAAGTGTAGTTGAAACTTGGCACCGGGTTTTGGCTACGCAGTGGATGGAGATTAAAGTTTGCACGTGCTGTGTGACTAGCAGGGGGTGCGTTCTTCGGAATGGGGGTAGTCATGACAGCTTAGGTTATGTCATGACAGCTTCAAACAGCGCGCGGCGATGCGGCGGAGGCTCCGCGAGTGAAACTCGCGGACCGGAGCCTGAGGAGGGACGGCGCAGCCGCAGCCGACTTAGGCATAGCGTTGCACCGCAGGTTAGGTGCGCTGCAGGCCGGCTAGCTGCATAGGGACAAGGTTGCGTAAGGTTCGTTTATGTCATGACAGCTTCGAACATCGCGGCGAAGCCGCGGGGGTGTCCGCGAGTGAAACTCGCAGACCGGAGCCTGAGGAGGCGCGGCGCAGCAGCAGCCGACGAATGCGTAGCGTTGCACCGCAGGTTAGGGACGCACCTAACCGCAGGTTAGGTGCGCCGCAGGCCGGCTCGCTGCATTGGGATAAGGTTAGGTAAGGTTCGGTTATGTCGTGACAGCTTCGAACAGCGCGGCGATGCCGCGGGGGCTCCCGCGAGTGAAACTCGCGGACCGGAGCCCGAGGAGGCGCGGCGCAGCCGCAGCCGACGAAGGTGTAGCGTTGCACTGCAGGTCAGGGAGGCACCTAACCGCAGGTTAGGTGCGCCGCAGGCCGGCTAGCTGCATAGGGGCAAAGTTAGGTAAGGTTTGGTTATGTCAGGACAGCTTCGCACAGAGGGAGGTCATTGAGGAACCTTGGAGCGACGGGAAAACCAACTTTTAAGGGGTTGGGGATAACGTCGCACAAACTGCTGAGGTTTTATGCTACCAGGGCAAGGATAAATTATATAAACCCTTCAAATCAAGATAGAGTTTAGGAATCGCGACAGATGAAAATGGTTCGGCTTGGATTCCTCACAACGGCTTTTATTAACACAGTCAGTGGGCTCGGCGAAGCGAGCCAGGGCGCTAGAGCCAAGATCAATCCATATTATGGCATGATCACAAACAAAATCGACGCACTTTAAAAGTATTAATCAATTTCAATTTTTGAATCCTGATATGAAAGCGCACAGCATATCGACAAATGATCCTTCATCACAAAAATACCAAGCAAACACCTCAATCACGTCTAACACATCACTATCACGAATATGAGGAATACAACACACTTACAATGCTGCCTAAATATTCACCGAATGTTCCTATCATATAGGGGAGATGTGTGAGTTGTTTGGTGTGGATGTTGATGATGGGTGACGTGTCTCGGATGTATAGTGTTTCTAGTGTCGTGAGTCTGCGATAATCAGTGCACTGTGCTAGGACTGTGGGGTTTTCTGTCAATATGTTTCGTGTAATGTCTGTGTTGTGGTACTCCTGCATGTGCCGTTAAGGCGATCCTTCCTGTAGGTGCATGGTGAGTCGTCTGCTGAGAGATGTGGTAATCATACCAATGTAACATACCTTACGGGTTGCGCAGTCCCCCGCCTTACATTGGAACTGGTATATTACATTGGTCTGCTTGAGTGTCGTGCTCTTCTTTGAGATGTTGTTTTGCATAATGAGATTGGATGCATTAGGGCTGCTGTAGTAGATGTTGACTCTGAGTTTGGTGTTTGGATCTGTTGTTGTTGTGTTTTGCGATATGATCTTCGTGATGGCCTTTTCATCTTGTTTCCAGGATGGTGTTAGAAAGTTTTTCGTAGTAGAGGTTGATGGATGTTCCTGTTGTGGTGGATGGGTGCTCAGCATGTTTCTGAAGCATATTTTTGACCACAGAGTCAAACATAGTGTTGCTATAGGCATTGTTAACTAAGAACTGGCGAACCCTGATCAGCTCGCGATCGAACAGTTTCCAAGTTGAACAGTTGTTTTAAAGCCCGGTGAATATAAGCCCGCACAACACCTCTTTTGTAGCTTTCAGTGCAGTCGCCATTAGCATTCATACACCGTCCACCGTCTGTCTCCTTTCTGTATACATCAGTTTTAAACTACACTAAAGTTTTAAGTGCTAGACTAGGTCAGTGACCCTGCCCCGAGATGATGGGAGTTGGACTTGTGTTCTTATTATCTGTCTATTCAAGACCACCTCAGGGGCCCCTGATGTAGATCAAGGCCACAGAGCAGCTCATGCTTCACCCAGGGACTAGACTAGCTCATTGGTCCCAGAGATGAGGTCATCAGACTAGCTCAATGGGCCACAGATAGGCTCATAGGGCCTTAAACCAGTTCAAGAAGCCCCAGAACAGTTTAAGGCGCCAGATCACCTCAGGGGGCCTCAAGCCAACTTAAAGGGCTCTCACAAGCTCAGCGCCCAGACCAGCTCAGGGTACCCTCAGAACCTAGATCCGCTCTTGGGCCCCAGATCAGCTCTTGGGGCCACAGATCAGTTCAGGGGCCTCAAGTCAGGTCAGGGGGCAAGATCAAGTCAGGGGCACTAATTCAGCCCAGGAATCCCTCACCAGCTCAGGGCCCAAGCAGTTCAAAAGCCCCAGAGCTGCTCAGGGGAATCCAGATCGGCCCATGGGCACCAGATCAGCCTCGGGGACAAACAATCAGATCAGTGGTCCCCGACCAGCTTGGGGCCCAGATCAGCTTGGGAATACCAGATCAAGTCAGGAGGCACTTAATCAGCTCAGGAGCCCCATACCATCTCAAGAGCCCTCACCAACCCCTGTGGGCCCAGCTCAGCTCAGGGCCTGGAAGCTGCTCAGGAAATCACGTAATCAACCCAGGAGACCCGGGTCAGCTTAAAGGGCACCATATTAGCCATGGGGCACCAGACTAGCTCAGAGGGAATAAGATGGGCTCAGGAGACACACTGATGACTCAGCAGGCACCAGATCGACTCAGGGGGTATTAGTTTAGTTCAGGAGGCAGTATATCTGCTCAGGGTGCACCAGATCGATCAGCGCAGGGGGCAAGTTCATGTCAGGGGCACTAAATCAGCTCAGGGATCCCTCACCAGCTCGGGGCCCAATCAGTTCAAAAGCCCCAGAGCTGCTCAGGGGACACCAGATGCCCATAAGGCACCAGATCAGCTTCGGGGACAAACAATCAGATCAGTGGTTCCCCGACCAGCTCGGGAATACCAGATCAAGTCAGGAGGCACCTAATCAGCTCAGGAGCCACATACCATCTCAGGAGCCCTCATCAGCCTCTGTGGGCCCAGCTCAGCTCAGGGCTTTAGAGCTGCTCATGAAATCACGTAAGGAGGCCCAGATCAGCTTAAAGAGAACCAGATTAGCTCAGGGGGGCACCAACTAGCTCAGAGGGCATCAGATGGGCTCAGGAGGCACCAGATCGACTCAGGGGCATTAGTGCAGCTCAGGTGGCACCAGATCGATCCGCTTGGGGGCCAGATCAGCTCCCAGCCCCCAGACTATAACAGGAGCCTAAATCAGCTCAGGAAGCAACATAACAGCTCAGGGGACACAAGGTGGGCTCAGGGCCCACCAAACCAGCTCAGGGGGGCACCAGGCCATCTAAGGAGACATCAATAATCCGCTGAGGGGGCACCTAATCAGCTGAAGAGGCACCATATTGACTTAGGATACAGAATCAAGTTGGGGAGGCATGATATCAGCTCGGAGGCCCGAATCAGCTCAAGGGGCACTAAATCAGCTATTTGGGCACCAAGCAAGCTCGGAGGCATTAGACTAACTCAGAGGGCATTATATAGGTTCAGGAGGCACAATTATTTGCTCAGTGGGGCACTTGATTGACTCAGGGGCACCAGATCAGCTTAGAGGGCAAGTCATCAGCTCAAGGGGCCAAGACCAACTGAGAAGCCACGAGATGAGCTCAAGGAGCACCAGATTAGCTTCACCCGTACGATTATTGGCGACGATGAGGCATTAGGTGGACACATACTAGGTGCCCATACTCTTCCCGGGTGTTTGGAAAGGCGACAGAATGCCCTAGCTGACCAAAAAGGCACTTAATTTTCAAACAATAGTTGAAATCGCTAAATGCAGCCTAGTTCCATCTAGGTTCAACGACGTAGGGCACTAAATTTCGAACGGCACGGCCCAAAGGGGATACACCACCTGGAAATCAAAAGGGCACCCGGCACCGATGGGGGCACGTGCCCCCCTGTGCCCCCTGGACAGTAGATAAACTCCGGGAGGCATCCAATAAGTTCAGGGGCCCGGATCAGCTCAATGGGCACTCAAACAGCTAATAGGGCACCAGGCAAGCTCGGAGGCATCAGACTAACTTAGAAAGCATTATGTAGGTTCAGAAGCCACCATTATTTTCTCAGGGGGTGGGGCACCAGATTAACTACGAGGGCATTAGATCAGCTTAGAGGGCACATGATCAACTCCAGGGGGCACCAGATGAGCTCCATCCGTACGATTATTGGCGACGATGAGGCATTATCTGGAAACGGATTACGTGCCTCTACTCTTCCCAGGTGCTTGGAAAGGCGACAGGATGCCCTAACTGACCAAAAAGGCACTTAATTGTCAAACAATAGTTTAAATCGCTAAATGCAGTCTAGTTCTATCTAGGCTCAACGGCGTAGGGCACTAAATTTCCAGCGGCACGGCCCAAAGAGGGTACACCACCTGGCAATCAAAAGGGCACCTCGGCACCGATGGGGGCACGTGCCCCCTGTGCCCCCCTCGGCTGCGCCCCTGCTTAAGATATGTTGATGACTGCTTTCTCGACATACAAGATACTGACCATCTCCTAGCCCTGATACGTGAATTTGAGAACAATTCTGTACTTAAGTTCACTTATGAGGGGATGAGGTGGCTTAGTGGATAGCACCCCTGTCTTCTAAGCCACCGGCCTCGGGTTCAAGTCCCGGCGGAGCCTCTGAATAAGTAGATCTGATCCCCAAAATCCCTTCCAACAGGGTGAGAGTTGGCGACGCCGTATGACCCTGGCAGTTGGTGCGTCGTTAAACCCCAACAATTTATAAGTTCACTTATGAACTAGCACAGGATGATGTACTTCCATTTCTCGACGTTCGTGTACGCCGTAATGATGATATATTTGTCACTGATATGTACAGGAAGGCCACAAATGCGGGACAGACGCTTAGTGCTAAAAGTGAATGTCCCCAGCGCTACAAAAAGAGTGTTGTTAAGTCCTTCGTCCGACGAGCCATTAGCCACTGCTCATCAAACGAAGCTATGCACAAAGAACTTGAGAGGGTGAAGCAGTGGTTATACAAACAGGGAGATCGACTCAGAAATCCGAAGTCAATTAGACAGGAAACCAGATATCCACACATCAGACCCCATACAGACACATACACTTTACTACCGAAACTTCATGAACACCGAGTATGTGACTGATGAGCGAATTCTGAAGCAAATAATCTCAAAAAACGTAAAGTGTACCAGTAATGGAAAACTGCGTCTTCAAATTTATTACACCAATAAGAAGGTTAGGACGCTTGTCATGAGAAACAACCCACGCGAGACAAAGATGTTAGACAGAGCCAGCGTAATGTACCCGTTCGATTGTCCATACGGAGATTGCAGGCTCCGTACCGTACATTACGTAGCCTTTACGCTAACATCTTTGTCTCGTCGACTTACCACCCATCTCCGAGAGTCTTCAATCTGAAATCACCTGACAGCCATCCATGACAGAACGCTTACTCGCAGTGACCTCACCAACACCACCAAAGTCATCCACACCAACGATGCACGCCGAATCGAGATATGCGAAGCGATACACATACGCGACCATGCTCCACCCATCTGCAGCCAAAAGAATAACCGATTTGATAAGCTCGCACTATGGGGCACAAAACAGCAGGCTAGCCTCCAGTCCAAACCGACACGTCAAGTGGCTGAAGAAGGGGGAGCAAACGCATATGCTCATGCAAATGAAAGTGGGAGAACTGGAATCCAGCTGAGGAGCGGGATAAAGTTAGGTTCACCAAGGATGGCTGTTAGGTAAATTTGTGAGTTACAATGTGTATGATTTGCGCTGTTGTGTTTTAAAAAGATGACTAATTGTGTATGCTCGAATCCGATTGATTTGTTGAACAGTGGTAGTTTTGTACAACCCCCACCCCTTTCGTGTCTTCCCGAGGAACTTTGTTTGATAAGTGCCAA